>RZIQ01000039.1:0-132262 GCA_003992365.1 Aureobasidium sp. P6 | reverse complement strand
CCCCCCCCCCCCCCCCCCCCCCCCTAACATAAACTACATCGACAGGGATGAGTTTGTAGAAATGAGTATTTGAGAAGTGATGCATATTCGCTGCTCTCCCGGAGTGAAACTCCACACAAGCAGCGCTTTCCTGGTTGAGAGCTTTTTTCTCAAACACCCCAGGTTTCATGGGCCAGAACCGCTTCCGAGTGCTCTTCCGCTTGCTTGACTCGCTGCTTTGCTCATCGTCATATGCCGCTTTACCCATCTCTGTGCTCACACTTGGTGTCGCTTGTGATTTTTCTATTTTTCTTTCTTCTCTCTCAGGGCAAGCAAAAAGAACGGATGATTTGCAAGGGACCGCGACGAGCCGTCCTCCGTCGTCCAATTTTCCCTGCAATTACGCCATCTCATCTTTGCCCTTCAGCGGATCTGCGATCTCCGGGAGATTGCATCTCACCACCTCTCTTTCTGACGAAAGCAAATTTGCCTTCTTGTACAATGCTACGTTTCGACGATGTCTGGTCGTACCATGTACAATCTCGCTACAATGGCCATTTTTCGCGAGTTTGCATATTTCAACTCGGATAGCAGTATTATAACTGCTCTTGGTGTGCGGTAGGGCTGTATTCCCGCGGGTCTTCTCGGAGTTCAGATTGCAGGACCTTACTGCAATGCATGTCATCACTGCATATGCAAATCTTTCCACGTCCTGTATGGCTACGTCAAGATCAAGCCTTGTTGCAGCACGACGAGCAGGAAAAGAAAATATACACCAAGAAGAAAAAACGAGATACTACTGTACTGCATGACAAGAAATCATTCAATCAATGCAAGGAACAGAGTCAAGCAATAACCCGGAAATTCGGAATGTTCTGATGGGTACGTCGCTACATGCATACATGCGACAGGCGCCAGATTGAAGCAAAGATCTGGTACGACAGCTGCCACACCGACAGCGAAGGATTTGACTTGCATATTGAACCTCTTGTGTCAAATGTAGTCTTTGCATCTTTTCGCCACAAAGATACAATATACGCGACATCTGTTGTTCCTGTGATCGAAATTCTCCGGTCATGTGTGAGTGTCCAAGAGGTGCCCTTGGCCCTGAAGAGGTTGCTGCACATGCTCAAAGGACGTTTTTCTTTCCTGCATACCAACCACGCGCGTCCACAGATAATGCAGGTATGCAATCCTTCCTTCCTTCTATGCGGTGTGACCCTTTTTGCCAATCTGGGCGTGCATTTTACCAGCGCCGTGGCGAATGAGAAAATCAGGAAAATGGTAGATTATTCTGAGAGAAACTTTTTTGAGAATAGAGCAGGATACAAAGATACATCTCCACACACACACACACAAACATGGGGGTGGGCCTATCGCGCATACCATGGATTTCCTATACTCCTAACCCCCCGGATACAAGTAGTGCAATCGACGGCTCTGCTCGGCGGCATGACCATCGATAAAATCAATCCTGACCATCGTGTCTGGCAGAGTAAAAGGCAGGATTGCATGTGGCCGACGGCCATGAATTGTCATGCATCTTAAGCGACCACTTGATGGATTCACGGCTACACGCTTCCTCGAATCCTTCCCACAGCTCTCATCACTCGGCAAGAGCGACCCGTCTTTTGCCCTACCTTGATGGGGGTCTGGACGTTCATTTTTCAATTGCTCCATGACTTTGGCCCAGAATCGACCTTTGGGATTGCTATCCTTTCTCTAACGGACGTTGGAGAACCACAGAGATGATTTTTGTCCCCGTCGCTTGATTTACTCAAACAACAAAGGGGGTGTTGCAGCCTTTCGAGGGCAGGCGCAGTGGGGAAACACCAAGAGGTTGAGATGTACGGTTGACAATAGTGGTCAAGGTGGGGATGTCCTTTCTTGCTGGTGGAGTTTCCATTTCTCCATCATCAAGTGATACATGCATTCACGCTAATCCACTACGTGAAGCCATGAGTGATTCACCGATATAAGCTCTGTGGAGCAGCAGAGACAACATAAACGTGATAATGTATTTTTGGAGTAGGACATCCTCACGCGTTTTTTTCTTTGTTTAGACCCCAAGGAGTTGTGTTGCGTGATTTTGTCTCCGGCCCCCATGAAAGCACGTTGTTCATGTCTTAGAGATCCAGATCCCACGGCAAGGGTGTGATGGCGAATATCGTTGTGGATACTCTTACCTCGCGGCGAGTCGAACAGGCAAGATCGTCACGTCAAACGGTGCAAGTTGTGCCTGTAGGAAGATAAGACACGAAGGACGGCTTGGGTTTAGTCCGACATGTGTCCCAGCAGCAGACGGTTGACAGGCTTTGCTTGGACGATCGCTGTGATTTCGTAATAGAACAATTTGGGAGAGCAATCCCAGACACACGCGCAGCGGACATGGCGCTTTTTTTTTTTTCGTTTTGCATTTCCTCTACTACGTGCATGTATGTCATCGTCGATAATTATCTGGGTCCGGAGATGCTACGTGAGCTGAAAAAAATGTCACACCGGTCGGTGGAGTCTGCCATTCACGTCGACTGAAAGATGGCTTGAAGCCACCACACACCTTTTCCTCAGCATGTGTACGGACGTAAGGGCCAGCCAAGGATGTCCCATGGGGAAGGATAGTTGCAGGCGCGGGACGATCCATCTTGTCCTGCTGGTAATTATTGACAGATGATGTGCTTTTCGTGCAGTAGGTTAGTGGACCAGATGGATACAGATACCTCATGAACTTTTGTGACCAAGAGGATGCTAGACGGAGAGACGGACTTGGACCGACGTTCTTCTGGCATTTGCCAGTGCTAAGCCCGATTCCGTGCATAGATCTGTCGATCGCGATCGACATCTTGTTACGATTTACGCAGTGGAAAAGAGAAAAATATCTTTTTGGACTCAGCTGAGGTGATGGCATTACTTTCGATGCAGCAAACTGTAGCCGAAAGTGCAAGAAGCAGGCACCACCATTGCATGTGTTGAGGTGGCAGGCAATCCGAAGGTGGACAAAATAGAAGAGGATGCAAGAGAGATCCACCCGCGTTGAATCGGATAGGCTATGTATCTTATGCAGGATAATATGCCAGACCCTTATACACGCCAATTGACTTTTTTTTGAGCCCTTCTTTCCCTTCCTCATCTGAAACAAGCAGCATACCCTGGTTAAAATTCCCCTCGTCCCCTGGATAATTCCCTGCATAAGTTATCCCTGGCGAACGGCGGTTCGGAAGTCTTGTCCCAAGATTCTCACCCCTGCCATTTATTTGACTTTCTGCCGTATCCAAGATTTGAATTCTCTGGGTTATCAATCAGTCGGAGTCCTACTTGGCACACTTATGCAGGGCGGCCAGGCCAACCTGGTCTAGCACGTTTCTCTCGACCCTGCATGTGCGGGAAGAGGAGGCAGTCTGGATTTGGTTATCTTTTTCTTTCCTTTCTTTTCCTATCTCCATGCCGAGCACCAAAAAGTATGATTCATGAACTTTCTCCACAGGCAGATTTCGGCAGTAGATACCGCAATGTTGACGATTCGCAGAGGCGGCTCGCGAGCATCATCACTGCTCGAGCCTCGATTCATGCCATCACCAGAGCCCTACCTCCACACGTGATATCAGTGGCTTCCCAATGGCGCCGAGATCCCAATTGGGAAGGTAAATTGAGGGAGGGCCCGTGAGGAGACAAAGATGCAGTATGGATACTACTGATGCTTTGGTACCTGGAGCTATACCAAGCCCTGCCCGAGAACTACCAGAACAGTCGAAGCCAAAAGGGTACGAGCACGCGAATGCGAGCGACTCCGAAGGGGAAACAAAAGGGGTTGGCCCAAGCGAATCGGAACCAACTCCTGTACCTTGCCTGCTGGATCTTCTTTGGGGAGAACTACTTGGACAAGGCTTTCTGGAAAGAGCTAACACGCCGAAAGCTTGAGATGCATATTGGTGTAGCTTTGGGACTCGATCCTCTTCCTGTCGCCTATTTCCTTTAGTACAAGCAAAAGTAGCGCGTCCGGTCCGAGATCGCGATCGATTCGCTAGAGGATCCCCACGACGAGACCGCGATATCCCGTGATTTACAGCGAGGTGATTAGAGTTCAGCCTCTGCATAGAGTACGAAACGGTGCAGCAAGTGGATGCAGTCCCGCACAAGAATAGCCACAACTCTATTCCATCATTGTTATGAAACGGTGATTGTTATGAAACGGTGCAGATAAACAATACAAGCATAAGTGAGACGCGTTCAGCCTGTGTAACGGTCTTGTGCCGTTGTACGGTTATACGGCTGAAGGAAATTTGACAGTCCATCCGTTTATGTCGTTATACCCTCTTTCACCCTCCGCCCCGCATGGTTCCCGCGTGCATATCATCAATTGTCTCTCGTACCTGGCTAGCATAGCATATCTAAGACACTCCGCGTGGAATGATGATATGCAAACGTGCAAAACGCCCTTCTGCTCTGAAGGATGCTGTTCCACTGCTCATCCGTATGGCGTAGCACTCAACAAGGACACGTCCTGTGTATACAGTGGATCTTCTCCTGCGAGCGATCGGTGATCAAACAGTCAATAGGGAAAGAGTCAAACAAGCCACCACCTCTTGATCTATACCCCTGCTTCTAACCAGACAAGGATTGTGCATCGATTGCGACTTCTCTGGCAAAGAGTTCAGAGGGTTCCACGAAGCTCAAAGACATGCGAAAGTGACGTGGAAAGCCTAGACGGTTCACAAAAAGGTAAATGTCATAGTTCGTTATACGCCGAAAGTTATACTTCAGGTCCCACCGGGCGACCTGGATGAGTAATCTCAACCGGAGAGTTTTGTTCTGCATTCTGGACTATCGTGTGTCTTGTGCTTATCTCCCCCAGTATCATTCTGTGACGTCGGATGAAAGAAGTGCGTGCCCTGGCTAATAACGCAACTCTCAACCTTGAGGTGAATCTTGGCCGACCTCGCCAGGTTCCAGAAGCATTGAGTTGTGCTCCGATCCATACGGTGAACGCTTTGTTTGTAGCATGCTCCTCGATCGGTCGGTAGAGTTTGCCGAAGAGTTTGTGATAGGCCTGCGAAGAGCAGCGACGACGGGACCGCCGAAGAGTGCCAGAAGAGAGTTTGTGGAGAAAGAGGAGTTATACGAGGACGGCATGGGTTGAGAGGTGTGCAGTAGTGCACATGTGAAGATTTGGAGGCTGGACTACTCGCCCTGCTCGTCGCCAATCTTCTCGAGTTTGCCCATGGCCCTCTTCTCGCCCGTCTCGCCGATGACCCTGATGCGATCGACTCTTGTCTTGTCGCCATCACCGTCACCCTCGGCGACAAAGATGACCAGACTTGTCACGTTCTGGAACTTGACGAAACGCAAGTCTAGTCTAGCAGTGCCTGTCTTGGCATCCCAGTCTGAGTCCTGCAGAGTAATCTCTTGGGTTGCGGGAATGGACTCTGCCTCATCAAAGGACAGGACATTGGACTTGTTACTATACAGCTTCAATGTACGAGGACGGACAATGTCGTCGTCACCCTCGGGCGGGAAAGAGGAAATGTGAAGACCGTGGATCTTGAGAGAGCTCTGGAAAGGAATGTACATCATGAGTTGATCATCAGTATCGCTCTCGATCCAGTCCTTGTCACCGGATGACTTTTGTTTCGAGAGAGGACTTGGCTGAGCAGATTTGAAGACGGCACGAGCATTTCCGGCATCAGAATCGACATTGAGGAAGTCCAGATTGAGCAGATCAACACTGTCGGTGATGTCTGAGTAGCCGCGGGGAAGAGATGCGCCGATCCATGTGCCGGACGATGATGAGGACGAAGCATCGGCAGAGGAGGACTCGGCCTCGGAGGCCAGAGACTTGACTGCAGCATCTAGAGCCTTGGGGTCGGCGCCACGGATGCGCTGGGTCTCACGGCCGTTCTTGAAGACCATGAATGTGGGCATGGCGGTGATGTTGTATGTCTGGGCGATGTCACGCTGGTTGTCGGTGTTGACCTTTGTGAAGGTAATGTGGTTGGGGCGGGATAGTTGGCCGGCGAGCTGCTCGTAGAAGGGGGCGATGGCTTTGCATGGACCGCACCAGTCGGCGTAGACTGAGGAGGGAGCGTCAGTTGATGGATGGTGGACGCCAGTGTCCAAAGGCGCACTCACAGTCGGTCACGACGATGCGCGACGAGGACAGCAACGAGCTGAATTGCTGGGGCGACTCGATGTGCACAATCTTGGACGACATGGTGGTGGGATGTGCTGGTTGGTAGGGGATTGTTGATATTGACTGCTTGATGAAGATGGTGATTGATGGCGGGGCAGAGCGGCGTCACAGAAGGTCGGCGAAACAAACAGGCAGACGTCAGTGTCAGCGCAGCTTCCACTTGGACGACGAGCATCACCCAGAGCACCTTCCCAAACATGCCACACCCCACATCCACCTCGCCCACTCTCCACGGTCTCGCTCTTTCCCGCAGCGAGCGCATTCTTGTCGTCGCCCTCAGCTACACCTGGTGCCTTCCGCTGTTCTTGTCCTTTGGCCACCGCCTCTGGACCTGGCTCCGTTCTCGCTCATCGCCTCATCCGCGCTGAACAACCCGTACTTTGTGCTTCCATTTCTCCCGTCATGGCGTCTCATGTCGTTGTCCTGGATGCCGCCTTCAAGCGCATCCAAGTCAAAGTCTCCCCCTCCACTCCTCTACGCAGCGTCCTCGAGCAGGCCTGCGACAAGTTCCAGCTCGATCCTGATCAACACGTTTTGAAGAACACAAAGGACAAGCCCATCGATCTCTCGCTGCCCTTCCGTCTTTCTGGCCTGGTCTCTGGTGCAAAGCTGCAGCTTGTGCAATCATCCCGCTCTCCCTCGGTCGTCAAGGTCGCCCTACAACTGCCTCAGCAAGACAACTCGCCACGACTCGAAGACAACTTTCCTAGCAACACGCCGCTCTGGCTCATCCTGCGCAAATTCGAAGATGGTGTCGCCGGAAGCACCGCCAAGCTCAACCTCACTGAGCGTAGCGCCCCTAGCTCCGAGTCTGGCAGCGGCTATCTCTGCTACCTTCAGCCGTGTCTGAATATTGGAGGCAGCGCAAGAGAACTTTCCACATTCCTCGACCTGCAAAAGTCCCTGGCTCAGCTGGGTCACAACCACGGAAGCGTCCTGATCAGACTATCCTTCAAGAATGAAGGCGTGCGCTTGGAAGAGGCCAAGGATCAAATCACCACTTACCTACAAGCTCTGTCGCCAAAGCATGCAGCTCAGACCCAAGCCGCTTCATCACATGGCGCCCATGCAGCACCCGATATGCAACTCTCCTCAGTACCTGATGCCACCGCCGACGACTCTGCTGTGCCCCATGAAGACGACGCCGCCCAAGACCCATCAGGAGATACCATCATGTCACCCGCTCCTGATCTCGCCCCTGCAGAACAACCCGCACAAGACACAGATGTGATAGCATCATCTTCGACGACCCAAATGCCCTCAACCGAAAGTCAGTTTCCATCCCTGGATGCTGGCATTTCAGTGTACGCTGCTCCTTCCGATAACACTCCCTTTGCTGCAAGACAAGCTTACAATGAGGCCGACTACCAGCCCTCAGTCGAACACGCCAATGCACACCAAGCCAGCCTCTTGAAACTAGGCAAGAACACCCGTTTGTTGTCGGACAAAGAGCTTGCTGCCAATTCAGCAGCACAAGAAGCTGCTCTTGACGTGATCAAAAGTGTCCGCCTACGAATTCGCTTCCCAGACATGATGCAAGTAGAATGGCAAGCAGCTCAATCTGACACATCTGCTTCTCTCTATGCGAAAGTCAGAGAGATGCTTGACAATCCTTCACTTAGATTCAGGCTGCAAATGGCTGCTAAGCCCAAACCACTCATCTTTGATCCCGCGAGTCAACAAAGACTCATCAAGGATTTGGGCATCAAGGTTGCTTCGCTGATCAACTTTGTCTGGGAAGATGACGTGGATAAAGAGACGCGTGAACGACCTTTGCTGAAACAAGCACTGAGAGGACAGGCCAAGGAAATGCAGGTCAAGGAGCCTGTCGCTCAAGTAGAAGAGACGCCCGCTCCTGCCACCAAGACCGAAGAGCCCAAGAAGAAATCTTCGCTATCTTATGCAGAGAAGGAAGCTAAGTTCAAGAAAATGATGGGCTTTGGTGGTTTCGGCAAGAAGAAATAGATGGCTTGAAGTCAAGTAGGATAGTCGGCCTTCTAATGAATGAGATGAACAATTGCAATTTCTGATCATCAGGACCACGAAAGGAGCGAAGGACGAGAGTAATTCCAGATGCGTCCTACAGTCATGACGGCGGCTGGTAACCTCTTGAAATGGAAATATGACCGGGTGACACATTGTTACGAACAGATAAAAAGAGTGTATTACAAGGAGTGGCAGCAAGATCCCCATCAACTCGAATCAATGTGCTACAGACTTGGACACGGATGAAAGCAGAAGCAACATAGAGACAAGACAGCATCCGCTTTCAAGTACGGAAAGCAGCTGACTGGCAAAAGCGATGGCTGGAAAGGACTGGAAGGAAGGCAGATGTCAGGACCGATACCAAAGCCGGATGAAACGATTGGCTCGGTAGACGGTCGACGAGCGAATGCACGACTTTTATGAGTCTGAAGAGCATTGGGGATGCTTGGTCGCTCATCGATGACGGTTGAATGAGGTGAATCTTGGTTGGAGGCAGAGAACAGGACATATGAGAGCAGAAACTTTGCTGGGGAGATGTGGCCGGACAAGGAATCATCTTTCGAGAAGAAAAGGCTCGCGTGCATTGATGCAGAAGCATCCGATGGCACGGTCGGGACTGGCTAGCTTATGGTCAGCTTAGAGACGAAAATTTGTATGAACAATGGCGAAGATGTTGCCGCAAGTCAAGTGCAAAGGCCGTGGAAGCGTCGAATATAGCCATGGCGTATGTGTATAGTCATTTCTGTAATTGCCAACCACCGTTAGGAAGATCGAGTATGTCGAACATGTAAAGCAACAATTCAACATTGGCGAGTTCTGTTAGCAAGAGTCACCAGCAGCGAATTGGAAAGGAAGACCAAAAGATCAAGTCATTGAACGGAGCGGGACCAATATTTCTCATTTTCATTTCGAGAAGATAGTCTTGCTTTCTTTTCCTGTCATCCACCCCTAGCAACGAGCATCGTGCCGGGAACACTGCTCTTATGATCTTTCGAGCAATGCCTCCTTTCGCATTCTGGGGGTATTCGGAAAAAAAGGAACATCTGGTTTGCCCATTGCACATAGCATTGCGTGCCCGTAAAAAAAGGTTAAGAACTAAACTCCTCGAATTTTTTTTTTCGACTTTACAACCAGCGATCACCCAGGTTGACAAGTTTAGTGAGCGCGACGGGACTCGGCGATGTAGTTGGTCATCTCGTCGACCTTTCTCTTTGCGCGGCCGAAGGTACCAAGCTGTGGGATGTGTTAGCAGGCATGTCATCCAGGTCGACATGGATGGTGGTATCGTACTCTTCTCTTTGCGAGCTTGCGGGCACGCTTGTCCTTGGAGTTGCGGAGAAGTTCGACAACGCGGCGCTCGTAGGGGGCGAGACTTGAAGAATGTTAGTTTGGGTCATTCAGAAGGAGTGGGGCGAAGGTCGAAGAGATTTTCGAGATGGACAAGGAAGAGAGACGTACCCAGCAACCTCCTTGACAACGTCACGGACGAAAGCGGTGCGCTTGCTGAGGTGGCCCTTGGTGCGGGAGACACGGGCAGCGGGCTGGCGGGGGGTGACCTTCTGTAGAGAGGAACAATGTGTTAGTCGAGTGATGTTATGACGATTCATCCGCCAAATGTCTAGATGCGCTGTGCGTTGGTCGTTGTAGAGCGAAGGCGACGTCGTGTGCGTATCCATGTTTCCTTTCCATTCCAACGAAGCCAGCTCTAGTCGGGCGTGTCGAGCTTTTCTTTTCCTCCTCTTGTTCGCGATTCGCATCTCCAACAACGACGGCGGCGGCAGCGATCCAGGCTGGAAGTGACGGGTGGTCTTGGGAGTCAACATACGTGGCCGGCGTTGATGCCGCGGGCAAGGCCGCTCTTCTGCTTGACTTCCTTGGGCATGTTTGCTGTGGTGTTAGTCGACGACGTCCGCTACCAGGAAAGAGAGGCAGAGATGACGGCCAAGCGGAGGCACCTTGCGAATTTCTTCGGCAAAACTCCGCGTGCGTGTGCGTCGACGCCACCCCGCCAAGCCTCTCGACTCGCTTTCTTCTTCGGGCCTCGCTGGGAACATTTCAGTCCGGAAGGAAGTACACAGCACATCTTTCTTCTGTGCGTGCCTGCCTCTGCGACTGCCCATTCTGCTCACCTCGACGCTTGATGGATTTACCAAGCGGATGCTGCCTCCTCGTCCATCCTCCTTCTTCCCTCTCTCAGTGGGAAACAGACGCGATCTGTCCATCTCAGTATGCTGACATGTGTCTTGATTTGCCATCCACAGTTCTGATTTCAACCAATCCAATCAGTCTCAATGCCGTGAGGCTCTTTTTGTTTTCCCGCACTTCGCCCTGACAGCCACAACCGTCCTACATTCAGCCTTCTGGCACTAGGTGCCTGACCACGGCCATCGTGCTCTCCTCACTATTTCTGCTTTACATGCTCTTCTGTACCATAGCAATAGCAAACCATGCCATCCCAACCATTCTGGCGGTTCGGCCGATCATCTCAATTTCCCCATGTATCATCTTGAACGGCAGCCACCCTTCCGTGAAGGACCGCGCGCACCCGCCCATATTATGACGTCGATACGCCAATGACGCTCAAAAGTCGATGGCAGTGTCTTGCCTTTTTTCACTCATCATCTAAAACCAGGGATCCCTCTAAACCTGGGTCGTGCCCTCCCATCACTGCCATAGACCACGCCATCCACCTCTTACTGTCTACAATACATCCCCTTGCGTGGCCTTCGCTTCATAAAACAAACTCTTCGCCCAACGGCCCCAGCCACCAACGACCATTTCTCCATTTGACTCTGCGCCAACACAACAAGACTTTGCCAACTCTTCTTCGACTGCCATCCACTAGGCACACAATACCGCGACCATGTTTGGCATTTCATACTGGATCATACCAATATTCGCAGCATGTGTCTGGCTAGGTGCGTCGACTTAGCACATGCGACATGTGCGACATGCAAAACTGACTCGTGTGACCACAGGGACACTTTTGGGCATGCTGGGCACCTGGATCGCCCAAGGCTCGCCTCGCTATGTTAGTATGGAGCAAGGTCAGACTATCGCCTACATCTCGGACATTGGCGCACAGGGGCTACAGCCACTCTTCATCGCCGGCAGTGCCGTTTGCGTCGTCTCGTTCGATCTGGTCTTCATCTCGGAACGTTGGTTGCGACACAAGGGTCGTCTTGCCCACAACACCTCCACCGTCCAAAAGGTCCTGTCTGGTTTTGCCTGCGCTTTCGCCATCATCGGTGCTGCTGGCTTGATCTGCCTGACCATCCTCGACACGGTCGACCATCCTACCGCTCACGATGTCTGTCTGGTCGTTTTCATGTACGTTGGATTCTGCTCATGCACGTCTTGCTCCCGACTAACCACCTCACCAGCGTCGGCTACATCATCTCTGCCATCTTCGCGTGTGCGGAGTACCAGCGTCTTGGAATGCACTTCCGCCAATACCGTGTCTTGCGTGCTTCCTTCTGGATCAAGCTGACCTTCATCTTTGTTGAGATTGCTCTTGCTATTGGTAAGTGTGCCGTTTTCACTCTTCACATGAAACATTCCTGCTGACACAAGGCTAGCCTTCGCCGCTCTCGGCCGTCACAACAGCCAGCGCAACAAAGCTGCCATCCTTGAATGGGTCATCTCACTCATCTACATCATCTATGTCGGACACTACGCCATGGACTTCTTCCCTGCCATTCACAGCAAGAACAACCGCTTCCCTAGCGTCGAGGAGATGATTGAGAATGGCGGCAACGGGCCTTCTTACTCTGGTGGCCCCACCTTCTCTGAGAGTGCATCATATGCAAGCGAGAACCCCATGCGCAACGGACAAGTCGTCGAGCCCAGCAGAAACTTTTAGACTGGCAACCGCGCTACGGCAAGATACGAGATATATCTAGTACTAATAAACTAACCTTCATGTATTTTTATTGAATATGACGACGACAACGAGTGGGCGTTTTTATACACATAATGTCAAAAGGGACTCGGGATCTGGATGGCGAAAAGATATGGGTTACAGTTTGGATAAGCGTGGTTATCCGACCGTCGCATTGACATGTTCTCACTCGCACACTTTTACAGCGAGCTTTTCTATCCTGTATGGCTTTTGTTTTTACGTCAGCAACAGATTGCATGTATTATACGAATTATAGATGATATCACACTTTTACACTACTTCCTGTCTATCATGTCTGGGACTGTCAAAGCCCGCGAAGCCTTGTAGACCTTGCATCACTCTTTTGCCATCCACCTTTGTGGACAAATACGGACGATCGTTTTATCATGACTTGTTCTTCTTGAGTAGTCAAGTGCAGGGCTAGTAAAAATAGGACCACAATCGAAGGGAGTCTGAGAACTCGAGAGTTTTCGGATCACAAAGCGCTTTTTGCATCTTGCTGTATTAACAACAATGTCTATATGCGTAAGAGTATCTCCTCTCTGAGCGGGCCTCTGCGTTTGGAGATATATGTACACATTCATGAATTTTTCTCGTTACGAGAATTCCACTCTCTGTCGAATACCGTAAGGGATCGCTGGGCTAGAAGTACATGTCAGCCTCTCCTCTCAACATCATGATAGCAAAGCAGCCAAGAAGAACTTACCAGAAGGCACAACATCCAAAGCTTTGATCGACACAGTCGCAGGAGCACTGAGCATATACAAAGCCGACTCTGCCACATCCTCTGGAACCAGCGGTCTGTCAAATTTTTCTCTCCCATTAGCGCTCCGAGTGACTCTTCCTAATCCCACACCGAGAAATCCGAAAAAGGGAACTCACCTGAATCCTTTCATAAAGTCATCATACATGGACCCATCAAATCCAACCCTCTGCTCATGGAAATGTGTGCCCACCACCCCGGGCCTCAGTGCCAACACCCTGATATCAGTGCCACACAATTCATTCCTGAGTGCATTCGTAAAAGCCTCTTGACAGGCTTTGTTTGCATGATATACACTTTCTCCCGGAAAAGGGGGAGCTTCGAGGGCAGTGGTGGAGGTGATGTTGAGGATTGTACCGCGTTTGCGGGAAGACGTGTTCATGCTGTGGTTCAGCACCGAGTAGGTCGTGAACATGTAGCCGTTGATGTTTGTGTTGTTCATGGTGAGGATTTGCGACATGTCCAAGGCCGGAAAGGGGTTTGGGGCGCCGAGGGCGAGACCTGCCTGTTTCTCTCAAGTACCTCAGCAAAACAAAAAACTAGAGCAAGAAACAGTCGGGGTTTAAAGGAAGAGGGGGGAAAAACAGGAGGGATTTTTTTTTCCTTCCTTACGTTGTTGATCAAAATGTCGATATCGCCCATCTCTTTGACAATGGAGGCGACGGCTTCATCCACGGCTTTGTAGTCGCCTACATCTACGGCTCTGTAGCTGACTTTTGTCTCGTGGCAGGACTCTATTTCTTGCGCGAGAGAAGACAGTTTGTCTTCGGAGCGAGAAAAGAGGGCGAGTCTTGCGCCGGCTGCTGCTAGAGATTTGGCCACGGCTGCTCCGATGCCCATTGATGCTCCTGTCTATGGACCATAATCCGGTCAGACTCTGTCATCTGGCCGTGTTGAATTGTTTAGAGGGATGATCTTACGAGGAGGACTAGTTGTCCTTGTAATGCCATGATTGCTACAAGGAAACTGTTGACGAGTATTGTGGTTAGACTTAGGAATCTTTGGTTTCGAATGGCACTCTAATAATGTTGGCGTTTGCGACCAACACACAAAATATAAAGGTTTTTATGTTTAGACCTCGACAAATTGTCTCCAAGTTTTGGAGAAAGCATGTCTTTGGAGATGGAGTTTGACCCCACCAGTGACATCATAAAACTGCACATTTCACGACGAGCTTCAACCAGCCACCTTGATGGACTGGACAATGTTGAGCATCAGAAACAGAGAGACACATGAAGATACAGAAATGTTTCCAAAAAGTTGAATTGTGGGTGCTGTCATTCGTCTCGTCATAAATAAAAGGGGGGGCTTTACTAGAGAAAAAAAAAGCCGTAACAACAAAAAAAAGACTGGTGTGATGGAGAATGAGTCTCCCTGCTTTTTTTTCCCTTTCCACATGTACACCATTTTCTAAATCTCAGTATAGAGTCCTTCCAAGCAATTGTGTTGAGACGCAAGGGAAGGCACAGTGATGGCTTTAGTCTATTCTTTTGTGGATTATAGAGAAGTGAATTTCTCTAGTGGTGGAACAGACGGATGTGCTGCTCGACAAAGGTGATGTTCAACTTCTCGGCAGTGGTGAAGACGGCCTGGTCGTTCTGACTGCCGGTGGGAGCAGCGATGTATTTGACACCAGAGCGAGCAGCACGGAAGACGTTGTCGATGAAGGGGAAGAAAGCGTCTGAGCTGACGGCGACTTGCGACAGCTTGGACAACCAAGCCGAGCGCTCTTCAGCCGAGAAGGGAGTAGGGACCTCGTCAAACATCTTCTCGTACTCGTGCTTCTCCTCGTCCGAGGCGGGAAGAACGCCACTGCACAGCATGTCGATGGCGTTGCTCTTGTCGGGACGCTTGGTGCCCTTCTTCCACTTGATGTTGAGGGCACGCTCGTGGAAGCGCATGAACCAGTTGTCGGCCTTGTCGCCAGCGAGACGGGTGCAGTGGATACGGCTCTGCTGGCCAGCACCGAGGCCAATGACCTGGCCGTTCAGGGCGTAGCAGACAGAGTTGGACTGAGTGTACTTGAGGGCAATAGTAGCGACAGTCAAATCGCGGAGGGCAGACTCGGGAAGAGCTGCAGAGTCCTTGGGGGTAATGACAGTGCCGAAGCTCTCGGAAGGAGTAATGTGGGCGTCGTTGCGGCCTTGGGTCAGGTTGATGCCGTAGACGGTACGGTACTCTTGTGCGGCGGGCTCGAACTCAGGGTCCATCTGGAGGACGAGGTAGCGGCCACCCTTCTTCTTGCTGAGGATCTCGAGAGCCTCCTTGGTGTAGCCAGGAGCGATGACACCGTCAGAAACCTCGCGAGAGATGATCTTGGCAGTGGGGACATCAACCTCGTCCGAAAGAGCGATCATGTCACCGAAGCTGGACATGCGATCGGCACCGCGGGCTCTGGCATAGGCCTGGGCAAGACCTGAGCTCTCGATGCCCTCAATGTCATCGACCATGTAGACCTTGCGCTCGACCTCGTTGAGGGGCACACCAATGGCAGCGCCAGCAGGCGAGACGTGCTTGAAGCTGGCAGCGGCTGGGAACTTGAGGGCAGCCTTGAGCTCCTTGACCAGAGGCCATGCGTTCAGAGCGTCGAGCAAGTTGACGTAACCTGGAGCACCGCACAGCACCTTGAAGGGCAGCTTCTGGTCCTTCATGAAGGCAGCAGCCGACTTCTGGTGGGGGTTGGTACCGTAACGCAGCGAGACGTGTTGGTTGCCGTTGCCGGCGTACTTCTTGCGGAAGAACTCGGAGATGGCGGTGTCGTAGTCGGCAGTGTGCTCGAAAGCCTTGAGGGCAAACATCTGACGGGTGGCATCGGTGACGTCGCCCTTCTCGAGCTCGGAAAGAAAGTCGTGGTAGTCGTTGGGGTCTGAGAGGATGGTGACACGCGAGTGGTTCTTTGCGGCGGCACGGATCAAAGTGACACCACCAATGTCAATCTCCTCGACGGCTTCGGGGATGGTGACATTGATCTTGGCGACCGTGTCCTTGAAGGGATACAGGTTGCAGATAACGTAGTCGACCTTGTTGATGTTCTGCTCGGCCAAGTCCTTCTCGTCCGAGGCAAGGTCGCGGGCAAGGATGCCGGCGTGCACCGAAGGGTGGAGGGTCTTGACACGGCCGCCGAGCATCTCGGGGGCCTTTGTGATGGCCGAAACATCTCTGCGCCTCGAGTCAGCGCTGCAAGTGCAGTGCCATGTCGGCCGACACTCACTCGACGGGGAAGTTGGCCTCACGGATCATCTTGGCAGTGCCGCCAGATGCGAGGAGACGGACATTGTTCTTGACCAGACCCTTGGCCAGGTCGAGCAGGCCGGTCTTGTCGTAGACGGACAAGATGGCTGACGGGGTTGCGTGAGCGCGTGCCTCTGGGCGATGGATCGTCTATGATTGCTGCATCTTACCAATCTTTTGCGAGGTGTTGGAAGCCATTGTGAGAATCAGAGGGCCAGGATCTGTCGAGGACAAGGACTGGCTGCAGAAAGATTGCCAGGTGATGGCTTTTTTCTTGTATCCATGCCAGTCCCGCGATCTCGGCGGGGCAGCGAACATCACCGTCATCTCATTGGTCGTTGAGCCTCGCTGCCCCGGGCATGAATCCTCCGTTATGTCTTGTTATTTGGTCACCACGCCGCCAGCCTTTGCTTTGATGCCTGATTCTGACTCGGCTTTTTCTCAACCAATTCGAGCCATCAGTTCCTGTTTGTGTGTGTGTGTGTGTGTGTGTGTGCTGTTGTCTCCATATCTTGTGTGGAACATAATACGCTGAAAAGTACTCGGCTTCGGGAATAAGAGTGTAGCTCTAATCTCGTAATTACTTGTCTCGAGAGAAGATCGATCACCCAGATATGATCCATTATCAAGTTACCGACAATCAACTGAGCTTCGTAATTTGTAAATCTGATTGAGAGTCATCATTGTTTTCTACTAGGAGGTTTGAAATGAAGAACTCACACGAAGCCTTCCACGAACGAAATATACTTGGAACATGTTCAAGAAATGTTGCTGAATTGGTGACCCTGAAGGGTCGAGAGACAACGGAAAATTGAGTACTTGATCGATTTGCCTACGGAATGCGAGCAATATAATGACAAACCCCTGTCGAGCCGTATACTGCTTCACACTGTTGCGTGTCAGGGCGAGGTCAAGAGACATGGCGGTTCATGACGATGCAGCAGGTCCAAGTCAAACGTCAGGGTCCGGCGAACTGGACGAGGGCCGGGGCGGAGCGGCAAGCAGACCCTACAACGAACCGGGCTTTAATCTATTCAATGAGGAGTCTGGCGGTCACCAGCCTCTTCTGCAATGACGAATGGGGAGATGGAAATGTTTGTTCAGTGCAATCATGTCAGGCACTGCTGCATGCATTACACTGGCGCGCCTAGATAGCCGCCGCCAATTTCGTGCCCAACTGCAAGTGCAGCTTGTCTCACACGAGTGCAGAAGGTGAGAAGGGTAGCTGCTGCTGTTGCTCGAGCTCTCAACAACCACCGTCGCTCCTGCCTCGAGAGCCACACCCTTTGACAATGCCTTCCTCTCGGGACGAGGAGCCGCGCCGGCGCAAGAAATCCTATGATCGCGACTCGCCCAAACCGTCTTCTAGGGACAAGGACACCAAGGAGCGGCTCAAATCATCTGCCAGGAAGACGACATCCCGACGCCGCAGCGACGCCAGTAGAGATATCAGCCCTTCACGCCCGGACAGATCGACGCTGTCAGAACGCTCGTCCAACAAGATGGCCACGTCGATTCCAGAGATGGAGCGGCGCTCGTCAATCGGCGAGAAGCGACCGCAAGCATATCCCACCTTTTCAAAGGCACATAGCAGGGAGGCCGTCGCACCAGCTTCCGAGAACACGGCCGATGTCCACGACCAGACACCTCGCACTCCAGCACACATGGCAGACAGCCCCTCACGCGTCCTACCGAGCCCTCCCTTGACCGCTGATGATGTCGATTTACGGAGAGCCAAGAGCGTGAACAACATGAGGAGTCACGCCGACAGAGTCAAGTCAGAAGCCGGTCTGAATTCTAGAAGAAGCATGGACAATGGGCTGCGTGTGAACATGACGGGCTCAGCGGCGAGCAGCCGACGTCCCTCTCCATCTTCTGTCTCTGAAACGTCTGCTCCTAGCACCGGCTCGACAAAGTACAACAAGGTCCCCTCTCATCCAAACTATGCCGTCAGTGAAACCACCGTGGATTCACAAGCTACTTCGGTTGCCCCTGAACGCAAAGCTCCGTCTCGACCGCCTCCCGTCTCTGTCGGACAACACTATTCCCCTCAGTCACGACCTGATTCCTCGCCACGAACTCCCACTCCGCAAGACCCTGCATTTCCATCATACGTTCAAGCTCCAAAATCAACACCAGGCATTGATGTCTTCCCAGTTGGCTTTTCCCCGCGATCCGCCCACCCAGACTCAGTGGCTATGCCGCCACCCCCTCCACCACCACCAATTGTCTTTACTCAAGATACCCCCCGTGTCGATTACCTGCTGCAGAATGGCGGATTGCCGTACCTCATATCCAAATCTATTGTTCCATCTGCCAACAACCAGCCTGTACAATCCTACGCGCAATATCAATCGCCTCGAATTCCTTCTGCAATCGATGTTCAGCACGTGTTTGCTCCCGTGAGCGGTCGACTCGAGGATATCGCCAAAGTATTGTCCAAGAGCGGATCGTTGGCCGTAGCTACAGGATATCGCTCCGTTGCCAGAAGATTGTTGGATCGTCTCGAGGCCGTCTTTGCTCGTAGCATCTCACATGAGCGCTGTCAGTGTGTTTTGTGTTTAAGAACTGCCCAAGCGACACTTTCTGATGACGAAGACACCGGAATCAGCTGGGGCGAGATTCTGGAGTATGTTGCTGGCCGTAGAGAACTCCCTCAGTGGCCTCCGTTCTCGCTAGCGGCCGACACTCCTGGCCTTAATCTCTCTGGCGTGGAGCCTATGCAGAAGCTGGATCCTGATGTGCCTGAAGAGTATCGTGCCCACTACATCAAGCAGAACGCAAAGACCAAAAGATCGGTTCAAGATTGGCTTGTACGCCAACCTGATTCTCCTTCTAGTCCTCCGCAGGAAGTGGATGATGAGACTCTGACTTTTGCCATGCTCACACACATTGAGCCCGAGCGACGGCCTCTGTTTACGGCGCTCATGAAAGGGTTATCGCATGTTCCCGCTTCTAGAGCACCGACTCCTGCGATTGAAACCAAGAACGAAGTCTTGTCCAAGACCGCCGCTGCTCTGCAACGCTTATATCGTCTACCGCATTTGCCAAGAGATCCCGAATGCACAATGTACTTGCTCAACAATCTGCACTTACACAGTATGCTTGCTACACTTGCCGCAGTGAGCGCCGGAGAGTGGGATATATTAGTATCTGGTCGATTTGACGGATTCTTGTGGAGTGGAGCAGAGACAGTGCCACCTTCTGCTGCCTATGGATCGACCATGACACCGATGTCACGTACAACAACCCCGTTCAACGGAGGCATTCCCTCTCGTAACACGACACCCTTTTCGCCGCTTCGTAATGTCATATCACCAGATCATTCGGCAAACATGTTTCCATCTCGAGGTGCGACACCGGCACCTGGTATGCCTGGTGGAGCTCCAGCACCGGTCCAGATGGACGAAGAAACGGAGATCGCTGTCTTGGCTCAGATGGAACGCGAAATCTATCGCGGCATGGAGGCTTTGGAAGACCAATTCGAAGTTCTGCACAGGCAAGCCGAGGCTGTTAGGCAGAGACTGCGCGAGCGTAGTGCCGGACTTGCGATGGCTGCCAAGGCACGTAGAGGTTCTATGGCATCTGATATCGGAGTACGGATCGGTACACCTGGTGGACCCTGGGATGATGAACAGCAGTCGATCTTTGACGACGGGAGATCGGAGTTGGCGCCAGACGATTCGGCGAGTAACATCGACTTTGGCAGGAAGAGGAGATCCAAGCGACATGACCGAAGGACTCCAGCCGTGCCAGAGGAGAATGAAGATGTGGATCGTGATCCTGGCAGGAGGAGGAGATGAATGAGGTCAACGCTGTCACAAAAGAGTTACAACAAAGACTAGCATTGTAACAAAAATACAACAATCGACCGACCCATATCACATGATGTAATCATCACTGAACGATCGAGAATATCTGACACAGCGACGATGTATCTTGGCATCACACTAGAGATGTCGTTGTTATTCGCAAGTCAATTTTACGATGCACGTTTTGTTTTTCTTTTCTTTTTTTTTTCCCGGCAGGGCAAGGTACTCCGTATCTCTTATTGGTTTTGCATGCATAGCGAATTGAGCAGGAGCAAGGAATTTGTACTTTTGGTTTTTGGTGAAGCGGATATCTTCGAGAAGAGCACTGTAGCCGTGAATAGCTTGAACGACCGGTCAATCCTAATGTTGTTTGGCTCTGGACGTGGTGATCAATGGACGATTCATAAAGGAGAGCGGGGGTTCACATGCCGGACATGCTGCACGTATATAAACCCCGCTACCGCCGAACAATCGCATCTTTTTTCCTGCTGCTTGACTCTCCGCAACAAACCCACAACCATCGTCACCGTTGATCCAACATTTGACAATCCAATCCCTCCTCTGCCACATCCACCTCCCTTCTCAGCCCCCATCCAGAGAAAATTTTGATATACACACGAACTCCAGTTCCAACCACGAAATCTCCGGATATAAAAAAAAACCAAAAAGAAAGCCCAACAACAGAGAAAACCATGAAGCTCCTGACACTCAACTTCCTCACCTGCGCGCGCAAAGCCTGCAAACAAGAACCCGCGGCATTCCCTCTGCATCCGCGCGATGCCGAGCTCGAACGCGTAGAGATCGAGTTGAACCCAGAGTTTCTCGTCAACGTATTGCCACGGCTCGAGTGGAAGGCCGTGAGGAGTTTGGGCGAAGAGGTACAAAACTTTGACCGACTGCCCCTTTCTCCAACCCAGAAGGATATAGCTTTTTTGCTGACTGATTGATTCTTTTTTCTTTAAGCTCGGTCTTCCCACCCTCCCCGAACAAGCGCCCGAAACTGCAGATTTGCTGCAACAGGACACGAGAGAGCCGACGCAGACGTTGAAGGATTTGCACGCTTTGTTGATCGAGACGAGTGTCGCAGAGGGCAAGTTGGTGTGTGGGTGTTGCGGGCACGAGTATGCCGTCAAAGAAGGCATTGCCAATTTCTTGCTGCCTAGCCATTTGGTTTGATCGGGAGGAAACGAAAAAAAGATGCGAAGCAGAAGAGAGACAAATGGAATCGGAAGAGTGAGGAGACAAGGGATCGGAAGAGCAGGGAGTTGTGAGAGTCTTGTGGGATGCGCGAGGATGCATGCAAGAGCAGGGAGTTGTGAGAGTCTTGTGGGATGCGCGAGGATGCATGCAAGAGCAGGAACCCCTCGAAGGATATGGGCGATATGGTGTCTTGATTGCTTTGAAAGAAAGAGAGGAGACCATCACATTACGTTTGGACGGCAGGAGAAGAAAGCAACACACAAAAGACATCAGAGATTAATCACTGTGTTTGGATCCATCTCAAAATCATACCACCGTTTGGTACAATACGCTACAATTCAGACCTCCCGTGCCCAGCGCCATCGCTCGAAAAAAACAGAAAAGAATACGCCCAGAAAACAGATCCTAAAAACACCGCCACTTCCGAGCCCAAAAGACTGCTTATTTGATGTGAACATCGATACAGTCCATGTCGGATATATCGGTATCCTTGACAAGACCTTCGGGTGGCTCTAACCTTTCACCATCAAACTCGAGGTGAATCTGCCTGTCTGGATCGAGCTTGAAACTTCGTCGGGCTGCATTGATCATTTTAAAAAAGGTCGTACTCTGTAAAGCTTGTCAGCAACTGATTCCGAGGATCGAAGCAGATATATAAACTCACCGGCCGCACTTTGATCTTGATATCCGAGTGACCTCTCGCTTTCAAAGTAATCTTGATCAATGGCTCCTCGACGACAGTTTCCCCATCCAACGCCGGCGTGCCATCTGCACCATGACGCCTGTTGTCCGCGCCTGCAGCATTGCCGAGATACTTGATTGGTTTGGGCGCATTCTTCTTGTCTTTGAGCTCTTGCCATGCTTCGTCCGTCACGGCCTCGATGTGAATCTTCTCGGCATGCTCATTGTCGGATGCAAAAGGTGCGTTCCCCATGATGCGCCCATAAGAGTCGACCTTGATGCCCAAACTTCTGACCGTAGTCGAATCGTAGAGTTTCCGTAATTTGAAGGTGAAGAAAATGCCATCTGCAGTCAGAGGATCAAAAGTTTGTTTGCTTATCCATGCTTCGCGCACGGCTTGAAGATCTTGAGACAGTTTCCGTGACACAATCAGAGGAACCGTAGCGGGTAACGGCGATGTGATGAGTAGTTTCACTGTTGGATCGTGAGCGCCGGATGCGCTCTTTTCTCGTTCTTCCCGTCGTCGCTTTTCACGCGCTTGGCGGGCATACTCTTGCATTTCTGGGTCGGAATAGTAGACGGCGTCTGGGTCTGCTTCTTCGGCTGCCGGTGTGGGTTCGAGGCTTTGAAAGTTCGAGGCAGGATTCGAATGAGGCGTGTCGTGAGAGGCATTATTGTAGTTGACGGGTTCGTCATGGTCTGAATCGTCGAGTAACTCTATCACAGTCTCTTGTCGCGAGCGAGTTTTCCGAGGTGTAGGAAGTGCTGCGAAACTTTCTGATCCGGCAGACGCTTGTACTGAAGTCCTTCTCTCGGCCTGCTTTCCCTTGGCCTGAGTAGGAAGCTCGGTGGCATCCTCATGGCTTATGCGCCGGCGCTTGCCAGATGGCGGGTCTTCATCCCTGACTTTGCTCGTTTGGCTCGGCCGTCGATCATGCTTCTCGGTCTTCTTACGGCGTTGTCGCTGACGGTCCTGTACAAGGTCGCTGAAGTTGTGCGAGTGGCTGAAAATGTCGGTGGGCGCTTCGGTGGTGGATGCCGGGTCTGGTGATGTCGAGGCTGCGACGGGAGTTGTGGTGGCCGCCCATGCCGGCCGTTTGAACAACGACCGCTTGGGTTTGCCGTCGGCCATGTGAAATCGAGATGTGCAATAAGAATTGGTCGAGGACTCGAGCGTGTGGGACTGTGGAACAGAAAGTGACGGGTGTCTTGACTTTGCGGGGTTGTTGCCCTTTTTGGCTTTGACAGCTCCTTCCCTTTCTTTCTCACTCACTTGTCTCCTCTCCTCCATCTTTGTTTCTTTATGCATTGCTTCATTTGTATCATCCGTTTCTACACACTCATCCACAGTCTATCAATCTATCCAAGTCTATGCACCTCCCTTTTCTCCGCCTTTGGCTTCCTGCTCCATCCTGCTGATGAACTTCGACTTGAGTCGGATCAGATGGCCGTACTTGTAAAACACAAATGGAATGGGGATGATGGCCACCTCCAGAAGTCCAAGGAGTGTGCCCTGCCAGTGTGGCCCGAGTGCCTCGTACATCTTGGGTCCTGCTAATGGCAATGTGCCTCCAGCGATTGTTCGCGTCAACACATTGCCCGCCATGGCTGACGCTGCGTACATGCCATAGCTACGTCCGATATAGTTGGACCCGTAGATGAAAGTCGCCGTCGTGCCTGCCCCAAACGGAACCCCTGACAGAATCGGCCACATGTAATGTACGTTGGGTGTGCATGTCCATGCGAACATCAGACCTCCGACCGGCACCAGAATTGCTCCGATACAGACGACAAACACCGGAGATTCAGGTGTTGGCTTGCCACTAGCGTCTAGTTTTCTGTGCTGGATCATTCTTCTGAGCAGTGGCTCACATACGATAACCAACACGTTGCCAACGCCAATACCAAGATATGACAGTCCAGTCTGCCCAGTAGACCAGCCACGGAGTCCCTCGAATACTCTTGGGTAGATAACAAAGGTCAAGTCTAGTCACCTGTTAGCATGGTCGAAGCAGCCATCTTTGGAAGCTAGACCTACAGTTCATCGAGTAGATGATCAGGATATACAGATCCCAGAACCAAAGAATCGGCTCAGAAGCAGTGAGATGGATTGGCCTCCAAAGCGATGCTCCAAGCAAAGGCCAGAACGCTCGCCTTTCATCATGTTTGCACCACCATTGGTCATCGCCAGTCTCCCTTCTCTTCTTCTCTGCTCGACGCCTCAAGAGGGTAGGTCCATATGTCTCAGGCACCGTGGCCATCAGGAGAAAAGAGGCACCAGCCAGAATCAGAGTCAGCCAGTGGATCCAGCGCCATCCGAGGTTGTCAAACACAAAGCCACCAATCAATGGCCCAAGAACCGGCCCATTCATGAGCCCTAGACACCAGGCGCTAAATGTGAAAGCTCTGTGCTTATCTGTCGAGACGTCGTTGATGGTGCCAGGCGAGTTTGACACTACCGAGCAGCCAACCATAGCTGCCAAGAAGCGACATACCAGGACAGTCGTCACGTTGTTGGCAACAGCGCATGGCAGAATGAAGAACATGAACGCGAACAATGTCGCAATGTAGACTGGTCGACGTCCAAGCATCTCACTCATCGGTGCCCAGATCATGCTTCCAGCGGCCATTCCGAAAAGGTATGCTGTAAGTCCCAGTAGCGATACCGTTGGGTTGGACACGCCCAGCTCTACAGTCATGCTGTTGACGCCTGATATGCCCGAAGTATATGCCGAGGAATACAGAACCCTGTGTTGTCATGTCAGCGCTAGGTACAGCCATGAACGCAAGACACTTACATTGTACAGCTGGCAAAGGTACAGGCGAAAATGGTATGGGCTTTCCTACAGATCGACCAATTCTTTGGATTCTCGGCATCGTTCTCTTCCCATTTGATCTCATACTCTGGGTTGAAGAATGCGGCATGCGACAATGCCGGTGGGGGGATGCTCCTGGAGGCTGTAGGCTCGAGGTCTGCAAACGCTATGGTGTGGTGATATTGACTATCCGAGCTTTCTTCCCTGTACACCGATTTGATGGAAGCATTTGATGAGCTTGTTGAACTCCAGCTGGCCTCGTGCATCTCCTTGGGTTCGGATTCATATGCATCTGTTGCAGATTGCGATCTCTCTGAGAGCTCCATCTCAAATTCGCGAACTCTGAAACAACGCACAAATCTTCTTGTATCGTATCAGAGGGGAAACCAGGTGCAAATAAAAGTCGGAGAGACAGTGGCTGCTAGCAACGTATTGCGAATAGGATAAAATGCTCTATACAGTCATTGCAAAGATAGATATCTCGATATTCCTGCGTCGGAATCTCAGCCGGTTGGGATCATTTCCATATAATCAATCATGATACCATCTCATCCTTCGGCGAATCATATAAGCAGAAGTTGGACCTCTCCCCTGCCATTCCTGCTTGAACGCGATAGTATTCGCGCGAATGCACTCTTATCAAGCCGGATACGGCCCGCTTCTGAGAGTCCGAACAACGAAAAGCGTCAGGAAAAGCACAGCTTGGCGCTCTTTCCTCGCCAAAACTTCGATCCGTCTTGATCCGCCTCTGCCAACACGGCAGCACTCCCCGCGGACGCAACCGGTCCGTCTGTCGCTCAACACCATCCAATAGGTATGGAGGGCAGTGTGCAGCAAACGCCCGAGAGCGGGCGGCCCCCTAAGCGCGTGTCTCAAGCTTGTGACGCCTGTCGGTATGGTCCACACTGTATCGCGAAATTTGAGAGATTGTAGACTGATGGATTCTTGTGCAGTCGCAAGAAATCGAGATGTCCTGGAGAGAAGCCGGCGTGTTCGCTTTGCACGAGGTTGAAGCAGACGTGTGTGTATGCGGACGACGGATCTATGCCAGAAGCTAGATCTGCTGCTATTGAGCGAAGGATGGTAGGTTTCTTCCAGGAAGCACGTTATTCGTGTGGAACTTCTGTTCACAACAACCACTATACTTGTGCTAACCCATCTCGAAGAACGCGCGCTTTTCAGAACTGGAAAGTAGACTCGAAGCCGTATTAAGAGCCATGTCCGTTGAGTCTCGGAGCAATTGTAGATACTTACTGACAATGCAACAAGACCTGGAACACCACCTACATTACTGCCGCGGACACCACTTGAATCTCATGTTGACAGCTCTCGGCCTTCGCCCAGTAGGGCACCATCATCCAGGAGAAGATCACTCGACATACCCAATGGCACACCATCTGGAGTACAGATCCCACAGGAACCAACCCGTCTTGAAGTAGCGGTACCCATCTTGCTGAGAAAATGGAACTGCCAGCCTATTCCATTGTTCCATCCTAATCTGGAGAAAGACTATCTTTCGAGAGGCTCAGAAGTTCAATTTGCTATACTGGCCATGGCGGGACGTCTCAATGCACGAGGTCAAGAGGTTGATGACTGGTGCGAGGCTAATGCTCATCGTGCCCGAGAATTGGCACTGGGTAGAGTGCTTGCAGGCGACGTCAGGCTGAGTACAATACAAGCGTTTGTCTTGCTGTCATTCCTAGACTTCACAAGTACGTACAGTTGCAGTCGTTCGTCTATATCTTGCTGACGAAGACAGATGACAATGGACAACGATCACACTTGTTCCTTGTCAACGCTATCTCTCTCGCCCAGACATCTGGCCTTCTTGACCCACAGGTGATCATCAACAATGCCGTAGAACTCGAAGAAAGAAGACGTTGTTTCTGGAGCATCGCCATCATGGAGAACATGTTCAACCTGCAAACACTAACACTGGGTGCTAAGAGCATCACCTACCACGCATCCTTCAAGCCAGTCAGTCCTAATGCCACTTCAAAAGGAGAGCTGGTATCGCCGTCCTCTCAGAACATCGTAGCGGACGGTCCTGTTCCTGGCATCATCATCAACACGTTGCCCATGTTTGACATTTTCAAAAAGGCTGCCAAGTATGTCACGGATACCAAGAGCGGTGTAATGCCACACCCACCATGGCAGCAGCAATCCGACTATGCCGCCATCCAAGCAGAACTACTGGAACTCGAATCAAATTTCTACCCCGAGTACCGATTCGACAGGACAAAGATGAATCAGCACACGAAAGATGCAATTGAACAGAATTGGGCATTCTGGAGTTGTTGGCTGGTCAACCAGTTCATGTATCACACCATTCACATGCTGCTAAACCATCCTTTTCTGATATCATTGCGGATTGCTGCTGCTGGACGCTGCCCTAGAACGTTTAGTCAGTCTTCTTCTGATCAGGTTGTGGTGCATTCAAATTGGATCATCCGTTTGCTGGATCTGCTCGAGGAGAAGGAAGTCAATGTCTCTGACCCTTTCCTAGCTTACTGTATCTCGGTCGCGATTACGGTGTTCATCCACTACCGAAATGCAGAGATATTGAGCCTGCGCCAGAACGCCGAGAAGGGGCTGTTCAAGGGCCGGCAAGAACTCGGCGAGCTGTCAAGTCTGTTGAAAAATGTCGAGCGCATGGTAAAGACCCCATGCCAGAATGAGCCTTGGATGCGAAATACTGACCCGAGGTATAGAAGAAAGCACTAGACAGACTTGAAGGCATGGACACATCACGCCGCTCCACAAGCCCTCAACCCTCAGCTCTCGGTGGCAACAAACAGGACCTCCTCTGGGATATCCTCATATTCCACTCTCCCAGCCGTCCTCAGGCTACTGGCCAAGGTCTTTTTAGCAAAGACTTTGCCATCCAGTCCACAGAATCCGCACCCAGAGATGCTGCGACAATGGTCCGTCCCACCACTTCGACCGTACAGAACTATGGCCCAGCCGATGGCTTCCAAAGTTCCATCGGTCCATCTGTGGCTCGAAATATGCCCATCCCTGCTGCTACGACAATCCCTCCTGTGACGCCCGGCCAACAACAACCGCCTACATTCATGCCAGGTGTAGCACAATTCTCAACCCCTGCGGATCCGAATTACATGACTTTCAACGATCAGAATCTTGCCGCCATTACAGAGTTTTTGGATCAGAATTCGGGCAGGATGTTTAATGAATGGTGGGATTTTGGAGATTTGTAAATATTGTTGGATGTTGAGATTAAGGTTTCTTTCTGTTATAGTTGAGAGTTTGTTTTGTCGTTGGTATCGTGCTTGTTGAATAGCCGGGATATATGCAAAAAAGAATGGCGACCAAAAAAAAAGAAAGAAAAAAATTCAAAGACTGCTTCTCCAAACGATGTTAATCCCAAGAAGATTCTCTTTTTTTGTTTTCAAGAACAAGAAAGTTTGGAAAAAGAGCTTCGAACGCGAAAGAAGCAAAATTTTATGGCTGGTTGGGCCAAATGGAGTCAGCAATGCTTCTGACCAGCTGCAACTTCTTGCGCATATCCTCATAACCGAGCGAGTTGCCCTCGGCGTGCGAAGCAAAGCCGCATTGAGGAGACACACCGACACGCTGCAAAGCCTGCTCTCTGGTCTCGCCATTGCCCTCGGCAATGAAATCGGCAGCTTGGTTTACACGCTCAATCATCTTTTCCTTGTCCTCGAGCTCCGGGAACTTGCTGGTCACGACACCGAGAATGACGTTCTTGTCCTTGGGGAGGTACTTCAGGGGTTCAAAGCCTCCGGCACGCGGCGTGTCGTATTCGAGGTAATAAGTATCGACATTGAGGTCCTTGAACAGCTTCGAAGCAATGTTGTCGTAAGCGCCTTCGCTAAAGTGGCGGCTGCCCATGTAGTTGCCACGGCACAAATGGATGCCCAAATGCATATCAGCGGGGCGCTCGAAACAGGCATTGTAGAATTTGACATAGGCGTCAAACATTTCGTCTGCGGTTTTGGTGTTGCCTTGATCGGCTTTCCAGCCCGTGAGCATGGCTTCGGAGCAGAAGTAAGCGAGGTTAGGGTCGTCAATCTGGATGTTGCGGATGCCGGCCTCGTGCAACAGCTTCAATTCTGTCTGGTAGGCTTTGGCAACATCGGCAAAGTACTCTTCGTCGTTTGCGTAGACGTCTTGAGGGTAAGCGCGTCCTGCGCGGTAGCGGAAATGGTACCACGAGGGTGAGATGACGGTGATTTTGATGTTTTTCCATTCCGACTCGGGGACGTTGGCTTTCATGACTTCGAGCTCGCGGGCGTTGCTGGTGTGGCCTGGGTGGCTGATTTTGCTCACACAGACGGTCACGGCGTTGGGGATTTCTTTGGCTTCGAGGAAGGACTTGACGTCTGGTGCGTAGTCACGGAACATGGATGCGTCGTAGCCTTTGAGGACACCGAGTTGTCGGTCCTCCATACCGTGAAGCTCCTCGAAGAAGGTACCCCAGAACATGTGTCTGATTGATGCGGTTAGTCAAATGACTCTCTTGCAATCTGTAGCTGCTTTGCTTCTTGGGCTTTTTCATGTTTTGAGATTCATTGCGATATTTTGTTATTTTGTGATATAATTTTGGAGACGAGAAAAAAAGGTTCAAAAAGAACAGGATAGCGTAGACGATTGACGAGGAAATTGGCAATACTTGTGTAATGATGTCGAACTTAAGGAAAAGAGCAAAGGAAAAACAACACGAACCTGGTGTACTCTCCGCTGGACACAGCATGGAAACCACAATCCTTCTGGAGCTTGACAACCTCAGTGACAGACTTGTCCTCAATGGGCTTCAATTCCTCAGCCTTGGCCTTGCCAGCGGCGACAGCATAACGCTTCTGAACGAGCTCATCAGGACGAAGCAGCGAGCCAACGTGCTCAGCTCTGAAAGGAGGGCTTCTCTTGGCGGCAGACATTGTGACCTTTCTGGTATCTTTCTATGTGATAGAGGGACGAGAGAGGAAGAAGGGAAATTTCTCTCGCCCTGAGAGCCAGCCCCGCCGCAATATAATTGCTGGAGGTTCGAGGCGTTTGGAATCAGTGTGAGGACCCCACTAAGCCCCACCCTCGGGCCAGATGAGCTTGTTCTTGGCAGGTTTGCTTCTCGGTGCGCAGGGTTAGATTGTGCAAAGATAGCCAACTTAGCACGTACGGCCACAGTCAGCTGAAAACTGGGCATCCCGTCCGCTCTGCCATACATAAGCAGTTGAACGGCAGATTAGTACTACGGTGGGTGACCACGTGGGAATCCCTGCTGCTGTACGTTTTGCATATCTTTTAAGACGGTGAATCCTCTTTTACTCGAGTCTTTGTCACAACTCCCTCTCGTTTTGTTTGACCGAATGCCACAGTTGCTGCACTTTTTATCGCCTTTCTTCCGACTGGTCCTTCAGCTTCGCAACCGCTCTTGACAATTAGTAAACATGCTTTCGAAAGGCATGCTAACCTATGCCATTGTGAAGTCCGTCGACCTCGATATGCTCTCATCGGACACGGGCACACCTCCATAATGTGATGCAATGATTGACCCTCTCGAAAGTTTCCTTTTTCTACTGCTCTTCGTATACCAAGTAAGCTCTCGGAGACTGAATTCAACGCCAAGACCAAGTGATCTTCCGGTGATGATCCGCCGAGCGTGCTCATCTCTTACCCTCCTAGGCTTCTGCACGATAGCATACGTCACTCTCCTTGTAAATCTGAAGATACAAGCACATAGGGCTCGAAAGCCAGTCTGTAAGAACTGTCATCTCGCACGTATTTGTCCGGAAATGATGTGATGGCCTGAAGATGTACGCTCTGTCGATTGCATCTGATACACGGAAAAGATCGTTCCTCAAGCAAACGGTGGTCAACAAGCTTCAAACAAGCACATGTCGCTGCAAAACCATGACATCAAACTCCATCCGCTTCCCTTTAGAGCTTTGAATGTTCCTCGAGGCCTGTCGCAACCAAACTGCATCGAGTCAAAGCACCACTAGCACGGTTCTGATCTGCTCAATCAGATCTGCTTTCGACTTCGGTCCTGTACAGGGGCTGAAGGGTTGATCATGAACATGAGAGCTGTATAAAACATGTCTCCCCACGATTATCTCCCTGGTAGACAGTTCTTGAGATTCACGTCAAAATGGTCGCCCTAGCCCTAGCCGCACTGCCTCTGTTCACTTCGACCTTGGTATCTGCTGCACCTCTCTTTACACAGATCCTTAGTAATGGGCAGATTACTGGTACCTCGTTCGGCCTGCCCGGTCAAAACGCTACATATGACTACGTGATTGTTGGTGGTGGACTAGCAGGCTCGGTGGTAGCTACTCGTCTTTCTGAGCAGTTGCCTAATCAAACTATTGCAGTCATTGAGGCCGGATCATTTGCGGAGATATCAAACACAAATTGGAGTCAGATCCCATATTATTCTGAACAATTTGCCGGCGCTGAGGTGGACGATTGGCATCCTCTTATTGATTGGGGCCTGGCAACCGAGCCGCAAGCTGGAGCGAACAACAGGAGATACCATTATGCTCAAGGAAAATGTCTTGGTGGCAGCTCCGAGCGCAATCAAATGATATATCACAGGTACTAATCTTGCATGGCTCATTCGAATTCCTCACTGACGAACAATCAGATCTAGCGCCGGGTCTTACCAAGTGTTTGCCGATCACGTAGGCGATGATGCCTATCTCTTCGAGAACATGGAGCCATTTTTCAAGAAAACCTACCACTTCAACATTCCAAATGATGAAGTCAGGCCATCCAACGCTACACCCAACTACACACTCACTGGATACAACATCCCTGGAAGCGGTGTTGAGCTCTCGTACAACAACTATGCCAATGCCATCTCCTCATATGGGCCGGAGGCATTCGCTTCTCTTGGTGTCGAGGCGAACCCTGACTTCAACTCTGGCGACCTGCGTGGTTACGGTTACTTCCCAAGCACAATTGATCCCGTGACTGGCTTGAGAAGTTCTGCAGAGAGTGGTCTCCTGTCGCCTGCTATCTCAAAGTCTACCATGCTTACCATCTACCAATCATGTATGGCACGAAACATCTTGTTTGATGGTTCAAAGCGTGCAACTGGAGTCAACGTCACTGTTGATGGCATCAAGCCTTTCATCCTCACTGCACGTAAAGAGGTCATTCTTTCGGCTGGTGCATATCACTCACCTCAGCTCTTGATGGTGTCCGGTGTTGGGCCTCAATCGACCCTCCAGCAGTTCAACATCCCCGTCGTTTCTGCTCTCGAAGGCGTCGGACAAAACAGCTGGGATACTGCTAACATTGGAGGTCCAGTCTTCAACATCTCTACTGTCTCGGCATCACGACTTTCTGAGCCCGGACCTGCTTTGGATGAAGCAATGTCACAGCTGCTCCAGAACGGCTCTGGTCCGCTGTCAAATATTGGTCAAGACTTCTGGGCGTTCGAGAACATACCTAACGAACTGCGCACAAACTTGTCCAACTCGACCAAAGAGGCCTTTGCCGCATTCCCCGTGGACTGGCCAGAATTTGAGTACGTGATTTCCAATACCGGTAGATCGCTCTCGAGCTCTAGTTCGAGCTCTCATGACATTGCTGCCATTGGCGTCTTGATGGTTGCTTCGACCAGTCGCGGTAACTTGACCATCCGAAGTCCCAGCAACGACGTAGCCCCTATCATCTCGCCCAACTGGGTCCTCACTCGGGAGGATCAAGAAATGGCCGTGGCTGGCTTCCGTCGCGCACGTCAGATCGCTCAAGCATTAGGCGCTTATCAGGGCGAGATTGTTCCCGGGCTCAGTGTGCAAAGCGACGCAGATATCCTGAAATGGATTCAGGAGACTGGAGTTGGTGCAATCCATCACTGTACAGCGCTTTGCGCTATGGGCAGATCGAACAACACCATGGCGGTGGTTGACTCAAAGGCAAGAGTGTATGGTGTTACTGGGTTGAGAGTCATCGATTCGTCCAGTTTGCCATTTACTCCTCCAGGACACACACAGGGCACCACGTATGCTCATGCCGAGAAGCTGGTTCAGGATGTCATCAATGCCGGGAAGGGTCGATCGTAAACTCAACATCTTATACCCTAGTCGGCATAAGACCAATGTCGCCAATTTGTTGTAGATGTATATGACCTAGGTACACAACCAGAAATATTCTTAATGCCTAGACATGTCGTGTTCGATATTAGTCAGCGCTCTGGTCTGGATTTGTGTCAACTGTCGGAGACTTGTACTACACTCTCTCATTAGCCTTTTTCAACGTACCATATTCGGCAGTATTGCCAACAACCAAGGTTAATCGGACAAGCGAAAGGTCATACGAACGACATCATGTCGAAATTCTTGGTAAGGCGACCAAGTGACCCTGACTCAGCATGCACACGAAACAAGGCAACCCAAACACCAAAAGTTTCACAAACCTGACCCCTTTCCAGGGAAGCCCGCTGGTGGAGAACAGACGTCATGTTTGGAGCTTGGTAGCAACCACACTCGTGTTGCAAGATCGGCATTATCAGACCACACAATGGCAAACATGGCTGAACTTGTGATGAATGCCACCAGACTTGACTAAGCTGTGCGACTTTGAGAGTAGAAGGCGTATTTACAATCATGCACCTGCATATTATTGGACATCAAGCTGCGAGGTCTACGTGATGCGGGAGATCCAGTCAGCACGAGAGCTGTAAGTTCAAAGCACAAGAGGGACCAACGTGAACATGGGGGCCTTCTTGGAGCAGAATGATGGTGAAGAGCTGGAGAAGACTCAGCATCTGAGCGGCTAGATTTTTAGCGTCAGTAGCAAGATAAGAAGCTACACGAGGTCATCTGCGCGGCGACTTGTCTGCAAATCCTCTCTCTTGTTTTATGTTCCCAGTCTGAGGCATAGATCAAGTCTCTACAATCTTGATCGAGGAAGTAGTCTTGCCGGTTGTCGCCAGGGGAAGGCTCTAACAGATAACATACATCGTGAGACGAACGTACGGAGATCTGGCAATGAAGGATAGATGATTCAGTGGGACTTCGGAAATCGTGATTCGGCAGCCCATTGCCTCAACAGATACACCTTGGAGCTCTGTAGTAAGTCCAGGATGCGCCATCATTCCACGAATCCACATTTCTGGCTTTCGTATCGTCCCGTGCCAGAGTTGTCTACATCCTTTGTGGTATGGCAAATATTGATCCTCCAGGTGGTGAGCTCGCGAGCAGAAGAATATTACTGTCTCACATGAACGGCTACGCATACCGTAGCTAGATCATAGTGTCGGGAGCCCTCAAGCCACGAGAATGTCTAGATGTCGCATTATGGGCTCATGTCGAAAGCAGTTCGGCGGTTCGGGATCCGTTGCAAAACCACGTGGAAGCAGGCTCAGCTGTAACGTAAGGCCGTACGAGGTTTGCACCAATATAGCTGTTGATCGCGAGCTGAGCGAGTGGGTTCCTCTTTTGCCAACAAGCTCGGAAATTATTGCAACAGCTCAGAAGAGCCTCAACGAGGGCGAGACACAACTGGTGTATGAAAAATTTGGCTGGCTCATGGACGATTTGGAACAGCAGAAGTCGCCCGCACTGAGCCGATATTGAGTACAACCACTGTTGGGTTGCGTTGAGATGCCTAGACTTTTGGTGTATGGTCGACCGTAGGTAGACGCATAGTAGCTGGCGTTACTATATTCGTTCATGTTATTCGGCGGCCACGTGCAATTACACAGAGTTGACGATATGCTGAGTGATGGGTTTGAAGGGCGTGAAGTAGGAAGAAGCAGAGCTATTGGCGTATGACTCGTTAGAAAGTCTAACGATTCGTGCGACCGAATCTCGTTTGATCCTTCTACATTCGGTTATAAATGCTCCACAACCGTTCATCCACGAGGGAACTGTTTTCAGACTCACCGGTATGTGAGACTTGTCGATTGAGAAATACGCGAGCCGAGATCTTTAGGAGGCAGCCATTATTGATACAACCAGATGTGATTGTAAATCGCATACCATCTGAGGCGGACGTCTAGCCGGAAGTCTTCTTCTCCGAGCCACGTGGAAAATGGATCATGACGGTGGCTTCATCTATTTTACTTTGAAAACGTCCCGGCAGTTGGGAAGAGATCTCTCGGATCTGTCTTTCCTACGATGAAGAGACGACACGCCATGTTTCCCATTCAAAATCACCATTGGCGCATCATTTGTATAATGGCAAATTCTCTGCGACGTGACAATCGGCCATGCGCTGTCTGTGTATCGTATCACAAATGTCGATCATAGGCGGGGGCGTGCCGACACATCGAGGCCGTGGTACGCCAGCCACGACTGCTGTCGCAGAACTCGACGACCAGAGCTGTACGTGCGGCACAATCGAAAGAAAAAAACGGCTGACCAAAAGCAGGAAATTCTTCGGTGTCACAACTCGATTTTGTCTAGCAGACTCGCCGAAAACTGCTCATTTTGCTTTGTCACCTCGCTTTTGGAGCAGCAAGGGAGAAAGAAGCTTTTTTAGATGTTTCTCCCTGACTGATGGGTACCCCGTAGCCGCCGGCACCATGCCCTGCAAATGGTAGTCCAGGACCTGGTGTGACGAGCAGATCCCCCAACTCAGCGCCGTTCCGTAGCAGGCCCTTGCGTCGTAAGGCCAGTTCACGTCTTACTGCTGGATGCCCGCGGTATCACTTCGACTCATGACCAATTATGTCTTGAGACAAGCGATCTTACTGTGCTATGGCCTTGCCTATATCCGTCCTCATTCGAACCCCACAGTACGCTTACCCGTAGCTAGTCGATGTTACGAGTCTGTGCAATAACCTTAACCAAAAACCTCGAGCTGGCAATAGTGTCGCGCCAGTGGTATCAGCAACCTTTGCTATTAAGATGTAAGGCCACCTCTCGTTGCTGATCTTTCCTTTTCTTGCACCGTCTACCATTATATCTCGTCTTTCACTTCTGCCTCGTTTTCTTTCTTGCCTTCCTCTTTCTTTCGCTGCCGAAAGGCTATGCTAGTCGACCAAGAATTTTACTTCTCATATCAATCATAACATGCAACTACCACCAAGCTCGGTGCTGGCAAACTGGCCAACCCCGAATTATGAGAACCCGAAGACTCAAGGACTTCCGCTCATCATTGTCAACGTCATATTTTTAGCTCTTATAAGTTTGGCTGTACCTCTGAGAATCTATGGTCGTTACAAAAACAAAGGACGCTTGGGCTGGGATGATTTCAACATGGCAATCGCATACGTATGATACCTCTTTTCCAGAGCAACTTCGGTTTGATACACTAACAACTGGGTATAGGTGTTCGGTCTTGCCCTAGGCATCGTAGTTATTCTCGCCAATGTTCGTTACCAATGGAATCGCCACCTCTGGGATGTCGAGTTCACAATGTTTCAAGCCGCATCAGTTGTCGCAATGCTCTCAAAGCTTTTATTCACGCTCGCCGCTACTTTCGCCCGCTGCTCTCTCATTTGTTTTTATTTTCGTCTCATCAAAGACACTGGGTACAGCTTGTTCAAATACATCCTTTGGGCAACATTTTTCTACAATATCGCCATCGGCGTTGCTTTTGTTATTTTGGCAGTCTTCCTCTGCACGTAAGTTCATGTCCAGTCCTTTACTTTTACTTCGCTAACTATCTGAGAAGACCCGTCGAAGCTTACTGGGTGTTCCCCTTGATGAAGGGTGCTAAATGCTTGGACGAAGGCCCGGTGACTCTTGTTGCCGGTGTCTTGAACTGCATCTCCGATTTGCTGGTGACCCTGCTACCTATCCCTATTATCATGGGCCTCAACATGCCCATGAGACAAAGAATCGGAGTGTCGGTCTTGCTTTCTCTTGGAATCGTTGTCACCGTCGCTGGAGTCGTTCGCACATACTATATCTGGAGGACACTGATGGACACATATGATGAAACTTGGGACTCAATGCCCCTCTACATCTGCGCGACTGTGGAGATCGATCTTGCCATCCTCTGCGGTTGTGCCCCAGCACTCAAGCCTCTGCTGGCGCCCATGATGTCCCACGTCACCGAGATGATCAGCACTGTTACTGGCAGCGGTGGCAGTCACGGCACCAAACTGCAGGACACAACCATCACCAAAAGTACTGTCATTTCGATGCATAATCGCAAGAAGTCAACCACTCGCGGCGACCAAGGCGACAAGATCCCTATGCACATTGTCACTGTCGACGGCCGTGTGAGCGACGATAGTGATGAATCAGGCGACCGCTATATCCCTAGCAATATGCCTGCACCACACTCCTCAGCTCCGATACGGGGGCCCCAAAGATCTGCATCCCGTGCGTCCAGCCAGCGTACCATGCTAGCCTACCGAGACGGCAGTGCCGGATCAAGCTGGGACATTGAAGAAGAAAGAGACGACAATGTTGCAGACATTCGGCCTGTGCCCAGAAGACAAGGCTCCGATCACGATGTCGAAAAATGTGATTTCAATCCAGACTGGCGCGTCAGCAAAGGTGTCAAGGCTAGTTGGATTTGATATTCGACTCGACAAACCTCATTAATTCATCTAATCACGAGTCGAAGATCTGCCTGCTGGACCAGGTATCTTCTCCTTGCATCTAACGATCGACATGACTTGCATTATACCCTAGCCGCAGTTCGGAGGGCATGCCAAAAAGAAAAGAAAGGGGCTATAGCATCGGAGTAAATTAATGTAGTAAAAAACAGTATGCATCAAATCTCGAATAGACCATCTCTCTTGTCCAATCTTGTCTTCAGCGTCTACCCATCATTCATTTCTGTAGATTCTAATAGTTTTATCAATTTGCATTCGTCAGTTACTTCCAATGGCAGCCGTAAAACAGAACTCTATCAAACTCCTCCATCAAACTCGCACGTGAGGAAACGGACCGTCCTCCGGCGACGAGCGAAATCTCGCAACCGGAGCGAGCGAGCACCGAACCAAACTTCCGAGTCAAACGCATATAACACCGTTACCACTTTCCCTCCTTCCTGTTCTTCCTTCCACGCTTCCATGCTGAAGGCTTCGACGTTGAGGTTCCCAGAAACCGTTCCTTCCTTTCGTTTACCGTTTGTCAACTGCCAACCAATCAAACTCTCGGAACAAAACACTTTTTCGGGGTGGTCCATGACTCGTATCTTGCTCATGTGGCTTTGTTGCTCCGCGCTAGAAGTTGCCCTGGAAGACAGGCGTATGATTGCAAATCCGGTCCTCATAGCAAATGATTCGTGACGAGAAGGGAAGTTGGATATATGTACTTGTCAGCTTGTCTCCAGCTTGGTATTTCTGAGTCAAACTCACAAATCACCAAATTGGAAGGTGGAGAGAACCTGGCCATGGGAAAAATGCGGAGAGAACAAATCTGTTTGGTAAAATCTATTCTATTGGTGGTGTGTGTGACTATATACTAAAGATTATACAAGATATAGCTGCGATAAACTTTGCCATCTAGCGTCGCTTTAATGATAGTGATCGTGAACATGTTTGAGAAAAGTGAACATAAGAAAATAGTGAATGGCGGTGAGGTTGAAGCCGACTAAGAAGGTGCAAACCAGAGTTGCGTACCTATACAGTTGCTTGGGAATGTCGCGGTAGAGTTGAAGTAGTAGACGTGCAAACCAGTGGCGGAATTGCCATCGTTCGATGCCACTGTCTTCAGACAGAACTTGTAATAAGTGCGAGCAGTGTAGCGAGTATCAACCATGAGAAGCTGGGTGTAGCCGTCGGAGGTAGTACTGCCTTGCAGCCAGTTGGTGGTACCAGTGGTATTACTCGTGCTCCAGTACAGCTTGTCGTTGCCAGCTGCTGTCTGGTAGTAATAGTAGGCGTTGTTGGTGACGGAATAAAGCTGGCTGGAGTTGGTGATAATGAAAGTCTCACGAGTACTGTTCGAGTAGTAGTTATCTGTCATGTGAGTGGCAGGATCAGAAAGAGCGAATTGGCCGCCAGTGTTGACAGGGTTTCTGAAAGACATGTAGCCGACGATACCAGTAGGCGCGCTTGAAGCAACCGAAATAACAGTAGTCGAGGTTGCTGTCTTTGTCAGAGTGGTAGTCGTTGATGCTGTGACAGTTCTCATGATCGTGCTTGTGGAAACCGTAGGAGAAGTGACCTCTGAACTACATGCGGAGCTGAGATCGGTTGAAGAGAAAGTCCTCAAAGGAGTAGGTGTAGAGTTGGAGGCAGATGTGGTTGCACGACGCTGCAACTGAGTCGTAGGCATCTGAGTGTAAGTTCCACTTCTGCGACGAAGAACGGTCGTAGAGACAATCTCGGCGGTGCTTGTAGCTCTAGCCTCGTGGTTCTCGCAATCACATGTGCCGCGCGGTGGCTCAACATCACGCTTTCTATACTGTTTGGTCTGTGCAACCAGCGATGTGCTCGTGGTCGTTGCAGTTGCAATTACCTGGTATGTGCTAGTAGAGGTGACCGTTTCAGTGGAAGAGCTGTAGCCAAGGTAGGTAGAGCAGAATGGCTGGTAGCTCGAAGCCTCAATGATGGACATGGCAGCAGAAACCGAGTTGTAAGAGCTAGTACTTTCTGTTATCGATGTCGAAGAACTTGCGCTGGACGAACTCTGCGAGGTGATTGATGGGCTTTGGCTGGCTGACTCGCTTGACGACGAAACTCTTGTTGCCTCGCTCGAAGATGCCGAAGAGGAAGAGCTGGCCGAGATGCTCTGAGTTGAGAAAGAGCTCGAGGACGAAGGAGATGCAGTGCTGCTCGAGAATGCAGAAGAGCTAACGGTACTACTGAATGGAGAAGATCCTGCAGAAGCGCTAGTGCTCGACGAGAAACCTTGAGAACTGCTCGAGGAAGCGGCTAAGCTCTCGCTAGATGAGGTCGATGGGGCCCATGTTGGGCTTGCCATTCCAGCGGAGAGGCTATCTGATGTCGAGGACACAGCGCTCGAGGTGAGAGCAGTCGAAGAAGCATCATCCGAAGAGACAGTGCTCGAGGAGTTGCTGACCCTGCTAGATGCCGCAGAACTATCAGTTGTTGTGACTGATGCTGACAGACCATTCTGAGCGGAGCCAGATCCGGAAATGGATGCATGGTTTGCATTTCGATCAATGGTCGCGGTCGACGCATTGTCGAGACTGTTGGAGCTTGACATTGATTCAGACGTCGAAGCCGAGGCGCTTGCAGATGTTTCAGATGCGCTGCTGCTGGAGACAGTGCCGGATGAGGCCGAGCTTGAGCCGCTGTCCTGGGACGGGCTGGAGCTTGCGGGCGTTGAGCTGGCTGATTGTGTCGAATCAGTCGTACTGGTATCCGGGGCAGAGACCGTGGACGGAATATCACTGCTTTTAGAAGTTGCTTGCGCATCCGAGCTTGTGGCGAAGGTCGCCGAAGCGCTTTCGGAGACCGTGTTACTCATAGAAGTGCTGGAACCTAGAGAATCCGAGCTGCTGGTGGCCGATGATGCGGCTGAGGAACTTGCTGAATTCGGGCTGCTGAGAGTGCCTGAAGGGCTGGCGCCATTCGAAGCATCGAATCTGGTGGAATTTACAGAAGAAAGTTGACCCGAAATATAATTGGCACCAGCAGTAGTGAAGCTGCCAGAGGATGTTTTCAGATAACAGATACCACTGGCATCCCCGTTAGCACTGCCAACATAGGTGAATCCTGTACAGCCATTCATATAATCATTGTCGCAAGCAGTCATGCAGTCGAGATAGTTTGTTGCAGCTTGGGCAGTAGAGTATGAGTTTATGGTGGAATCAGAGAAACAATGAACAGTGTAGTTGTTGCTGTACGAGTCCATGACGTTCTGATTATCGGCAGACGGACAAAGCGTTGCCAAAGGCAGCCCAGATGAGCTTGGAGCAGAAGCAGTCGAGACAGCCTCTGTAGTCGTGGTTGAGATACCCTCTGTAGATGTGGCATTCGACGCATCAGATGTCAAGGTGGCTTCGCTTGACGCTGTAGTGCTTTGTGAATTTGAGTCATAGCTCATTGTTTCGACAGATTGCGAAGCAGATGAGGTGATCGAGGCATCGTCGGTGGTCTGCTGAACATCCGCACTGTCTGTGCTAACCGTCATGGCAGCACTGCTGGAAGTCATAGCCTCGGAAGACGGAGACTCGGAACGAGAGAAGCTCTCGGTGGCCGAACTTATATCGCTGGTCACGGCAGTTTCGCTAGAAGAGACGGACTGGCTGGTTGATGAGACATCGCTGGTGGCGGTAGCCGAAACACTGGCAGGTCCTGCACTGGCTGACGAAGTTATGCCAGCCTCCTTGTTGGCAGTTGTGCTTGAGACTGAGATATAGTACATAGGTACCCAAGAGCATTGAGAAGGAACAGTAGGAGCAAAGTAAAGCTTGCCATCATTGTTGCAAGTCATAGCTTGCTGCGAGACGTTGTTCGACATACAGTCCAACAAGCCTGTCTGAGGATTCTGAGAGCAGGTGATATAGTTGTGGGAGTCTACGACAGTGCTGAAGTAGACAATCTCGGGTGCATCGCCAGGACCACGGTTTGCAGCATAAATAGTGTCCATGCCTGACTCGATGAGATAACCGGTTTTGCTATCGAGGTAGAATTGAGTGGCAGAATCTTGACCAGACACGTAACTGCCAACGCCGTCTTGGCCTTGAGAGACAGCGACAAAGTCATTGCCAGCATCCTTGATGTAGAAGAGAAGAGCAGTACTGGTTGCGCTGGCAGAGGCAGAAACGGGAGTTGAAGAGATGTCAGTGGTTTGATCTGCGGTACTGCTTGCTCCATCGGACGACTCGCTGGCAAGTCCAGATGCAGAAGATGAGACAGAGGTAGAATCGGTTACAGGGAAGTCACTCGATACAGATGAAGATGGCTCGTCATTGCTGACCATGCTCAAAGCCGTGCTGCTGGCAATCGAAGACTGATCGGCATCAGAGCTAGCGACCGCGGCCGTGGCTGTGAGACTTTGGATATTGGAGGTCATGGAAGCACTGTTCGAAGCCGGAGTTGCAGTCATCTGAGTCGGAACAGCTTCAGCGCTGTCAGAAGTGGAAGACGCAATGGCGATGCTAGAGTACGATGCGTCAGAGGTAGAGATACCAGTCGAGCTAGAAGGCGAAGTCTGTGCAGTCTTGGGCTGGAGTGATAGTCTCAAGATAACACTCTGAAGAGAGCTCGAAGAAGAATCCGAGGCGCCTACTGCAGGAGTGGAAGAAGCATCTTGAGCTGAACCTGTCGAGGAAGACTCAAGCGAGCTGCCCGAAGACGTGACTTGATTGCTTGAGGCAGAGCCAGAGGCTGCCGAGCTCGATTCGGGTTTTCCAATCTTCAAGTACTGAACAGAGCCTTGAGTCTCGATGTAGAAGCCAGAGTATGTGGTTCCAGCTTGCTGGTATGAGCACGACAGTACCTCATCATTGACTGCACAAGTGACGGGTACGTAGCCGTAGGTGGACACCTCCTTAGGAGAAGCCAACAAGATATTGTTTCCGGTCGCTGATACAACCAACATGTTCGGAGTTTCGCCATCGTAAATATAGCCAGAAGTCGAATCAAATGTGTAGTTACGAATAGTGTAGGTGTTGTCAGCCATGTTGAATCCAACAAAGCTAGAATCATTCTGAGTCTCAAGGCTTGTCTCATCAGCAGATGAAGATGAGTTTGTCGCATACAGATAGAAGCGAGAAGGCAAATCAGCTGCAGCTGTTGAGGTAGCCGTTGCAGATGCCTCGCCAGTCGAGGGCGCAGTGCTAGTACTCTGAAAAGCATCGGACGTGGATGATACAGCATCAGTGGAGCTAATCTCTTGAGCGAAGGAAGAGACAGCTATGCCAGTTGACGAGGTAGTGAGCGTAGAGCTTGATTCCTGGACAAAGCTGGAAGATGTAGAGCTTGTGGTTTGCGAGACCAACTGCAGGTCGACGTTGTGCTGGGCAGCAGCATTGAAACCTGCATACAAAACCCATGAGCCAGCCTGCTCGCCTCCATTCAGGAAGAACTCCATGTTGGCGGTGCTACCAGAGTCGGAAATCCTGCACGACAAGTAGTTATTGGCATCAAGAGAACACGGACCAATATAACCGTAGCCCGATTCGCCCATCTCGTACTGTGTAAGAACGGGTCCAGATGCCATATCCAAGGGCGTTTGGTCTTCAAGCTTGATGACCTGGAAGTCACCATTGGAATTCACCAACCAGCCCAAGGGGTCGATAGACAGTTGCATGTTTTTCCAGGGCCAGTTGAAGCCAAGGAGTGTACCGTTGCTTTGCAGAGCTGCGTTATCCGCGGAAGTGTCTGAACCTGAAGCGTAGACGCCAGGAGCCTGGCGCTCGACCGCAACGGTCGGACTGCTGGATGACACAGTGCTAGAGTAGGTTGCTGAGCCGCCGCTTGTGCTCTTGGGAAGGACGAGGCTGTCAGTGGCAGATAAGCGACCGTCGTCACCACTCGCTGCAGCCTGGGATGTGGAAGAGGCTCCGTCGTCAACAGTGGTGGATGATTGAGCAGCAGCAGACGAGGTCATCTCGACGGAGAGCGCAGACGAGGGGCTGGAGGGCAAGACCGAAGCCGAAGAGGATTGCGCAAGGTCAGTGGCCTTAGCAGACCCAGAACCAAGTCCGCTAGTTGAATACGAGGCGGTCGAGGCACCTATGAGAACAGACGATACATCTGAAGAGCTAGAACTTGCACTGGAGGTACCAAATACAGACTGGGTGTTCGAGCTGGCAACGGGAGATGACTCTTTTGATGAGGAAATTGCTGATCCAAGGTTGCTTGGAGTAGCACGGGCAGAAGATGAAGCTGCTCCCGATGACGAGCTGGCACTGGGAACAGGGGCAGCATAGAGCTTGACGTCGGCCGTGTCCACGTTGTTATCCTGAACGGAAGCAGCGCGCATCACAAGGTAGAAGCCTCCATTGAAATCGACGATGGAGAGCTGACTAAGGTTTTGACCATCGACCTCAGCAGAACAGGTCAACCCAAGCTTGTTGTCGAAGGAACAGCTAAGCGGAATGGAGTCGCTGCTATCCTGAATGCTCTCAAAAACGTTATAGTAAATTTCGGTACTGTCAGAATCATCGGGAGTCATCGTGCGATGTCTGGAGACTGATAAAACGTAGTCACCAAAGAGCACATGGTTGGTGGAGGGGTCAAATGTGAACTCCTGTGCAGTTGCGGAGTCTCCAAGATCAAACCCAAGAACACCGTTGCCTTCCATGGAACCATCTCCATTGTCGCTCGAAAGCTTCGAATGAGAGCCAGTCATGTATATGAAGAACGTGGCAGGCACCGAAGAGGCGGAAGAGCTGGCTGAAGGTGGGGTAGCTCCAGAAGATAATGAAGAAGACGCCGAAACAGATCTGGACGAAGCAGAAATGGCTTGGGTCGCAGAGGTCGAATCTGGCAGTAAAGTGGTAGTGGGGACCTTGCTACCACGGATACGAGGCTGAGTAGAGATTCCGGTGGACGTTGCTGCAGCTTGAGACGAAGAATCTTGCGAGCCAGCGCTGTTCGAAGGATTCTGCACGGTACCAGAGCTGGAAGAGCCGGGTGTAACAGACGAAGCGCTTGCTGAGTCCTGAGACTTGCCCACTCCATCGGAAGACTGCTGCGATCCTATAGCGGGACCAGGCTGACTAGTCGAAGCCTTTGAAGATGCGGGCACTGCCATACCTCTGGTACGAGTGACAACAGGTTTGGCGCTGGAAGAAGATGATGACGAAGCTTGGACATTTGCCGACTGAGATGACTGACTGTCTTCTGAAGGAATTCGTGCCGAAGTGTTCGATAAATTAATTCCATCAGCTGCGCTCGTGGACGAGGTAGCTGCTGTTGTCTGAACCACTGGGCCACCTCTGGTCCGACTCAAACTCGAAACCACATTTTTAGATGTGGATGTCGAGGTTGATGAGCTGGACTTGACCACAATAGCGCTTAACGAGGCCTTGGAGGACGAGGAGCTAATGATTTTTGAAGAAGATTTGCTGGATGGAGAAACAGGTATGCCGCGAGTGGCGGTGATCGAAGTCTTCTTGCTGCTTGAAGATTTGACAGTCGAAGAGGTCTTCTTGCTGCTCGTGCTAGACGATTTTGCCGAAGACTTTGCTGTAGTTTGCACTGAAGACTTTGCTGTTGACTTTGCAGTAGTCTGAACCGAAGACTTTGTCGAGGACTTTATTGAAGACTTTACCGATGACGAAGCGGCCTTGGTAGTGGAAGCTTTGACACTGGAGGTGCTTGATGCTGAATTCAGAATGCATTTACAAGCAGCCGTGACCTGCGAAGCAGAGAGACCAGGAACGGGAGAGTTGGTCCTCGTGTCTGCAGCCCACCACTTGCAGAAGGGGGTGGTGTAGGTAATGTCATCTTCCACGGCAGTGACATCCTTGCCAACACAGGCGAGCTTTGTGTTGGTCACCTTTTTGCTGGTCGTGACAGCTCTCTTCGAGACCTTTGCAGTGCTCTTTCTGGTGCTTGATGATTTCGCAGCGGTTGATACGAGCTTTGCTCCTCTAATGATTGAATGCGTAGAAGTGCTGCTGGTTGATGACTGTCCACTGACAACACACTTACAGACGTTCGTCAAAGCAGTAGCACTAAGATTGGGAAGAGGCGAGGTGTTACGGCTGATGATAAGCCAGAACTCGCAGAATGCTTCTCCGTATTGGACATCTCCATTGAAGGTCTTGAGATCAGCAGCGGAGCAAGCTATATATGTCAGCACATGTTTCGGATGAGAACTATGCTTGCAACTTACTGGTTGCCTTGACTGCAGTGGTGGCCGAATAGGCGAAAGGAGTGAGAAGGAGTGCTGGAAGAGCGAAGGAGAGACGCATCTTGCCGGGATTATAGTCGGCTCAGAGCCGCTAGAGATTAAGGGAGTGGATGTCAAGATGTAAACACAGCAAACCTAGCAACTAAGGAGAACGGGAGGGTCGAAGGGTGACAATGGTCCTATAAGGACTCGCAGACTGCCTTTCGGATCAGCAAGACAGAGACTCAATGGTATATATAAGACATTGCAACGCCTCTTTCTTTCTGCTTTGCAGAAAGAGGCAACGGAAAGAATCGTATGGGTCTGGTCGATAACCGTAACGGGTCCACGAGAGCGCTTGTGGCCTGGTCTATCGTACATCGGTAGTTTCTGTGCCTACAAGGATCAATCGGTCTGGGCGGCTTATTGACGAGACAATGATGCCTCCATTGGGCAATTCGTTGTGGTTGTGGATCATAGTTACACGGCACTTGAAATGGACGTTAGGTCGTGCTTCTCGGCATTCTAACCTAGAGTAGCTTATTGGCGTCTACGTTTGATCTCACAACGCCTTCGATGTGGTTTTGATCCAATTACAGAGTAGGGCTGGCAGAGTCTGAGCAAGAGCCGCTTCGGTCGAGACTGCAAGTAGCCGCAACGTTTGTCTTTTGGAAACGATCAAAAGTATTCATAAGAGCCGTCGAAGCCATGGTGAGATATCGGCAATCTGACTTTGGAAGAAATGCTCTGGGGTATATAGATGTCCAGTCCCTTGGATGCAGACTCTCGTGAGAAGTGCCGGGAAAATAATGAATTCCTATGGAGGGAACAGGATTGAAGATGATCCTGATCTTCCCAATTGTCCAAGCTTGGCCTCGATCTCAGACTGGCCAAAAGGCATGACCAACAAGCGAGATGCTGGGTACTTGGCATGTCTACCTGCGATCTTTCAATCCCGCAGTCTTTGCGATTTTGCAGCTTTTCTTTTGCTAGCATACCATAGCTTGTGAGACAAAGAAGACACCGAACTGACCATAGGGCTTGGTCGTGCAATACAATGCCCAGAGGCTTTGAAAATCTAGATGCCGTTGCTTCCAATACAAGACGTTCAAAGGAGCAGCCGAACATGACTCGCGGCGGAAAAGCACAACAGGGCCTACGTCAGTGACCCGCAGCTGCCATTACGACCTCTCAACACAAACGGTGACCATTTTTTGAAGACCTTGTCAACGGTCATCTTGCTGGCGAGAACCCGACGCAAACGGATCGCGACATCATTACAAGTCCAGCATGACTGGTTCACCACATCGATTGCGCATAGGTATTGTGGGCGCAGGGGAAGGTATGTGATGTAGCCGCATGCTTGTCAGGTCTATCCTAATATATCCATATCAGTAACTCAGATTATTCACCTTCCCACACTTTCCCAACTCAACCACCTCTACGAGATTAAGGCAATCTGTGATCTGTCAAGAAAGGTTTGCTACTTCGTTGGAAGCCTCTCTAACACCATGGCTGATTGCAAAGAACGCCGAGCATTGTGCATCAAAATATCACATCTCAAAGGCGACGACTGATCCCAATGAGATTTTCACCAGCTCGGAAATCGATGTTGTTTTCATCTCTGTTTCTGACGAATTTCATGAACCGTACGCCATCGCAGCTCTAGAAGCTCAGAAGAATGTGTTCATCGAGAAACCCATCACTCTATCCATGCAGTCTGCCCAACGGATCATTGATGCCGAGAAGAAATCTCAAGGTCGAGTTTGGGTAGGATACATGAGACGCCACAGTCGCTCCTTCATCGAGGCCTTCAAGCGCGAGCTTGAGTCAATTCCCAAGATCTTGTATGCACGATCTCGTGATTTTTCAGGACGTAAGTCAGATCGGCCTTTGCTGTCAACGGCTTTATTTGGGCCAATTGTGCTGACTCGTGACAGCAAATGGTAAATTCACCTCACAATCAGGCACTTTCCCTGTCAAGAACACCGACTTCCCAGCCTCAGCTGGAGACGAGCGTAACAAGAGAGTAAACGCTCTGCTTCACGAAGCCTTTGGCTCCGAGCCTACTACCGAGCAGGTCAATTATGCCCGTTTCTTGGGCAGCCTGGGCAGCCATGACCTGTCTCTCATGAGAGAATCCCTCGGCTTCCCGGAAGACGTCACGGCCGTCACCGTTAATGAGCCCTTCTACTCGGCCATATTCAAGTGCCGCAACAAGTCAGGCGATCCTTTCTTCGTGACTTACGAGTCTGGCATTGACGGTGTGCCGGAATTCGATGCACATCTTGCCGTGTACGGCGAGAACAAGCGCGTCACCATTTTCTATGATTCTCCTTACATCAAGACGCAGAAACCCGTCATGGTTAGGGTTCAAGAAGTCAATGACGCTGGTGAGGTTCAGACCAGAGAGATCATCAGCTCGTTTGAAGATGCTTTTGCCTCCGAGTTCCAGGATATGCATGATTGTTTGGTTAATGGAAAGGAGATCAAGACTAGTGCTGAGGATGCGATCAACGAGCTCAAGTTGTACGATATGATGTACGCGAAATACGCCGAGTCCAGGAAATGATCGAGTCACAAGATAAAAAGGTCAACACTTGGGTGACAAGTGGGCTACACGGTTCAATCAACATCATTTACCATTCATTCGATGTATCTTTGGAAGCTCATGGAAGTCTAATTTGAAGGACAAAGCTTTTCTGCAACCACAAGCAGCTGAATCTGAGAATGGCACATTTTCCAGACCAGGGTCCCCCTGCCGGTGACCAAGATTAAGTATTGAATCACAACTGCATGTATATCCCATCCAAACGGACGTGAAGTCCAGACGAGTCTGATAAGAGAATTTGTATAGATAGATATGCTGGAGTATCTGACATCGTTGTGTTGTTTGCTCTGGGACCATTGAGCACTTTGAGCCCAAAATGATTGCCACGCCTGTATCCCCAGGCTTTGTACAAGTGGAAGCGCTCTTCTGGCCCAAGAATACTATTACACACTGATGACTATGTTCGACCATGATACTAATCTACATGCTCTTGACCAGACTTCCAGGGCTGATATACTTCTTGGATCCGCCAAAGTGATAGTAAGCACCTGCCAAAATCCACATGGCTCCCCAAATCACAATAGCCCAGTTCATATCCGGAGCATCAGGATGAATATCCTCGGGGAAGAACGAAAAGACAAAAGCAATGAGAAGAAAAGCCAAAGCGGCATCGTTGAGAGGAGCGCCCCATCTTCCAAGGTCAAAGCGACGAGGCAAGAGAGGTTGACCGCGCCAGCGCTTCAGACGCACGCAACCGATGCACATGATATAGCTGAACAGCAAGGCAGAGTTGGAAGCCGACATGATGGCATCAAGAGCGGTTTCAGAGCCAAAGTTGATGGCGCCAAGGATGAGCGAAACGACGAGGCAGAGGAGAAGGGAATTGACAGGGACATCCCAGCGAGGATCAACACGGCTGAGCCATTCGCTGAAAGGGAAGCCTCTGTCTCTGGCGAAAGCCCAGGTCTGGCGAGATGAAGATGCGATGGTCGTGATGGCGGAGAAGTACTGCAGGACGAGCAGGATGACCGTCATGACGGAGGTACCCGCTTTAGAGTTGGTGATGTTGTAGAGCAGCTGCACGACAGGGATACCAGTTCCAGAGTTCAAGATGGCATCCAAATTATTGCTGGCGGCAAAGCAGAAGCTGATGATCATGACACAGCCTAGAGCACCGTTGATGATGGTCGCCCAGATCATGGCTTTGGGAAGTACACGAGAGGCATCGCGAAGTTCTTCGCTCATGTGGGCTCCAGCGTCAGGTCCAATGAAACACCAGATGGGCGTGACAAGGCCCACGAGGCAAGAAACACCCTGACTGCTCCAACCGCCACCATTGCTGAATTCAGTGAAGACCGACTTTGCCGAGCCGACGTCGGCCATGACCCAGAAGACTATCAGATACGCAAAGAAGGCCAGAACGTGGAGCACCAGGATGATACCCTCGGCCAGAGGTAATTTGTGCGACAGGAAGATGTTGAAGCCGAAGGTGATGAAGAGAAAGGCAAATAGCAAGAGGCCGACCTGCCACAACGTACCAAGGTCTGCATTCGGATTATTCACCAGGACAAGCCCTTCGACTTGATAGGCGAGGAACTGTGCGCATGAAGGGATACCGGAAACCCAGCCGAGCCAACTGCTCCATCCAACCATATAGGAGAGTGGCTTTTCCAGAGACGGCGGAGCGAATTCACTCACCCAATGATACTGTTCCAGCAGTCAGTCAAACTAGCCTTCAACTATCAAGTAAACGCCGAATTTGCATACTTGACCGCCAGCAGTCGGTGCCATAGATGCAAGCTCAGCCATTGATGCAATCATGCATAGAGTGAAGATCCAGGTGACGATGAAAGTCCAAACCGTTCCAGCAAGACCTCCGTTGTATAGTGATTGACTGTTGGACAGGAGAGAGCCCTCCCATGTAGACTGCAGAATGCAGATGAATCCAACAATGGAGATAAAACGAAACTCTCTCTACAAAGTTTTGTTAGTATGCTGTCTTGCGTCCGGTAGAGAGATTGTGGATAAATACCCTCAAAACTTGCTTCTTTCCCATTCTCGTCATATCGGCAGCATCGGCGTCGGTTCCCTTCTTGACTTCAGGCAATGAGCCATTTTCCGAGGGTACTTCCTCAAAAGAGAGCCGGTGAGTAGGCTTGCCCGTCATCGACATGGCTGCTAGGAGCAAAATCAGGTTGAAGAAATCACAAGGAGAGGAGAATCAAGAAAAGTAGAGCCCGCAGGGGAAGATTGTAGTTGAATGGAACAGCATGCTATACCCAGAGGAGCGGTTCATTCGGCAGCAAGAAAAAGCATGGGTAACAAGCATCGTGCTGCTCAGCGAACCATACACCAGTTGTAAAATACGAGGTAGATCATCTGCAGGTTCTTTACCAGTAGGGCTGGCATCGAATGAGCACTTCGCGAAGCAAAGGGCCGGCGTGCGTACTAGACAGTGGTCAGAAGCATATAGTTCGTTACGTGTAATCCCCAATTTCAACTGTGGGTATCTGGATAGTATGGACAGCTCGGTATTAGCAGTGGAGTGATACTTGACACAAACAGATTCTTCGGTAGTCTGGAATCGCCTGTGTTCTCGACTTTGTGGGCCTTGTGTCAAATTGACTTGGTAGCTCAACAAGGCAGAGCGCCTGCCTCTCCACACATTGATTTTGCGGATAGCGAACCCTCGTCTTCCATGATGATCGCTAAATTACGAATGTGACTCTCCCGTCGGCTTGTCGTCCACGTCTGCAGCCTTGGCCGTGCGTGTAATTCGTCAAAGCAATATACTCGGCAGAACAATGTGGCGATTCTTTGGGGTGCCAAAATCCGGCAGCCATGCGACTGTTGCTCTACTCGTCTCATTCGAAGGAACAGCAGAGTTCGTCAATTCGCGTGACCAGTGGAGTCAGGTTGGGAGCCAGCGAACGACGGGTTGAAACTTTGGGAGGTTCAAACAAGCATCCTTCCGAGCGCCCTCCCGAAAGCTAAGATTTTTCTAAGCATTTCGCAACTCTAAGCGGGATATATGTGGTGCGCGGAGGATTCGACCGAGGCTACACGAGGCGAGTTTCACAGGCTAGCTTCATCGCTCTGAATTTTTGATTGTTCATTGGAGGAAGAACAGATCATTGACCAGGTCGAGTGTCGTGGTGAAGCGTCCGTCAAGTGGTGCCAAACGGCCGGGCAGGTCCGAAGCGTGTCTTCTTGCGCCCTTCGATACAGACGACTGCACAGAGCAGACAATGCAAACCATCAAGAGGCCGATGACATGTCGCTGCCTCGAGTTTACGCGGGCCTGGACGACATCGATCCTCACAGCCCGTAGGCCTGGTTTGATATCAATGGCCTGCACATGGTTACAAGGATCGAATACACAGCCAAGTGCTGTATGACACGCGTCCAAATTGACGCCGCACCACTTTCGCTATCCCAATGCCACGGATCGACTCGCGTGAGAGGAAACCAGCATTCATGCCAATAGGAGCGAGCACAAGAACTTAATATGCCCGTAAGAAAGGGCAAATTCCTTGCTTGGATGCCCCCTCCTAAAACCCACTCGGGTGTCAAAGCTTCACCCATTGCCCTGAACATGTTCTTTCCAACCCACCAAACATTAATCTCACGAGTTTCTAGGCCTTTTTGACGGCACAGAGCGGGAAGCACCACCCGCACACCAGTGACACCACTTTTATCTTTTTCTAAGCGGAGACACTATGCCTCACATTTCATCATCGGAACACCGCTCTACTTGCCGGAGAAAGAAGGCACCAGCTGTGAGAAATGCAGCAAAAGCGAGGGAGCGATCCCATTCAGGACGCTATGGTAATTCATCCTTCGTGCTAGGGAGAGTCAAGGTCAACGAATGGTTTCCCATCTATTGTTCCTTCGGGCGAAGCTTCTTCTCGAACCATATCACGAGGATCAATTAGTGGATATTATGCTCCATCGGGTGGTTTTCATATTAACGCAGCTCAATCGTTCTCGATACATTGAGATTGTCTTGTACACACTCTTTTGGGACCTCTCCGTCAGGAATGAAGAATGGCAACCGATGCACAAGGAATGGTCAGACATGTTGGATATGCTGATTCCCTCAATGTCGCCATCAGTATCTGCCTGACCTACACGTCAATCTTCACATGTGTCCGGATACACTTGCGCAGGAGCAATTTTGGGATAGACGATGCAGCGTTGTCGTGGCCACCATCTTTGCCTTGATTCACCTTGCAACATCATATGCTTGTCTCACAGCTGGTCTGGGCAAACCATATGATATGATCAAGGAGAACATTCACCATCTCAGCTCTTTACGTTTGACAAAGATATATCGCGAAGCTCATACTGATGTATCTGTTCAGATATCAATAGCCAACGCCATAACCTTCCTCCTCGCCCTCTACACTGCAAACCCCGCCGCATTAGTCTTCCTCATGTGCATCCAATCCAAAACCCAAAACTCGCGATTCTACCTCAATCTCATCGCCGTATACCTCATTTCCGGCATCGCAAGCGCCATGACCGTAACAGCAGGTTGTTCCTCCTCGACCTACTATTGGGATGTATCCGCAAACAATACGTCTTGTAACGGAGAAGAAGCACGTCGGAAGGTCATGACAGCTCTAGACATCATCTCTGAAGTCATCTTACTAATACTTCCAATCCATTTGGTATGGTCGCTACAAATGCCGCAAAAGCGAAAAGTCATGATTGTGATGACATTCTGGACGCGTCTTCCGTAAGTCCTGACCCTTTGACGCTTTTCTTCACCATCAATATCCTCCTCTTCTCCCCTCTTCCTAAGCCTTCAACCATTTCTATTCGATGAAACAAAAAAAAAAGTTGACCACCAGACCAGTACCCTTCCCCTCTCGATCCTCCGCCAGCACTATACCACCCACCTCCCTTCGACCCCCGACATTTCGCTCTCGAGCACGTTGGTCACGATCCTCATGACGGTCCAATCAACCTACTGCCTCCTCAGCTGCACCCTCACCACCTCCAAAAACTTTACAGACAATTTCAGTACGGGCTTTGGTATAGGCCACATGCCCGGCGCCGCCGAGAGTTACAATCTGTCTTTTGTGGCCGGCAGATCCTCACACGAGCACACCAACAAAAGCAGACGGCGAGCAAGCAGCTCAAGAGCGCGACATGGCGCAATCGGCACAAACCCCCAAACTCGGAATTCTTGCTCTTCGGACGACGACGACGAGGAGGAGCAAGCGATGGCGGTGGTGCTGGTGAATCTACGGCCTTTACACCAAGATATGATTTCCAGGACGACCATACGAGCGACCGGCGACCACAGATTTTGGGGCGAAGGCGAAAGCGTCAGTAGTGATGGCGGCAGTGGCGGCGGCGGTGATGGTGGTGGTATGTTTCACGATGACCAAGTGGGTATTGTCAGGTTGACAGAGTACACCGTATCCCATGACGAAGCGCCCATTTTGCCAAAATAATCTTCTTGTTGGTGGTGGAGGGAGGCTATGACTTCTTAGCAAAAGAGAGAGAAACCCAAAAAAAAGGAGTGTTTTCTTTTTTCTCTCCAGAATGAATTGAAAGAAAGAAAAGAGAAAAAAAAAACGCATCTAACACTCTGACAAAAAAAAAAGATCTTGTCCAGAGTGCGTGGTGGTAGTAGTAGAATACGAGACCGCGATATCGTGCTGTGTGATTACACGAGAATCATGGCTGCTGATGAAAAAGAAGAGGAAAAAAGGTGTGTATGCAAAAGGTCGGTCCAAGCTGGAGGAAAAGAATGAAGACAGGTGATTGATTATCTACTCTTCCAGTTCTCCAGCCATAAAAAGTACTGCTCGTTGATCTGAACCATCAAGGTCAAACATCACGAGCAAAAAGAAAAATACACGGTAGAAAAAACAAAGCACAATCTTTGTTAAACAAGCCGATTCTATTCCTCAAAATCTTTAAGTTCTTTGTCAAAGTGCTCAAGTCGAAAGTCAAATACATCAGAGACGAGGAAGAAGTGCAATTTCTTTGCGGAGGTGTCTGCTGGTATAATGGGTGAAAGGAAAAAGGTGAAAAAGAAAGAAGAGCACAAAACGCTTGCAGATTCCAAAAAAAGAAATGCCAGGTCTACTTTCGTATCATGTGCCGCCACTGGTTGCGTGTGTATGTGTGTGTGTTGTTTTTTCATTGATGGAAGAAAGCAAAGAACCCATTTCTTCTCCCCCGTAGTCATTAAGTCAACATAAGCCATGGACGCGCAAAATGCGGTCTGCCCTTTTCGATCCGTCGCGATTCATTTCCTCCGCAGGTGCATTTTGACGACGGAAGGGCGCGCCGTTTGGGTGCTTCAAGGATGAAAAAGCCAGTTATCGAACAACCGTAATCTTTTTTTCCGTATTGGCGATATCGCTTAGATGTCGGCATCGTCCTCGTCGGGGAGAGGCATGTGAGCGGCCTGCTCCATCTCGGCTTGGTACTGCTTGAGAACGGCCTCGTCGACCTGGACCTCTGGGGGAGCCAGGGCGGGGGCAGCGACGAAGTCCTGAAATTGATATTAGCGACACGCGACAAGATTCAAGGCAAAGAGAAAATGCGTACAAGAGTCTGGTTGCCGACAAGCTTTCTTGCGAGCCACAGGAAGGGCTTCTCGAAGTTGTAGTTGGACTTGGCAGAGATGTCGTAGTACTGGAGGTTCTTCTTGCGGTGGAAGGTGATGGTCTTGGCCTTGACCTTGCGCTCCTTGACATCGACCTTGTTACCGCAGAGAACGATGGGGATGTTCTCGCAGACACGGACAAGATCACCTGCAAGTGGGGCGTGTCAGTGGGGGGTCGGAAAACAAAAGGCGGGGCAAGGAGGTTGGGAGAGCTTACGGTGCCAGTTGGGGACGTTCTTGTAGGTGATACGCGAGGTGACATCGAACATGATGATGCCGCACTGGCCGTTGATGTAGTAGCCGTCACGGAGACCGCCGAACTTCTCCTGACCTGCAGTGTCCCAAACATCGAACTGGATCTGGCCGAGGTTCTGTCATGACCAAGGTTAGTTGTCGGCGGGTGAGGAGGAGGGTGCGGAGATGGGTAGATCGTACGGTGGTGAAGCCAAGAGGGTGAACCTCGACACCGAGAGTGGCAATGTACTTCTTCTCAAACTCTCCAGTCAAGTGACGCTTGACGAAAGTGGTCTGTTGGGGGGTATCCAGTTAGTCAAAGGGTCCGCGAAAGACGAGGTTCGCGTAAAGGGAGCGCGAGTCGATGGAGGATGCGAGACATGTCGTCGCGGAGATGAACGTGCCTTTCCGGTGCCGCCGTCGCCAACGAGGACGAGCTTGAAGGTGGGAACTTCAGCCATTTTGATGGGTTTGTCGGTCTAGTGCAAGGTAAAACGACAAATCTGCAGAGCCGGTCAGAAGGCGATGAAAGACGGAGCAGGTGATGGTGCTGGGCGGGTGGACTGACGGGAGAAAAGGGTGTGCACGAGTAGCTGGTGGCAGTGAGAGACGGGTGTTATTGAAGGCAAGAGCAAGTGTTTTTCGAAAGCCACCCGCTCGGACCACCTCATCCCCTTGGCATCCATGTTTACCACCCCCAAAACAACTCTCGCTTTCTATCACCACCATCGTGTCTTGTGCGGTTCGGCCGTTTGCTCCTATCGGCTCGTCCGCTGAGTCGTTTCCTTTCGTTCTGCCTTGAGTCCCGCCGTCTCGGAGCTCTGTCGGCTGTCGTTGCTGCCTCACTGTACTCAGTATCTGCTCTACCGATCCCAACAGGCTTGCATGCATCCGTGTGACGTCGATGTTCTCACACGAGATCTTGTCTCTGTAAAAAATATGCATCTTGATTTCTAAGCATTAGCATTTATGCCAGCCCTATCTTGTCATGATATGCTTTGGTCATTTCTATCTTGGCTACCTTGCTTTCGTGTCAGTCGCTGTCGCTGATGCGTGTCTGACTGGCGGGGCACTGCTGCCTGACAGTCTCAGACTCTCCCGGCCTCTTGCCATGCTTGGGTATCATTATTGTAGTTTTACGAGAACTTGTCTCGTTCCTGTTGAGGTCGCTGCCTTGTGCTCAAAGAGGAAGCAGATGGCAGCCCAACATCCCTCGTCCTCCCCAGTTGTGTCGTGGCGTGAGTTGCATTTCCAATCTCTCTTCGCCAGCACCAACAACAGCAGGTCGAAGGACCTTGACCGTGATGGCCGTGCCTTCACTCTGCTGTACAGTCTGCGCCACCTTGCTCAGCTTGTCATGATTCATCCAGTCCACGTTTCCGAATCTTGTAATCCTGTCGCCGGGCTTCAGACCTGCCGCCGCCGCCGGTGATGCTGCGACTACGCTGTTGACTTTGGCAAATGGTGCTTCCAGTGCGACGCGCGAGCTTCGTGCTGCCTCGGCTGTTTGGCTGGCCGGTTGTGCTGTTGTGGTTGATGTTGGCGTAGGCGTAGGTACGGGTGCTGCGGCGGCATTCTCCCAGTGATTGTGCATGGCCTTTTCAATACGCGCCATCAGGTCTTTGTAGTCATTCTTCAGCGGGATGATGCGGGCGCGAGTGGTGCGGATCTGAGCTATGTCGAGGTCGGGACGAGGATAGCCGTCGAATGTGGTCAGAGGGGTGCTCATGTTGACGCCATGCTAGAGACATGCTTGTCAGCCCCTGTGACTCCTCCTCATACAAGACTCAAGAGACTCACGCTGTCCAGCACAGAGCCCAGTGCCGACAACTCGCTCCATACACGGTCCTTCTCAGCAATGAGCTCTTGTAACGACAGTTTCTCTCTTCCCGCGCCGTCTGCTTGAGTGCTGCTAGGGCCTGACGCCACTGTCGGCGCGTGGATGCTGTCCATTCTGAGGCCCATCGGGAGTGTTTGGAGTTGCAAGGGGATGTTCGTTTGTTTGATGGTGGGGCAAGCGTGAAAGAGTGTGGAGAGACGCCTTTTTGCCCCTCACTTGTCAAGAGCTTGGGCCAGTCACTTCTATACAGATCGTCTATGTGATTACACCTCAGGCCAAAAGACCTAGTCCTCTCATAAACCTCACTTCATCTGCTTGGCTCTGTAAAGCTCTTCCCAGCGTCTCCCGGTATTGCTTTTCGGCATCTCTCCTTTCCCTCTGCTCGGTCGTCTCGACCATGGCCTCGTCCTCTTCTCCTGCATACAGCGTCTGATGACCGAATCCCAAGATCCCTATCCGGCCGTCGCCTGTCTTGAGGATCAAGTCGGACTGATTGACATCGGGCCTCTTGCTGGTCCAAGATGCCACTGGGTGCTGAAGAGGTACGATTTTCTGCACTATATCACCTTGCAAAGGCTCGTCCTCTGACCTTTGGGCCGCGCTTTGTGCTTGATTGAATGATGGCGCATCCACCGCCTCGTTGATATTGTAGCTTCGCGTGGCTGTCATCCCGTCTCGTTCCATCCACTTCAAGTTGCCATCACCATCACTGAACACAGTACTGTACCCATGCGCTGCAACGGACAACAGCCGTGTCGATGCAGCTGTTTGTCGGTTCCGGTAGCTGTCTGTGACCGTGCTTCCTGACTTCGTAGGCGACAGTCCGTAGAACTCAAGACTGCCTTTGCCCTTGTACTCGCCCGCCGCCATAATGGTTGATCCAGGAGCAGATTTGGCCGTCAACACATCCGAGATGGCCAGAGATTGATCTTGGAGCAGATCCAGGGAACGCGGAACATAAGAGTGAGGCGTTTCGGTAATGCAGGATATGCGCCCCCCTGAGTGGACTGTCCCGCGGATCCTTGGAAAGAATCGGCGATCATATGTCAAAAGGTGTGTGAACCTTCCAGCTACCCAAATTGACTCGTCCTCTACGCGATCCAGTATGGATAAAGGTCCGGGCTGCGACAGTGAAGCATGACTAACTGTAGGTCCACCGATGATTTCGCAGCTCAAGAAAGGATCCACAGTCGATCTCGATTTGTTGCGTGGGTCGTGAATATGGACAGTCCAATTGGTGCCAATAACAAGACTTGAGTCGTGAGGTTGTGAGAGAGCAGCAATAGGAAACGGAAAGGTTTCCTGAGAGACGAGCTGCAGCGTAGCAAGATCGACCTCAAGGAGGGTGTTGTTCTGCGTGAAGTAGCCTCTCCCTCGATCGTTGTCGATGCTTACAGACTCTACTGCGCCTGTCTCTGTCATAATTGCTTTGGTCTCTTCTCGAGACTGGTTCGCACGGGATGACTTGCCCAGAAGAAGACCGGGGGAGCTTCTACCAACGATTCGGCCTTGCGACAATTCCGAATCGGTAGACCTCGGTCGAACATCCCATATAGAAACACTACCATCATCCAGGGACGCAGCAAGGTGCTCAGGATTGCGTTCAGAATCTTTGATCAAGCCAAGTCCAGTGGCCTCCAGTGTTGGGTCTCCAGGCATCGAGAGCCAGCCAATATTGATTGGGGCATGGCGATGGATATACTCGTCGTAGAAGTCGGCAGTCTCATGACCGTAAGAGGGATCCCAGTTAGCCAAAGCACGCTGTGTTTCTGCTGTAGCGGATAGTTTGACTGTGCCATCTTGAGCAGAGGACCGTAAAGGTTGACCTGACAGCTCGTTGAAAGCAGATGTCAGGGACTGGAGCCGCGTGTGTTCCGGATCGATTTGCAATCGTCTACGCTTCGATTCTGCCCGTGAAGCATCAAAACATTCTAACTTCCAGATATTATTGTCTCTCGATAATTCCAGAAAGCGACGAGATAGAGACTGGCATTTGACCAGGTCAAGGACTTCCAAGACTGGATGTTGTTAGCATCTATTTCGAATGGTACCGGGTCCTAGCAAGGATACAGGAAAGCACTTGAAGCACTATCTCGTCTGGAAGACGATCCATGCTGGTGGCGTGTAGATTCAAAACCCGGTCAGAAGCATGCAAGAGCTAAACCCTGCATATTCTTTGTGTACTCCAAATGCACATCAATGCCACTTGACAAGGTGTATATAGTGAAGATGAAGAGGGTGGAAGAATGGGTATCAGGCGTATCGAAGAAGCATGGAAGCAGCGGGGCTGAAACAGCCAGGCGGCGATGATGTCGGTCCGCGTTTCGAGTCAGTCATTGACCAAAAGTCGAATGCCTCTCTGCACTTTCTCGTCCACATCAATCCATCAATCCAAGCACAATGTCAGACCAAAAGTTGCCACTCGACCCACCGCCGGCCTACGATGCGGATTCCGAGCACACCCCTCTCGTCGCCGGAGCACCCGCTCCTCCACGCCAACACATCGCCCGCGCCCCTCTGCCCCTAGAGCTCCCAGCACTACAAGCCATCCGCGGCAAGAGAGTGATTCTAGCCTCGGCCTCACCTCGACGAAGACAGCTTCTCGCCCAGATCGGCCTGCGGGACCTGGAGGTCATTCCCTGCACAGCTCCCGAGGACTTTAGCAAGACTCTCGCTCCTTTCGAATACGTCCTGCAGACAGCCGAGCAGAAGGCCACCATCATTTACCGCCAAGAGATTGATTCCGACAAGGGCGAGCCCGCCTTGGTCATCGCTGCCGACACGGTCGTCGTGAGTCCCATGGGCGACATTCTGGAGAAGCCGAGGAGCGAGAGGGAGCACATTGCAGTCCTCAAGGCTCTGAGAAACAGTGGTTGGCACAAGGTCTACACGGCGGTCGTGTGTATGGCTCCCTTGGAGAGCGCCATGGACCCGGGCTATGCTATCAAGAGGCATGTTGAAGAGACGAATGTCAAGTTCGACCCCGCAGGTATGTATACACCTCCTACACTCCTCTTGTATATTACTGATCACGCCCACAGTATCCGATGAGCTCATCCTCGCATATGTCAAGACGCGCGAGGGTGCCGACAAGGCTGGTGGCTACGGTATACAAGGCATGGGTGCCATCCTCGTCGAGAAGATCGAGGGCTCATACGACAATGTTGTCGGCTTACCTCTAAACGCCACCATGAAGTTGATGGGCAAGGTCCTGAACCCGGATCTTGACGCCGAGGAAGATGAGGACGACGACGAGTGAATTCTACCACGTCCGCACATCGACCAAACTTCCCACAGTGACTTGCCCATTCCTCGCACCCACAAAAACAGCCACACCGACACTTCGAATCATCTCCAGCCATAATAATCAAATCCTCAAGCGCATGTCTCATGACCGCATTGGATATGGCTAGAATCCGAGAGCATGAGCTCCGATAAATATCATCATTCATGCACCATGGATCATGTCGCAAGGTGTTAGTAAAAAATGCTTCTCGCAAAGACCACATCGTTGCGGGACCTAAAAGTGAGCACTTAAGAGTCGGTAGTGAGTCAGAAGTCACCACAGTTGGTCTTTTTCATCTATAAAAGAATCTTTCTCTCCCACTTCAGAACCTCTTTCCATCTCATATTTTTTCTGGTTTCTCGTCTCAGACCTCCACCAAACCATACCCCGTCAAGATGAAATTCACAGCTTCATCTACTCTGCTTGTCCTTGGCATCACTGCCGCCTACGCCACGAGTTTCGTGACCGTCATCAAGACATCCATCGAGACTCGTCGTATCGACGCTTCCTCTGGCTTCGTCTCCAATGTTCCCGAAGTCTCTCGTATGCTCGAGAACGAGGACGCTCTCCTCACCCCCAAACCCACGCCCACAACCCTCACCACCAACTTCCTCACCACTGCAGCCTCCATCACCCACCACGCCAGAGGCCCCTCGCCAGCCGCCGACGACGACGCCAGTAGCACCAGCACAAGAAGAAAATTCCCCACCACAACCGATAATTACTGGGATCTTTATAGCCACATCATACAGTTCCCCGAAGGCACCGACAAGGACGGATATCCGATTTGGCATTCGCCGGCGCTGACGGAGACGAGCACTCAGGGGGACAGGTGTGCGGTATATCCCTTGCCTACGTGTGACAAGTTTTGGAGCACCTATACGGGTACCATGACGGAACCATGATGGATGGGTGCTATAGAAAAGATGCGAGATTATCAAAGAGGAGTTTTTTTTTTTTTTCAGAAGCACGTTGCGAAATGACTTTTTTCTTTTGCAGCGGAGTTCATGTAGCGGAATTGAATTCACGTGTTCTTCAGAAAGGTTCGCCGTTTGTATGTGCTTTGCTTTGTCTATCTGAGCGTGATCAGCACAAGCAGGAATATATATACATATACTTTCTAATCTTGTCTATTGACCCTCAACCTTTGGCTTGGACAGCTTGTCGACCAACTCTTTGTTCTCTTCCCAGTCAGGACGCGGAATCTCGAATCCTTCCGTGATGCGCGAGTAAGTGATACCTCCCAATCTAGCAACAGGCTTGAGAATCTGTAATCAAAGAAAGTCAGCTTGTTACCTGCAACAAATGGGACAAAAGACACGTCCTTACAGCAGGATCAATCAAATTCTTATCCTCGTTGATGGCGTCCTCTCTGGCCCAGAACCTTACTCCCTCCACCACAGCCAAGACGCCCGTCTTTTTGCCAGGTGTGGCCCTACTCTCAAACTCTTGCGTGTTCATCAATTTGCACTCTGCCGAGAAAACAGCCTCTTTGACACGACTGGCCTTGACCTCTGAGCATTCTGCAGGTGTCAAGCCACTCAACGCCCATTCGGAAACGCCATACGGCGCGTTGATGGAAGTGCTGTTTGCGGCCTCGATAAAGTGCTCCGAGATGATGTTGATGACGCACTCGCCCGTTTCGGTCAAGTTGCGCAGCGAGTCTTTGGCATTGTCGTGACCACCCGCATAGCCAATGACAAACACGGGCGGGTCGTGGTTGACGACCTGCGTGTACGAAAAGGGCGCCAGGTTGGTGCTGCTGCCGTCTTTGCTCCTCGTCGATACGAAGCCGACTGGTCTGGGGATGATGGCCGAGATGAGCAGTTTGTAGTTTGACACTGCAGGGCGGCCGTCGGCGTAGGGGTCAATCTCGATGTGCTCTTTCTTGAGGCACTCCCCACCGTCGTTGGCGCCGTCGCCGAGTTTCCAGTCCGGATTGCGGATTTTGGTATAATGCCATTTGTTCTCTTCAGGCCAGTCGGGGCGGGAGCTCTCGACGGATTTGAAGTCCGGGTGAGGGTTGCGTTTGACTTGTTTTTCAGAGTCGTATTTGTGGTGTTCCATTTCTTTGGCCGTCGGGTTGTGCTGGTGTTGCTCTTTGTCTGAACTCATCTTGGCGGCTTGCTGTTATGTCGTATCTGGCTTGTGGGAGTTGTGAGGTTTTGGATGGGCAAGATAATCGCTTGATATTAATTGGAGATGGTCATTGATCGTCATCGAGCCGCCTCGGCTGCCAGAGCGGCAATGACGGCGTGGCCGCGGAAATTGTTCCGCTTCCAGCTTGACAACGACATTCCCTTGATCCTTTCTCCCGCTCTTCTAGATCGGACAAATGCTATGAGTACCTATGGAAAGGCACAGTCATTTTTACAAACTCCATCGCATCCGATGAGAGCACTCGATTCTGGTATTTGAGCCTGTACAGTCTTCAAGACAAAAAAGGCAGATTGTAAGCATCAGTCATCAGTCATCAATCCACAATCTCATATGCTTGCAATCATGGTTGCTTTCTTCGTAGCTCTGAATCGGAGACTGCCTCTCATCGAGTTCGCTTCATATACCCGTACTAAGGCTTTGGAGCGGCCTTGGACATTGCTCTTTTCCGCTTCCGTGCCTGATTGATTCTCCAAAGGAAACTGCTCTGGACGACTGCGAACAGGCGGTGAGCTCGACTTCCGCAGGATTCTAATCACGATTCGATCGTCTTGTGCCTTTTGGACGTTCTCTCTGTGTCACGGACTGGCAGCGGAAGGCGTCTCAGGTTGTCAATCCATTCGATTCCATGCTGCGATCTAGCCGGAGATATGTGAGAACACTTTTCTCGCCTCTGTAGGAACTGCATTGCTGGTGAGATGACTTCTATGATCTCCCAGTTGGATACCCAAAAGTCAATTCGTCATGCTCGAAGCGACAGAAAGGAAGAGGCAATGAACAAGTGTGAGTGTGGTAGCAATCTCTGCCAAATTCCCCTTCACTTGACTTTACGGTTTATATACGACCTTTTCTGTGGTGTCTCTCAGAGATTAAAACCCGGTCCCTTAGCCCGATCGGGCTGCACCCGTCTCTCGAGTGTAACGCCTTGGAACGGCCAAGAACCTGAACAAGAGCCACTGGCGCCTCGGCCACACACGAACAGGAGTCCTTTAGGAATGGCGAAGAACTTGAACAAGAGCCACTCGCGTTTAGAGCCTTCGAAACCACTATTTTTTTGCCTTTTGTGGTAGGTGTTGAGTAGTGTGATGCTAGCTCCTCTTTTGGTATAGGGATGGTGCTTAAGGGTGGTAATCTATGTTTGGTTTGGGCAGAAAGACTAGGGTTCGACTCCTGGCTTGATCGGATCACTTTTGCTCTTGTGTGGCTCTCAAACACACTGAAGGTGAAGCAATGGTGAATGCATGGGTTTGGACGCGCATTCACTGACTGACATATCAGTGAGTGAGCAAAGACAATCAGTCATCACTATTTGCCATGCACCGCATTTCACATCAACACAAAAGCCCTCTCTAGGCTACAGAAATACCATAACATCTCACCACATCACATCCCATCAACAAGAATGGCTTCTCTCCAGCAACCCTTCCCTCCTCTCGACACCTCCTGCGTGCTGTGGGCCAACGGCCCCGACAGTGACCGCATCAGAAACTGGCTGGCCGCGCAGCCCCTCGACTTTTTTGGTTCTTTCTTGAACTACTGCGTGCGCATCGTCGACCTCGGGCGCGATTTCTGGCACGAGAAGGAAATTGGCGGCTTGTCGAGCGAGCAACTCGCCGTCTGGTCTTGTCTGGGAGAGTGGCCACTGGACGGCACTCGACTGATCACCATCATGCAGGCCTATGCGGAAGACAAGTTTAAGAGGGGTGCGACAATGAAGGGGGTCATTGATTTGACACAGGGTCCTGCTTGTAAGTGCTTTTTACTTTCACTCGTGTTTGTTTTCTTCAACAGGGATCTGCTTCCTGCGGACCGAACGGCCGGCATGATGTATCATCGTAAGACATGGTGCTTCTGGAATTGGTGATGTTTCCAAAAAGAAAAGATATCGTATTGGCTATCAATGAAGGCATCATGAATACCAGAAGGTATTATGTCTTGCTATAGACTTCTATCCCAGGATCTGCTCTATCCGAGATCCAACCACTCAACAATTTCCCATTTAAGGTACTGATCATTTTTTTTTTTTTTTCATCAGCCGAAGAAGCATACGCCACAGCCCAACTCAAGCTCTACGAAAAAAAAATTCGACAAGAACGAACGCGAAGAACACCGACGCGCCCGCGAACGTGCCGCCGGCCTGACACCACTACAGCGTCCGCACCCAAGACTCGGAAAACTGCGCCGAAAACGCCACAGACACACTGAAGCACGCAAGAAGCGCAAGTTTGGGGATGTGCAGGAAGACGAGGAGGGATTGGACACGATGAGGAAGATGGCAAAGGCGTTGCCTGCTTTCACGTTTGCAAAGCAGAACGTCAGACCACGCGCAAATGAAGCAAAGAGCCATGGAAACATTGTCGTTTCGGGCATGAAGGAGAAGGTGGATGCAGATGCAGATGGAGAGTAGGAACAGATTCGGTGAGAAGAGATTTACTTTTAATATCGGACCGCCGCTGACAAGGTCAGACTACTCCAAAACCTGGTTCTGGCACTAGAAATCACATCAGCACAGGTCAAAATGCAACAAAAAGACCACACAAGAGCACATACCATTTCCCAATAAACGCCTTTCTTTGCAACCAACTCGGCATGATCACCTTTCTCTACAATCCTGCCATCATCAAACACGAAAATGACATCAGCATTCTGGATGGTCGAAAGCCGATGAGCCACAGCAATCATAGTTCTACCCTTGCGCGCACGCTCAAACGCCGCTTGAACAATCTTCTCGGACTCAGAGTCCAGTGCCGACGTGGCTTCATCGAGTAAAAGCAGCTTTGGGTCACGAATTAATGCTCGTGCGATGGCGATACGTTGTTTTTGGCCCCCGGACATGGCGATGCCTTTCTGACCTACGTCAGTGTCGTAGCCTTGGGGTAGAGAGACGACGAAGTCGTGAATGAGAGCGTCGCGGCAGACTTGATGGATTTTGTCCTCGGAAATGGAAGCAGGGTTGGAGATGCCGAAGAGGATGTTGTCACGTACGCTACCCCTAAACATTGTTGGTTCTTGGGATACTAGCGAGAGGTTACGCCGGTAGTCGTAAACGTTTGTGTCGTTGATGTTGACGCCGTTGCAGGTAATGGCACCTTGGGCTGGGGCTAGGTCGTAGAATCTTTCAAGCAATGAGATGATGGTTGTTTTCCCGCAGCCTGAAGGTCCGACGAATGCTGCGTATTGACCTTTTTCGATGGTGAGGTTCAGCTTTTCGAAGACCGAGATATCTCTTGTGGGATACTTGAAAGACATGTCCCGCAGCTCAATTTGTACTCCACCATCTGTGTCTGGTATGGTTGCACTGGGCCCTGTGCCGCTACGCACGGTGGCCGAAGATTGGTGAACTTCGAATATTCGGTTTGCCGCAGCAGCAGCTTGCGCAGTGTTTGGGGCGACACTGAGTACTTGGCTCGCTGCTTCTGCTCCTTGTATCATGGCCATGTATGAGACAAAGAAGGCCTCGAGACTGTATTCGCCGCTGAGCAGGAGCTTGCCCCCGTACCAGAAGATCAAGGCTTGACAGCCAAGACCAGCACTATCTACGAAACCATAGAGACCAGCAGTCCACAATGCCTTGCGATGAGCCGTTTGAACATGGCCAGCTAGTAGCACTGAGTATCTCTCGGTGATGGTATTTTCCATGGTCAGAGCAGAGACTGTCCGTATCGCCCCCATGGCCTCTGTGGCAAATTGTGAACTCTCTGCAAAGACTTTCGAATTCATCTGGTCGAATTGTACTTCATGTCTGTACTTCCAGAATCCAGAGGAAAGCAAGATAGGCATGGTGACGAACAGAGCTACCAAGCCAAGTTTCCAACCGAAGACAAGAGAGATGATGATGCAACCCACGACGTTGAAGGCGCCCGAAAGAGCCGCAGCCAAATTCAGACCAAAGACTTCCTCCAAAAGCTTCGCATCGCTAGCGACTCGAGAACTCAAGGCGCCATGAGAATGAGTGTCCTTGTCGAACCAGGTCAGGCTTTGGTACAGCATATCGGTGAAGTACTGAGACTTGTACGCGGCACCAACGGATGCCTGGACACGAAGACCAATCCAACCTTCAATAAAATTTGCAAGACCGGAGCCTGCAGCTAGAGCGAGCCACATGAGAGCCCAGAAACTAGCTCTACTCTTCGCATTTTCATCGTTGAGAAGAAACACGCCGATCACTTTTGCAAAAAGCCATGCCTGAAGAGGTGTGGCTGCTGCGACTGCCATAGCCGATAAGACTATGCCGACGAATGAAGGCCACTGGTCTCGCTGCTTGTTGAGGAGTCTTTTCAGGCTCTGGAATAAGGCCTGAGACTGCACAGCAAGTAGCTCATCACCTCTCTCGTTGGCTTCCTCAACTTCTTTGCCTTTGGCCACAATCTGTTCTGGCTCTGCGTCAATGTGAGATTCTGATGCATTAGGTCCAGTCTCAGCAAGTTGCAACGACTGAGCACGAATCAAAGCGCTATAAGCGCTTGATGGGTCAGCAACGAGGCTGTGGTGTGTGCCTTGCTCTGCCACTTTCCCATGCTGCAGGACGACAATGCGATCGGCTTTCCTGATAGTCGAGAGGCGGTGGGCAATAGTGATTGTTGTACGATTCCGAGAAATTTTGTCGAGGGCGCGCTGGATGATTTTCTCGCTCTTAGCATCTACAGCACTGGTTGCCTCGTCAAAGATGATTATTTGAGGTTTCTTGATTATGCTCCGTGCAATAGCGATGCGTTGTTTTTGGCCTCCCGATAGCTTAATTCCACCGTCGCCGACTTTAGTGTTATATCCCTACACAACTTTTGATCAGTACTGCATACTGCCGACGCATGACTTGATGATATTCACGACTCACATCAGGCAGACGAGTGATGAAATCGTGAGCATAGGCTTCGCGGCATGCTTCACGAACCATACTCAACTTTCGTTCTTCGGACATAGCCTCCCATTCAGTGCCAATAAGACCATTCGCAACGTTTCTATATATAGTATCGTTGAAGAGGAAGGGCTCCTGCTGAACCATACCAATTTGTGCTCTCCACCACTTGAGGTCAAGATCCTCAAGGTTCTTACCTTCGATGGTTATCGAGCCGGAGAGGTGAGGCTTGATAGGACGTTCAGGTTTTTCGTCCACGCAGTCTTTTTCATGCTCTTCCTTGACTTCTGTTGATGTGATTGCAGCCACCTGCGGCATCACGTGTTGCTCCGTCAGGGAATACCATCGTTCCAACAAGCTCACAATCGTGCTCTTCCCGGAACCCGAGGCACCCACGAAAGCGGTATTCTGACCAGATCGAAGGCAGAAACTCAGATCATTCAAGACTTTGACGCCAGGACGACTAGGATATTCAAAGTTGACATTTTCGAAAACGATGTCCTTGGCAGTTATGTCTGGTTTCAGAGATCCGGAGGTGGGTAGTGGCGCATCGATGACCGTGAAAAGCTCGCAAGCTGCGACCATAGCTTTACTGATGGCGATGACTGGTGTAGAGATGAAGGCTAGAGAAGTTATGATCATCAAGACCGACATGAGTACAATGATGACCACACCAGAATTGCTGATGTCCCCGTTGACATGTTTCTTTGTGCCATACCAGAAGGCCAGACCAAACGCACCAAACATTCCAAAGTACTGGCTGAATATCAGTTTGCACGATCTTGTTTTGTAGTTGGATATCTGTTGGTACATACGATCAGACCCAGCTGTAATCCCACAAGAGGTGCAGCCTTTTGCCCTCGCCCATGTGCTTGTTGGACCCAGGTCTCATAACGTGAGAGGATACTTTGCTGGCCACCACAAGCTAAGACCAGGCGGATACCTCCGAGAGCCTCACTTGCAACAGAGGTTCCCCCGGCGTCCGCCTTGAGTACTGCTGTTTGAGCCTTGACTATGAATGGCAACAGGACTGACAGAACCAGCATGATGTAAAGTATTAGGGAAGACGTGACCAGAGCGAGGTCCCAGCTCCACACAAAGGCAATGATGATGGCAGAGAAGATTGTGGCGAGGTACTGCAGTAATGTCCCCAACCGCTCGGAAATACCCAGCTGCAGAGTATTTGTCGTTGCGGTTATGGCGGTTGCAGGTGCTCCTGGAGGCATGGAATCGGTGACATGGATTGATTGCGCGAAGAAAGAACGGAGGTAGTGAAGACGTATGGCTGATGAGAGCCGAATACCTATCATTCTGAAACAATACTTGTTGATGCTGTTGAGGCCCCATCGTCCGATGAAGAGTGCCATAAGATACAGAGCCTGGCGATTCAGTATGCGATCAAAGTCACCATGACTCATAGCAGAGGCGTCTCCATAATAGTCAGTAAACTGGCCAGCAAGTTGGCCGAAGATAACATTCATGAGAGGGAGTGTCACGCCAGCGCCGATAGATGCCAGTGATGCGATTGCATAGATGCACAGATCCCATTTTGTGGCATACGAGAAAACTTTGAGATAGTCGATAAATTTTGGCGTCCGTCCTGACTGCTCTGTCTGCATGCGCTTTTCGGCTTCATTGACTGTAATGGGCTCTGTCCCCATACTGGTCAGGTTGCTGTTGATACTTGGTGCTTCGAGACGTTGTGTGAATAGTCAAAGGGGAGATCATGTTACATTAAAAGCGATCTCTCTGAATAAAGAGTGTTTCGTGCCTCGAGCAAGCGTCAGGCAACAACTATTCGAACAGATAATATGGGTGCCTCGGAGAGAGGTTCGTCGAAAGGGGTAGCAGCAGATGGAAGTACCATGTCAGCATTCCAACGAATCAGCTGCTTGCATCCAACGCATCTGTCCGGAAGGAAGCTTGGTCTCGTCAGCTGTTCGAAGGCCGAACTGGGTAAACACTTGGCAAGAAGGATTCATGCATCACACTGAATACCAATTGAATGTGGTCCAGACGGGGTGAGCATCAGAGCGCATGACAGAACCAACGATATGGATACCGCTGACAGTACCAAGATGGCTTGGAGACGTCGGCAGGCACAAAGCTGTGTGTGATGTGAACAGCGACATGGTATTAAGAGACACGAAAGAGGAAGTTGCGGAGAAGAGGAGGACGCGGAGGACGGCAGTTTCCGCGGACAATGATGACCAGAAAAAGTGCAGTCGCCAGAGCCGCCACGCCAAGCAGACGTATCACTGGCAGGCACTCTCGACAAGCTGAAGATGAGTGTATATCGAGTCGCCAGAGCGCAGAGCAGCGCGCTGCGATCACTCGAGGTTGCATCGCGCAATGCTTGCCGTAGAAACTACTCTGTTTCTCGCTGGGCCTCACCCGCCCTGCTGCGCTCTCCGACATCAACCGTCTCCGAGAGGACGAGCGCATGGCAGCCCAAGAGACTGCAGAGTGGTACTGCCGCTGCTGTGTATGTCCAGTCTCTCCCTGGAAAGACTACAAGACTGACAAAATGGCAGGCTCGACCACGCCATGCAGGACCCCAGCTCGCTCTCGCAGACCGACATTGTCAACAACCTGAACCCCAACGAGGCCGCCCGTCTGGACAAGCTGAGAAACATTGGTATCGCTGCCCACATTGACAGTGGAAAGACGACGGCCACCGAGCGTGTCTTGTACTACACCGGTCGTATCAAGTCGATCCACGAGGTTCGTGGCAAGGACTCGGTTGGAGCCAAGATGGACAGCATGGATCTCGAGCGTGAGAAGGGCATCACCATTCAGTCGGCTGCCACCTTCTGTGACTGGGTCAAGGTCGACCGCGAGACGGGCACCGAGGAAAAATACCACATCAACTTGATCGACACTCCTGGCCACATCGATTTCACCATCGAGGTCGAGCGTGCTCTTCGTGTGCTCGACGGCGCCGTCATGATCCTGTGCGCCGTCAGTGGTGTCCAGTCGCAGACTCAGACCGTCGACCGCCAGATGCGCCGCTACAACGTTCCCCGCATCTCCTTCATCAACAAGATGGACCGTATGGGCGCCAACCCCTTCCGCGTCTGTGACATGATCAACAAAAAGCTGCGCATTCCTGCTGCCATGATCCAGGTCCCTATCGGTGCCGAGGATGACTTCAAGGGTGTCATCGACATTGTCCGCATGAAGGCCATCTACAACCAGGGCGACAAGGGTGAAGTCATTGTCGAGTCCGACGAGATCCCTGCCGATCTCAAGGCTGTTGCCGACGAAAGACGCAAGATGCTTGTCGAGACTCTTGCCGATGTCGATGATGAGATTGCCGAAATGTTCCTTGATGAGCAAGAGCCCTCCATTCCCCAAATCAAGGCTGCCATCAGACGTGCCACCATTGCTCTCAAGTTCAGTCCCGTCATGATGGGTTCTGCTCTTGCCGACAAGTCTGTTCAGCCCATGCTTGACGCTGTCTGCGATTATCTGCCCAACCCCTCCGAGGTCGAGAACATTGCTCTTGACAAGAGACGCAAGGAAGCTCCTGTCAAGATGGTTTCCTACCAAGAGCTGCCCTTCGTCGGTCTCGCCTTCAAGCTGGAAGAGAGCAACTTCGGCCAACTTACCTATATTCGTGTCTACCAAGGCACCATCAAGAAGGGCCAGGTTGTATACAACGCCCGCACCGACAAGAAGGTCAAGATTCCCAGAATCGTACGCATGCACTCCAACGAAATGGAGGAAGTTAACGAGATTCACGCTGGTGAAATTTGTGCCGTGTTCGGTGTTGACTGCGCCTCTGGTGACACTTTTACCGACGGTACTCTCGGCTACACCATGACCTCCATGTTCGTTCCCGATGCCGTCATCTCGCTGTCCATCAAACCCAAGCAGACCAAGGATACCCCCAACTTCAGCAAAGCCATGTCGCGTTTCCAGCGTGAAGATCCCACCTTCCGTGTCCACGTCGACGCCGAATCGCAGGAGACCATCATCTCCGGCATGGGTGAATTGCACCTCGACATTTACGTCGAGCGTATGCGTCGTGAGTACAACGTCGACTGCATAGTCGGCCAGCCTCAGGTTGCTTACCGTGAGACCATCCAATCTCGTGTTCCCTTCGACCACATTCTCAAGAAGCAGACTGGGGGCGCTGGTGATTACGCTCGCGTGGTTGGATGGATGGAACCTACCGGTCAAATCTCAGACAACCACTTCGAGCAGCAGATCACTGGCGGAACCATTAGCGAGAAGTACTTACTTGCTTGCGAGAAGGGTTTCCACGCCTCTTGCGAAAAGGGCCCTCTTCTTGGCCACCGCGTTCTAGGTGCCAGCATGGTCATCAACGACGGTGCCACTCACATGACTGATTCGTCCGAAATGTCTTTCCGTAATGCCACTCAACAAGCATTCCGTAAGGCTTTCCTTGCTGCTCAACCTCAGGTCTTGGAGCCTCTGATGAAAACCACCATCACCGCACCCAATGAATTCCAGGGTAACATTGTCGGTCTGCTCAACAAGCGCAACGCCGTCATCTCTGACACCGAGATTGGTCCTGATGACTTTACCCTCTATGCCGACTGCAGCTTGAACTCCATGTTTGGTTTCTCGACTCAATTGAGAGCTGCCACCCAGGGCAAGGGTGAGTTCTCTATGGAGTTTAGCCATTACTCGCCTGCTCCTATGCAATTGCAGAAGGAGCTCATTGCCAAGCACGAGAAATACCAGGCTGAGAGAAACAAGAAATGAGCACAATAGATGAATGAATTGTGGGAGATGTACGATATTTGATTGGCTGGGCCATGTTTTGGAGATAGAAAAAGTCTTGTCATGTTTTCTGTATTGTGGCATAGAGCGGTTGACTGGGATGCTGGTGCAAAAGGGTGTTTTTACGATGTACATATATTTAGTTTTTTGATCACGGAGTAAAGATAGAAAGGATGAGAAAGCTCTCTACTTCTTCAACAGTTCTTCTCATCATCTCCTCAAGGCGATCGTCTCAGAGTCCACAAATTTTGCCGTGGATGCATTCAAAAGTGTGGGTATCTTGTCCCGTATATGAGCAGTTGAAGTTTCTGCTTCTTGGAGCTATGGTTCATCGTTATCGCGTAGTTGTGTCCACCGGACCGGCGTTTCTAATCCAGACCAGCGAAGGAGCCCATTCTGTTGGCACCGCCAGACTTGTCCTTGCCCTTTGATCGCTTTCTCCTCTTTCTGCGTTTGCGGCCACTCTCTTCGTCGCTGCTGTCATCACTTCCCATGTCACTGTCGTCATCGTCGTCATCGCTGCCTGCGTCACTGTCTTGTGCCTCTCTCTTGAGATCGCCGTCTACGTATGCATGTTGGTCTTCGTCGACCATTTCATGCCAGACTTTGATTGTGCTGCCGCCTGCTGTGATGAGCCTGCCTGCGACGTCAAAATCAAGGCTTACAACGCCTTCCACCTCGTCGTGTGTGATTTCCAAAATGACCTTGTTGGGGCCCAGCTTGACGAAACGCACTTTGCCGTCGCCCATTCCTACGGCGAGGACCTTACCGCCTGGACCGACGCCGTTGGGCAGTAAGCGTATCACGTCCAGACTCTCGCCGCCACCGGGGCTGCGGTCGACGGTGATGCGCTCGTCTTGGTCGTCCCAGACACCACGTTCCCATAGCGTGAGTACACCGTCTCCGCCTCCGACGACCAGCTTCTCGCCTTTTGAAGAGCTGCTTTTGCGCGCTGGGAGGCCAGAGACGAAGCAAGAGGACAGTAAAATTTCTTCTTGGTCTTCGCTGCGGACTAGCACGCCGCGGCGCAAGTCGGTGACACTGAGGGTGGTGCCGCCGGTCGTCACCCATTGCTTGCTGTAGCCTGACGTGCTGGTCTCTGATGCGGGAAGCGGTGTCAAGGAGGAGATGTAGTCTTCGTGTGGATGGTGGGTTTGGGAGGGGCGCGTGGAGGAGAATGTGGAGAAGTTTGCTTCGCGGGTGTCGTAGAGGTGGAGGGCAGAGCTGTCGGTTGCGAGGAGGAAGGTTTGGGGGCTGAGGACGTGGAGGATTGATGGTTCGTCGATGTCGTCGGTTGCGCTGCGCTGAATGTTAGTCGAGTGTCAAGGAGCTGGGTCAGAGAGTACTCACGGATCGAGAGGGACAGCGATCTTGGTGACAACTTTGCCAGTGACACTGTCGGCGCCCTTGACGATGCCGTCGGTGCCTGCACTGAAAAGAGTGCTTCCGTCCAGACTGTAGCCGAGACTTCTGCAGCTGCCCTTGTGCCTGCGTGTGCGCCATGCAGCCTCGACTTGTCCACGTCCAGTCGCTGCGGCTTCTGCCTCGGCCTCGTTCTCACCGTCAGCCTCGACTGGCGGCAGTTTCAAAGTCGCGACATGTCCGGAGCTGAGTCCCACGGCGACCAATGGTGCTGTGGGATGGAGTGCTTGTGAGAACAGCTCCGAAGACAGCGGCAGCGTGCATATCGTGTCGAACATGGCGGGCAATCTCCCCCGTCGAAGCTGGCAAGGGCTTGAATGTCGCAACTGCGCTTTTTCGGGAAGCTGCTATTTTTCCTGGATCCCGTTTGGGCTAGCTTCGGTGCTAGCATGGACTTAGCCCAGAGTATGACATCGTCTCGGCCGCTCCTTCCCCCTCCACTCGACATGAACCACCTCGGGGAAAGGCTTGTTGCTTGAGATCCACTCTTTCCATTCAACTAGCTTCTTTCAGATCGCTGGTTATGATGTCGACATATCCCTAGTGCTGCTCTTGTGTCTGCGAAAAACAGCTTCTCCTGTCCTAGGTATCTCTTCCTGTTTCCTAACCATCAATGTCGTTTCTGTAGACTCCATTCTTTGCATCTTCTGTTCCTACCGAGTATTCTATACAACAAGACTTACCCATGAAGAAGAAACAAAACCAAATCACTTTCGGCTTCTGCGACGTCAATACCGGACAACGTGTTTATCCAGCTCTCACCGACTTGCCTGACAAGCTTCCGCCTGCTCAACAATTATACACAAGCGACGACAATATGTATGCTGCCATAACCTGCTCTCCGCCAATTGGCCAAGCCACTGCCATTCCCAAGGGCCAGAACTCAGTATAAGCCCTTCCTCCCTCAAACATACCCGCCTTGCTTATCTTCTGCCAGGTTTCAATTTCTGTCTTGTTAGAGACCACTGCTGCATCGCTAAGTACTTGTCTTCAGCCCCTGTATCTCCGATCCGACACTAATCGCCATCTGACAGTAAGCGAGAACGAGATCAAAGTATCACTCTGGCACAACCACCAAGGCCAACATGATTGGTCCGAACTTCCGCTCAAGCCGACCAAAGATTTCGACGATGTCGTGAGTCGTTGAACAAGCCCCTCGTACGATATAAGCTTACATCTCAGCTTCTTGTGAACTCCAAACCTCGGATTGCTCGTAGATGGTATACTGGAGAACTTCTCGGGAGACCACAAGATCTACGACCAGTGTCTTTCACCGTCAAATTCCAGGTGGGCGACAACTCGGGTTGGAAGTGGATCAAAGATCAAAGTGGATTGGATGATGGACACCTGAACTATCAACAATCTCACCAAGACCTCGGATTTCCTGAATACTTCCACGGGACTAGCTCCGAGCTCAATATTCGCAAGACAACCGCCGACACTCCCAACACCAAACTGTACTCAATCACGGCATCTGTGGAGCCTGCCAAAGGCAAAGATTCTGGTTATAGCAGACACGTTCTGGGAACACCAAAAGACTATACTCGGTGGTTCTCGTTAGTCCGGCTTTGGAGTCCATGGCTCGCACCTCGTCAAGGAAAAAACAAATTTGATCTTGACAAGGATGCTGTTCTCGCGGCGTTCTTGCGTGACGATGGAGCGCACGTTGTCTGTTTAGCAATAAGTGGCGTTGAAGATGTGCTTACCGTCTTTCAACATGATGACAACGGTAATGTGATCGTGCAAGGTCGGAACGATCGCGAGAAAGAAGGCACAAGCCATGTGCTAGTTGCAGTCGCAGACACCTTCGAAATAGCCAATGCTGCTGTCATGTACCATGCACGAAAAATAGTCGGAGGATACGAATCAGCATCCGGCCAAATCGAAGCTGAGACCAAAGCTCTGATGGACAAGAATGTGAAAGCTGAATGGCTCGAAGAGTGGTACGACGGCTTCACTTACTGCACATGGAACGGCTTGGGGCAAAACCTTACCGTCGACAAGATCAATGAGGCTTTGGGTTCACTCAAGGAAGAGAACATCATCATCGAGAATCTTATCATTGATGACAACTGGCAGTCTTTGTCTGAAGGCAAGACCCAGATGGACAGAGGATGGACCGACTTTGACGCAAATAAGAAGGGCTTCCCGCAGGGTCTCAAACATGCTGTTACGGATATTCGCAAAAACCATCCAAACATCAATCATATTGCCGTTTGGCATGCCATTCTTGGCTACTGGGGAGGCGTCGCTAAAGATGGCAACATCGCAAAGAATTACAAAACTACAAAGGTCCAGAAAGAGCCGGGGGTTGCAGAAGGAGAAATGCTGGTTGTTGATGCTTCCGATGCGCAACGCATGTACAACGACTTCTATGCTTTCTTGGATGACTGCGGCATCACAGGAGTCAAGACGGATGCGCAGTTCTTCTTGGACATGATCGTCGACGCACCCGATCGAAGAAGCTTGACCACAGAGTATCAAGACGCGTGGACCATTGCTCATCTTCGCCATTTTGGCTCGCGAGCCATCTCATGCATGTCACAATCGCCTCAACTGCTCTTCCACTCCCAGCTACCAACCAACAAGCCTCGACTTCTCGTCAGAAATTCGGACGACTTCTTCCCCGAAGTGCCTGCTTCTCATCCATGGCATATCTTCTGCAATGCCCATAATTCTCTGTTGACACAGCATTTAAACGTCCTCCCTGACTGGGACATGTTCCAGACATCGCACGAGTGGGCTTCATTCCATGGCGCAGCGAGATGTGTATCAGGTGGTCCGATCTACTTTACAGATCACCCTGGCAAGCACGACATCAAGCTGATTAATCAAATGACTGCTCGCACTACTCGTGGCAAGACCGTCATTCTGCGTCCACACAACGTGGGCAAGAGTGCAAACGCTTACGCTGGGTACGAAGATCATTCTTTGCTCAAAGTACATACCTACCACGGATATGCACGTACAGGAACCGCTTTTGTTGGCGTCTTCAACTGCACTCAACGCCCACTGTCCGAGCTCATCCCTCTGTCGACCTTTTCAGGAGCAGAAAAAGGAAAATACATTGTACGAGCTTTCACGACCGGTGCAGTAAGCAAGCCAATGTCGTGGGGTGAGAAGAAAGCCCTCGTCGGAGTTGAGATTGACGTTGGCGGTTGGGAGATTCTATCTGCCCATCCCATCCGCGAGTTCACTCTTCGTCGCGGTGGTCCTATAGCTGTAGCTTCGTTCGGCCTGCTAGGCAAGATGACCGGTTCAGCCGCCATTGAGAGCAGTGACGCCTCTCTCAACAATTCAGGCAGACTGCGATACTCTGTCCTCTTGAAAGCATTGGGTGTGCTAGGCTTCTGGATAGGGGGCCTAAGCAAGGACTGGAGCGTAGATGACGACATGTTGGTCCTGATCTTTGGCAAGCAGATCCCCAGAGAATGCGTTAGCGTCAATGGCAATGTGTTGGAGATCGATGTTGACAGGGCTTGGAAGGAGACCGGTCAGAAGGCTGGATGGTCGAATGAGATTGAGGTTGAGTTTTTTGTGTCGTAGGGAAATTCACTTTTGCAGTATCTCTGTATAAAGGCAGACTATCGAACAGATCCATGCAATCTTATAGTCATCCTTTGCAGCTGTATATCGTTGCTAAGATCTCAAGTAGAATCCTGCCAGTTATTGACCCAATTAACTGCTGGATAGCACTTCTCCACCCATACAACTGCAGCCGCGACAACGCAAGGTGCTTTTTACACAAGCCGCAGCAACTAGAGAAAGACTGGAATCTTTGTTATAAATCCTAGACAGAGGTCTCGTGGCGGAACCGATGCAAACCAAGCCCTGATCTCAAAGCAAGCTCTCCCACTCACACTCACGTATTGGATTCAAGACTCCTTGCGACCCACCAAAGAAGCAAACAGCCTCGACCTTGCCACATCTCCTATCGTTCTCCAGCGACTAAATGTTTCGAGTCTTAACGGCAAGACTTGAAGAAAAAAAAAAAGAACAAAAAAAAAACTCGACTTTCCCTTTGAACCGAACTCGAGATGTTTTGGAGTGGCGAGCGGATCAAAAAGAAACGGGACCAACCAATTTTGGAGGCGCCTGACACCTATACCAAGAGTGATCGAGGAGGAGCATCGCAGCGGGCAAACATGGTTGGTCCGTTGGTATGGGTTGATGAATTACTTGGTTATGATGTGATGATGGGTCCAGTATAGTACAAATGTGTTGGTATAACGACACAAGATGGGTATTTTGGGGCAGTAGACGCGGATTCATCAAGATAAGGAAAAGATGACAGTCGTTATGGGTGTGACGCAGAGGAATGTTACTGATTTCCTCTCTTTTCGCTGCGTTGTCATTGCCTCTATCGGTTAAAAAGGGTTTCTAAGCGGATGGAGTATTGTTGATGAGGGGTCTCTTGGGTTTTCTTCGCCGTTGTCTAAATGGAAACTTTCGGTCTTCTTTGTGGTCTTCTGCTGAATGGCTCTGTCGTAGCTGTGTGTGTATGCATTCATTGTTCGCACTTGAGATGGCCAGCGGGATCGTGAGATGTGAGGTCGTGACTATTGCGAGTCGCCAACGCATCTTGAGAGATGGGTACTGGTTCGAGGACAATTAAGAGACTGGATGCATCTTTAGGTCACTCTTCAATTCTCATCAAGCCTTTCTATTGTCGAGAATTATGAGATGTCCAATGGGGTAGAGTCGTCTTGAGGAAGGCACCAATATCACCGTCTCTATATATCCATAGCGACGAGGATAATAAGAAATGATGAGCAACAAGACAAGTCAAGGATCTCAAAATGGATACCAAACAGTTCTGCACGCAAAAGCCGACTCGAAGCAAAAAAAAAAAAAATCAAAGGGAAACAGGACAATGGTCAGCCCCTGATTCGAATCCAAGACCTCGAGCAAAACGAAACCAACCAATCATGGAGGCGCCTAACCCCTACACTATGGTATACACCAAAGTGAGGCATCGCAGCGGGCAAACATGGTTGGTCCGTTGAAATCAGAGCTGATTTGGCACGAATATAACCCTCACTCAAGACGCGATGTTACCAGATTGAGTCAAAAAGCAAAGCGGCCGGCAGAGTCGAATCCAGGACCTCGAGCAAAACGAAACCGCCCAATCATCTATGCGCCCAACCCCTCACGCCATTTGACTGGAGTGAGACATCAGGACGGGGAAACATGAGTGGTCCGTCGAGATGGAGGTCAACGAGCTATCATTTAGATATCAGCTTCCGTGTTTACACAAATAAGCGGACGGTACGTTGGTCTTCATGGCATCTGACGCACCAATCGATCCTTGAGACGTGGTGGTCCTCCGAAACATGAGGATCATAAGAGGTCGAGATCAGAGCCACGACTTAGATTGGTCTGGGACAGCATGGTTGAAACACCCCATGGATGAATTGGTTCTTCTTCTCAAGTTCTCGACATCTCTTGGGAGTCTGATGTATCGTAGTCTGCTTGAGAGTTGTTTTGACATTGGATGACAACCACACTTGTGATGAGTCGAAACACGTCAAGAAAATTTCTTCAGCTTCAGCAAGAGAGCATTCAGGACGATCGTAGAAGACATGACATTCTCCATCAAATGGGTTGGGACCCGTCCACACGTTGTCATTGACGCGTTTCTGCAGAGAGCCATTGATTCTGACATGTCAGACGCATCCAGACGACAATGTGTCTACAAACAGGAGGTATGCATCACTGAGATCCATGTCAAATAGAAAGAAGGGATGTACGAAACACAGAAATAGCGAAATGAAAAGCAAAAACTGGTCAGCTCTGGGATCGAACGTAGAGCCTTTTGAAGCAAAACGGGACCAACCAATCATCTATGCGCCCAACCCCTTGCGCCATAGTTGGCGAAGACATCAGGACGGGGAAACATGATTGATCCGTGAGAAGGGGCCTTACCTTACATGTATAAGAAGTCTTGTCGGGGAGGATATGGGATGGTATTTAGGATCGTTCAGCTGATGGATGTTGGACAACACTGTTCAGACATAATGAACAAGTCTATAACATAGAAGGATGAAAATGCATAGGACTGCACGACTTTGATTAAGGGAATACTGGAAACATCTCAAGAAGGGTATCGTGCTGTAAAACATAGAACAGAATGAGCAAGGAGGGCAAAGGGGGCAAGGAGGGCTGCTAATCGCTAGTCGCGCAATCGTCTGCATCCCAGGGTCTCAGTTGATTTCAATGTCGTCATCCTCATCTTCATCCTGCTTCTTGCCTCCGATCACAGGGAGCTTTCCAAACTTGACAGGGTTCATCTTCTTGGCCTCCTTCTTGTCAGGGGTAGTATTGGCAGCAGCAAACAGGTTCTTGCCCAGTGATTCGATGGAAGGAAAGTTCTGCTCTGCTGTGGTCTCATCGACATCTTCCATGTCGTGGTCGCCAACGACGGGAGCGGCAGGAGCGGCAGGAGCGGCAGGAGCGGCATAGTGAGCAAGCACCTTCTTGCGGGTGCCCGAGACCTTTTGCTTGAGTTCCTTGACGGCAGCTTCGATAGCTGAGATTTCTGTATGAAGTCACGGTCAGTATCGTGGTGGCTGCAGAGTCATGGACGGTCTACTCACCAGGGGCATCATCATCGATCTTGATCAAGCCTTTGCCCTTGACCTGACCCTTGGTGCCACCCAGGAAGTGGCTGTAGTCCTTGAGAGCTTTGATCATCATGTCAGCGGGTATGTCGTCCTCAAGCAGGCAGGCCACCTTGTGGTGATCGGATTCCTGAAGAACGGCATGCTTGTCCATGCACATGTCCCAAGCGCGATTGCAGGTGTTGATGAAAGATGCATAGAACCAGCGGTAGCCATGGCGGTTGGGCTCGTTCATGAACCACATGGTGACTTTTGCGTTGTCGGTGCACCAGAGCCAGGTGTAGTAGAGATCAGCATGCATACTGGGACGAGCGGAAGACATGTTGATGTCAGTGACCTGATCGTTGATGGTTGTCGTTGTTGCTGGTTGTGCTAGTAAGAGCGGTGGCCCTAATCTTATGTTGGACGCACTAAAAGGCGTTGTATGATAAGGCAGAGCGCGTGTATTGTTGTTGCGTATAGTTTGGTTGTTGTGGAGAGAAAGGATAAAGACGAGCGCAGGCGCAACAAATTTTGTAGTTGTGAAGTTCGATAGAATGTGAGAAACAAGGAACCATTGAAAAACAGACCTTCACTGCCATTATGAGTGATATCGGAGATATGACGAAAATCAAAGACTCACTCAGTAACTTCACTTACGGATTCTCCTAAAATGAGAGAATGGCTAATGATACAATACCTTGGAAGTTTCTACAGAATCTCGAGGCTGGCAGAGGAGAAAACGCATCGTCGTCTCAACGCACCATGATTTTTTGAATCTTTGACTGTAACCAAAGAGAGAATAGAAGAAGGATACTTTCAATGGTCACGGCTCTGGTGTGGAAAAGCATGGTGCAGTTCGATGGGTAGTCATGACAGCAGCTGATGAAATGCAAGGCCTTTTATTCCATGATGATTTAGCAACATCTCCACACTGAAAATTGTATACCCAAAGCTCATGATTAGGATCAAAATATCGTTGACGTTGTCAAGGGAAGGAGATATGCTCAAGAGCTGACGTTGGCATGAGAAGCCGGGAACACCAGGTCTGTGCTCAATATGGCCACCGACGTCTCTTCCTGACAACATACTGTGTCATCTCATACCAAAACCACGCACCATTGTTTTTCCGTTTTGATATTGTGATGCGGAAAGCGTAGCAGCTTGTTGTACTGAGTCCGAGTGCACTTTTGAGCTTCCAGTACAACAGCAGAGACAAAAAAGTACTATAGCAAGGCATGGTGATTTTCAATTTCACTGCCGAGTCCAAAGAAACAACAAAAATTTGATTTGAAAAACAAAAGAAACAAGGAAAAAAAGGAATCCCTCCCCAATCGCTAACCCTCCATCTCGACGTCTCCCTCTGCCTCAGCCTGGGTCTTTTTCTGCTTGACCTTGAGGTCAAGCAAGAGACGAGCAGCATACTCAGGCGAGTCCACGCCAAACTCTTCTTCCCAAAAGAGGGGATCCATATCTTCATCCCTGAGGGGATTTTGTCTGCTGAACTCGGCAAACTCGCGCTCCTTCAACTCACGCGCTGCATCTTTCTTGGCCCGATACTCTTCCCCTCTGACCAGTCTCCTGTGCTGCTTGGGGATTGGCTCGATCTCATCGGGGTTCAAGAGACCGCAGTCGTAGCGCCACTCCCAGTGAGAACGGCGGTCGTAGAAGCTGAAGACCTGCCTGTAGAGGTCGTCACGGGCTTGGGCGAGGGCTTGGGAGTCGTTTGCAGCTGCATGCGGATGTCAGAGCCAAAATCATGATGCATGGCGATAGTTGAATATTGCATGGGATGTTGCCAAGGAGAGAGGAAAGAGTTCAAACAGAGATGAAGTGGTATGTCAGAAAACTTACCAATTGTGGTTGCATCGATCAGTCCAGTCATGTGGGGTCCGATTTTTGAGTCGCCCGCAACGACATTGGCTTCGTACCAGATGAATTCCTCGATGATGTCGGTGTGGGTCAAGGGATATTTGGTGAGAAATTCGAGCATGTGGTCGTCGTGGGTGATCATCTTCTTGTTGCGGCGTCTGTTGCAAAATTTATTGGCGTCATTGATGTAGATTGCGTAGAGACGTGAGTAATGGTCGCCAGCGAGCCATTGCTGGACTTTGTTGTTGTCCTCGTGGCACCAGAAGTATTGCTCAGACTTGAAGATAGGTGCCATGTTGTTATGGAAGTTGTTGTTTGAAAGGTAGCAGATGCGCGCGTTTATTGATAGGTTTTGAAAAGTTGGTGGTTGGGAAGAGAGAAAGGTTGGAGTAGTCCAAACGAGATTCAATATCGAAGGTCTTCTTGGAGCTTCCATTGACCACAGACAGACAATAAGATGCAGCTATTGTACTCCCTGTCAATACTACCATTGCCGCCCGATAATTGAGATACATAAAAGTTGTTATCAATTGCTGCCGATGCATGATGGTCTATTGACGACTCTTGAAGCAGTTGTGCATAAATAAGGTCAGCACCCCCTGAGGGTCGAACTCGCACCCTCTCGCCTTCGAGAACCCACGACTCCGACGCGTTCCTCTCTCGTAAGCAACACATAGCAGAAACTGACAGCTTCTGCCAGGCAGTATACACTACCCAGGCAAGACATTACTGGGCCAAAGTAGAAAAAAAAAATTCAAAAAGATAGAATCAAGGGCACCGTTCCCTCAATCGCTTGTCAAATTGGCTTCCCGGTGGATCGTGATCTGCTTACTCAGGCGATGTTCAACCTGTCTGGGCAGATCGTCTTCTTTGCATGTGGGTTTTCCCACTGCGCCAAAGACCCCTTAGTTCTGGTTGAAAATCAGCCAACTTAACTTCAATATATTGCTTGATGGATAAGCGAAACCGCTTGGCATTTCTCTCACTCACTGCACTTGGGCAGTGGCATGTTTTTCTGAACTACATGTTTTCTGTGCAACGAGATGAAAAGGACCTTTTCTCGCTCACTGCACATGGACAGTGGCATGTGTTTTCTAAACTACGGGTTTTTCTGTGCAACAAGATGAAAGGGACCTACTCAGATGGCGGATCTATTGCAAGTTGGATTTCTACTTTCTATGCACATTCCTTGCAACTTTGGCAGGCGTTGAGGCTATCTTTCTCTTTTGCACAACACCAGGTGGTGGTGACGGAGCCAGAGGCGAGCCCTCTACATGTCGCGAGACGGCCTTTCCAGAGATTGCAGCGGCAGTGTTTCTGTGGATCTGCTCCATGACCAAAGGCCAGATTTCGGGGGCTCTGCTGTTCTTCCAACGCGACTCTGATGGACGGGCAAAGAAACGCTCGAGGTTCCACCTCAGAGACTTTGGCACCTTGCTCTCAGCATCGGCGCGGGTGACTTGCTCCAGATTTGACAGACGGGCAAGGTGTGGCGGAAGGGCTCTCAGCTGTGACAGGCGCACAGCTTTCGTTCTGGGCCAGGGAAGAAGGCCGAGTGTCTCAATCTCCAGGGCGGTGTTTGGAGGCAATGTTTTGGCAAATGAGAGCAGAGAGTTTTTCGAGCGACGGGCCCAGGCGGGAATGTCGATCCATATGTTGGTGACGGAAGGTCTGGTCAAGACGTGGAGGATGGGGAGGACGGTAACGGACACGACAGCGACTATGCGTGGGTTAATATGGGTGGATGAGCATATTCTGAAAAGGCACGTACCAGCAGGGCCCAGCCAGATGGGACTGGCGTCGTCAAGGTGGACGTTGGGAGCAACGACGAGACAAGCGAGGATGGCGAGACCCAAGCCACCGAGTTTGGTAGTCCCAAGGACCGTCACCTCGAGGGTCGGAGCATGGAAGATCTGCAGGCGCCGAGGATATGCTACTGTCATCAGCTCCACTGAGACACGGTCGGATCGACTACTGCATCATACCCTGAGGAGCGGGTTTGAACGAAGCGAGCTTCGAGGTTGGCTGAGCATTCGAGGAGCTGGCACGAAAGTTACGAGCGACATGGCGAACAGAGCCTCTAGCAGACAGCTGGGATTGTAGAAGAATGGCTAGGGGACCAGAGAGCCTTGACGGCTGGCGACAAAAGAAGGTCATATCATGATGCATAGCAATCCAGAAAAAGAAGCGTCATGGGATGAAGTTGCCGGGTGGGTACGGTATACAGCTGCGCTTGTTGGCGGGCCGGTCCGGCGGCTCCATCTCTGGGGAAAGTTGGCAATGCCACGCATATCCGAGTCATCAGGATAGCATCTTTCCATCTTTTCATCTTTCCATCTTTCCATCTTTCCCTCTTTCCCTCTTTCCATCAGAACGCTTTGTGCTGTACGATGCCGCTTGATGACGATCCTTTGAGCGCGTCAAGATGAAAAGATGCAGCATCGTCGGCCTTCTGGGCCTGCTATCTGGAGCAGTCGCGTACAAGCCTCTGTCCGACGACGGCCTCCGCAACCTGCCCGATCCCGCCGACGACTTTGACATTCACAATGGCGCCTTGCTGGCTCCCATCTTGCAGACACGCGTGCCCGGAACTCCCGGCTCGACCGCTGTGCTCAATCACTTTGTCGACTTCTTCCGAAACTCGCTACCACAGTGGCACCTGTCCTTCCAGAACTCGTCATCCAAGACGCCAATCTCGGGCAACGACGAGACGCCTTTCGTCAACCTGATCGCCACGCGAGATCCGCCATGGGCCCAGCCAGGCCAAGTTGGAAGGCTCGCCCTTGTTGCACACTACGACAGCAAGATCGAGCCCGCTGGCTTCATCGGTGCCATCGACAGCGCCGCTCCCTGCGCCATGCTGATGCACGCTGCTCGGAGTCTGGACCATGCCTTGACCAAAAAGTGGGCTGCCATGGACAGCCAAGGCGAGGCTGGGCTCGAAGAAGCAAGCGGCCTTCAAATCATCCTGCTGGATGGAGAGGAGGCTTTCAACGTCTGGACAGACGACGACTCCATCTATGGCGCAAGGTATCGCCCATCTCTGCCCTGCTTCGTGTCGTCTTCACCGACTAACTCAACACAGGTCTCTGGCCGAAGAATGGGATCAGACCATGCATCCTGCCACGTCGACTTACCGCACCCCTCTTGACGCAATCGACCTCTTCGTCCTTCTTGACTTGCTCGGTTCTGCTAATCCTACCGTGCCTTCCTTCTTCCGCACCACACACTGGGCCTATGTGAACATGGCAAATGCCGAAGCAAGATTGCGATCTCTCAAGCAGCTCGACACGTCGTCTGCGAGTCCATTTCTAAGAGAAGCCAACAAGAAGGACACGGACAGATGGCTCGGCGGCGCCATCGAAGACGACCATCTGCCTTTCCAAGCCAGAGGCGTCGATATTCTACACATGATCCCCGCGCCATTCCCCAAAGTCTGGCACACACTGGCCGATGATGGGGACCATCTCGACATTCCCACCGTCAAAGACTGGGCTCGTATCGTCACCGCTTTCTCCGCCGAGTGGCTAGAATTGGACGGCTATCTGGACTCTCCCAAGAAGAGAAGCCCGCATTCGGAAGTGGAAAAAACGGAGCTGTGAGTAAGCCTTGCTCGCGCATTGTATTGTAACCATCACCATGGAGGTTAATCGTGCTTTAGCCAATCATGACCATGCAAGAATGTCGCTTAACATTCCGTCTCTGGACAGCCAGCGATTTCATGCATTCCAACGTGACCGGCGTCTGCCGAACTCGGCAACCCAACATTCCTCACCTGCTCCGACGCCGAACCCCAATCCAGTGACACTGAAGCGAATCTTCCACGCTGGCGGAATAGCCGACATGTTTCTACAGATACTCAGAAATCGCAATGGCCCTCAAGAGTCTCAGGATGTACAGGTGTGTGCTTGAGGTGTCTCCAACTCTAGCCAGGACAGCCAGACAAGCCTACGACTTTCTGATTCGCAATGTCTTTGTTTGCGGCGCATATCCATGCTTCCGTGTCTTTGAAGTTCCCGCATGCGTCAAGCTTCCGCTTTCGTGCTTGCTTGTCTCTGGTCCATAGTCTATATCATCTTTGTCTTGACGGCATCTCTTCTGTTTTCTTTACTCTGAAATCCCTTGGATTCTTTCAAATACCACCATCAGAATCATCTCATTCTACTTTGTGGCACCCCCAGATCATCAACCACAGCCATGTGGACCTTTGCAGCAGACTACGTCCAAGGCAGTGAGCAGTATGCCAACTACCTCACTGCGCAAATCAATTCTGGATATCAATGCGCTTTGGTCTCCAAATACCCTGAATTGATGGTTATCAAGGATTATTGCCAATGGGAGAAGAATGCGCCCCTGTTGGTTGTTCAACCTCAGTCGTCCAGCTCAGAGTACGACCCCACGGGTCCCACCTTGCTAACACCAGAAAACGGAAAGGTGGTTCGCCCCACCGAAAAGGAGATTCAAGCTGTCTTCCAGGGCGAACTCACTGGCACTCTCAAGCATGCATACATCGGCCAGTTCCCGCAAGCCGAGACCTCGACTGGCGCTATTCCAGTCATCGATATCGAAGAGCCTTTCGAAGATCCGCTATACTATATTCCAGCCTATCTCGATCCTCTCGCCGCTTTCGACCCTTCTCGTCGCACAGGCAAACCATGGTTTATCAGGTTGAAGGATGGTGAACTGCCCTCGTTTGTTTATTGGCAGCCCAAGACCCAGGCTGTGGCAGAAGATTCGAGAGCCGTCAGATCTCGTGCTCCAACCCCTGAGGCCCGCGCTACAACACTCGAGCCAACGAGTACAGCACGTACTGTGCCTGCTCAAGCTCCTAGCACGCCAATCACTTCCTCTTCAGCCCGCGCCATCAACACCGAGGGTGCTAATGACAAGCCTCATCTGCCGATCTGGGACTGGGAAATCTTTGATCCTCGTCTTGAAGAAGACCCAGTCGAGTTTCTCGACTACTACAACTCCTGTTTCAAGGGATGGCATGGTGTCAGACAAAAGATGATGCTCCGCGAAGAAGACATTCATCGCATCAACTACATCAGTCCCTGTCTTGCCCACACTCACAAAAAGTCAGATGAAGAAGTCTCAAGTGACCCAGATGTCGCTGCCGCTGGTACATCCAAAGACGCTGCTATCAATGTCAATTCGGTCAAAAACGTTGTACCTTCGCCTCCTAGTTTCGTCCGACCGAAGAATTGGGTACAACCTAAACCACTTGCCGCCGACGACCCTGCCTGGAAAGCTTTCCTTGACAGACTTGACGATCGTTCGAGGATCAGAAAGGCTCGCATTCGTCCTGAGCCTGTCTTCACCAAGAAATATTCCAACATCCCCGGCGCAAAGATCGACTCCAAGAAAGCAGTCCTGACTCGGGAGATGTATGAAGGTTTTTATCAACGTGCGCGTCTTGCTCAGGCAGAGATCGACTTCCGTAACAAATGCTGTCTCGCTTGTGGACTGAAGTGGACCAAGTGCCAAACGACAAGACATGAACACTACAAGCAGCACAGAGAAGAGCTGCAGACATACACCAAGATCATCGAGAAGAGACAGACCATTCTTCAGCCAGAAATGCGCGTCGAAACTCTGGACGCGTCAAAGGTCTTGTCTCCCAAGGATGTTCCTGGACTTAATTGGTTCGAGAACCTAGAGCGAGTCTTGTTGAATCTTGAGAACGAACTGCTCGAGCGTGAGCAGACTTGCCGTGTTTGCGACAAGAACATCGACTTTGCCGACGAGGAGATTTCTGATCATTACAGAGAGCACGAGCTGGAGCGCCATACTCTGCGCAAGGTTCAGAATGTGGCCGAAACCACGCCTCAGTCTCCTACTGTAGTCACTACGGTCAATGGATCTGTCCAGATTTCTCCTCAGAATATCTCTCCCCCGGCACGCAGTCACACCAAGTTCCCTCCCGATTCTCCCTTCATGGCTCGACATGACAAGATTTTGGAGCATGAACGCCAGAAGCGCCTGGCCCTCGCTGCCAAGAAGCTAGCCGCAAACTTGGTTGCTACTGGCAAGGAAATGGAGAGAACAGGAACTGTCCCAACTTCGGAATCTGTACAGCCGGTCGAGCCCACTCCGGGATCAACGGGTGAGATCGTTGACCTCCGTCACGGCGGCCCAGTCCACTCAGACGTCGTTGGTAACACCACAGCCCGTCTCTTTGACTTCCCTTTGTCGACACCTACCACACCTACCAGCAAGACTTCTGCACAGAGTCAGGATGACCTCGAGTTCCTTTTCGAGTATGATGGTACTCGGATTGCTCCTTTCTCGGAGCGTGTGACCACTCCCCTTGTGTCGGCCATGTCGAAGCTCAGTCCTAGCCGCTCAACTGCCGATTCTCCAGCTGAAACATCGGCTTTGGAATTGATCGAATTTTACTCCAAGCTATTTGCTATCGGTCCGAAGGCCAACGAAGAGGCTAAGCGTGTCTTGAAAGTTGCTGCAAAGTCGCCGATATTCGGGCGTGTACCTACTGAATCCATCGCCATAAGTAGCGTACTCATCGCTTGCAAACGTAACGGTCTTACACAGAGTCTCGAGGAGTTCTGCAGCAAAGGCAGGATCCCCGCAAGAGAGACTGCCAAGATTCACCAATTGCTTGAGAATCTTGTCAGTGTTGAATTGCCTCCTCCTTCTAGTCCTACTGCTGGTGAGATTGCGGCCCCACGCAAAGTCACTGGTGTGGAAGACGATGACTCTGATCTCTACACACTCCCTCACGGGGATACACCTGTGCCAGCAGAGTTCGTTATCATCAGCAGCGACGAAACCTCCAGCGTCCACTCTGAAGAGTCTGAGGAGGAGATTATTGAGGCAGTCCGCACCAATTCTGGAGAACTCGTTCCTTTGAACGATGGACCCGTCGTCGCCGATGCTGAGGTAATCGAGGTTGACTCCAGCGATTCTGACAGCTCCTATCCTCGCACATGGCAAGTTGAGGAGGCAATTCTTCTTCACATCATTGTCGGCACGGAATTGAGCGATGTCCTGACCGAGAGGTTACGAAAGGCCTTCCATAGGGAACTGTTTGATGACTCAAAGAAGCTCACGCCTGCTCAGTGGCACGAGACCATCAATGGAAGCCTTGGCAAGTCAAGGATCCAGGTCTCATCCATAGTCTTGGGTGCTCCCGAAGATGAAGACATAAGCAACTTGAAGGCTCATGGTCATCCGCTTGTGCCCATTGAACACGACGGTCTTGATATTGGTAGTGACGATCTCGATCTTGACGGCATTTTCAAGCAAGCCGAAGCCGAGGGAGTAGGACGAAACCAACTCATCATCTTGCACGACATAGCATCAAACATTTGCGAAGACATGGTGAGGCGCCACCGGGAGAACCCCAAGATCGACGCCCCTGGAGGCATCAGACGATGGATTTTGTCCAAGGTCAAGAAATTTGCGGAATTCGCGCTCGAGATTGAGATAGATAAGAGTCGTGAGCGTGCGTACAGCAAGAGACCCATCATCTCCCCACGCACTGCCAACTACCCCCGTCGCCCCTCTCAGCTCAATAGTGAATGGTCTACTCAGGCTGTTCGCAATTGGGGTCCTGCCTCTGAACAGTCCAGCAAATCATTAGGCGGCACGAGCAACAAGCGCAAACGCCCTTCTCCTCTACCAACTTCCGCTACCAGCCGCAAGCGTACGTCTGGCCGAGACGACGATGATGAGTTCCAGCCCGGACCCCCCACGCCTTTCAATCCTGATGAGGTCTCCCCTCGTATGCCCAAGGTTCCTCGCAGGAACACGGACCTGAATTACCGTCCTCGTTCCGCAGCTTTTGACCCCACTACGCCTCCTGTGACTCCCAAGCGCAGCAGCAGTCAGAAGGCCGCTAAACGTGCTGCCAAGAGGGCCGAGCGCAGAAAGGCTCGCAAGCAGGCTTTGAAAGAAGCAGTCAAGAAGGCTGAGAAAAAGGCCAACAAGAGTGCCGAGACAAAATCCAGCAAGAAGTCGGACAAGGCCGGCAAGAAGGCAAAGAAGGTCTTTTTCCACTCTCAAGAGCCACAGGTCGTGATCAACAAGTCCGAGAAACCCAAGAAGAAGCCTGAGCCATCGACTACCAAGCCAATCAGCAAAGCTACTGCCAAGGCGACCAAGTCCGCCCCCAAAAAGGCAGGCGAGAAACCCGAAAAGACAATCGCAAAGACCAAGCGAGTCGAGACTACCGAGTCAGGAAGACCAAAGCGCAAGGCTGCTGTTGAAGCGGCCAAGCTCTTTGGCAAGATCAATTATGTTGGTTGAAAGAAGATTAATGAGGAGGGAAAGGGAAGCATGGAATTGAAGTTTGGTTGTTTCATTTGATGCGGTTCTCTCGTTCATGAAGCTCTTTTTCTTTTGTTTTGTTTTCGGTTTTTGCTTTTATCAACTAGAGATCATAGCTTATGGAAGTTTGTTTCGCCACCGACGAGACTTTATGTGTATTTTGCTGCCTTTTTTTTTATTTTTATTTTTCTCTTTCTGTGGTCACTCAAGGTGATTTAATCCAGGAACAGAGAAAGCTTTACCAAACTCTACTTCAAGGGGGTCTGCCTTCAACTCGGCTGACAGTGACGATTCCTAGACGCTCGCGATGGTAGTAGCCCACATGCTGTTGGAGATGTACTATATCTGATACCCAGCAGTCTGGCCACCGGGTCCGCGATTGTCCGAATCATACTCAGTACTAGAGATCCTGGTCTTCCATTGGCAAAGTCATGCCAGACATTCTACTCTACAAACCATTGATCCGAGAGGACTTTTTTCATGGCGGGACGGGCACATGGATCATACTGCAACAATCTCTCGATCAGGTTTCCGAATGTTTCGATATCTCCACGTGTAAACTCGCTGGATTTGTCGCTGCTGCTGGTTGTGGTGTTGTGAGTATCAAAGTAAAGTAATTCCAGCCACTGTCGAAGCGGGTATGCTGGCTCTTCATCGACATTCTGGTCTAATCGGTATTTTAGTCACAGTCCCAAGGGGATGATTGGAAAGAAAAGGATGGTTTGTCTGTTCTTCAGACGTACCCCACTTTGGCATGTTTCGCCATTTGTGCTGCCATCTCTCGGGTGGATCGCCGATCAAATCGGCTATCTGTTGGATTATATCTTGGTTTTTTGCCATGAGGCCTGAACATGGCGGTTGTCCGACTATCAGTTCAAACATCTGGTTTGTCGCAAAGATTAATCAGATAATTGGCCTTCTTTTTTTAGGGAAAGGAGAACACTTTTTTGTGCAAAGGGTAAAAAACTCACGGTGCATCCCAAAGTCCAGCAATCGACTCGCGAGTCGAACGAGTCTCCAAACAAGAGTTCTGGAGCTCTGACTGCTATTGGCGTGTGTAGGGTTTCTGGCTTGTCGGTTGGTGTACATGACTCGCCAAAGTCTATGAGTTTGACGCAGGGGTTCTCGAGGTCCAAGGCCGTCGTAGGGAAGCGAGCGCTTTGGACTAGATAGTTGGGCATTTCAGAACCAAGCTTCTTGCCATCAGAGCGGCTGATTGGTGTGATGTGCGGAGTGCCTAAGGTTGTGAGCAGAGCTTGTTCGGACAAGGACGTGAGCGATGGTATGGCGAACACCAGATTGCCTATGTGTACGTCTAGAAGGAAGGAAAAATGTCAGATCTTGCTCCTGATGCGATGCTGAGATCTTTTTGTTACCCCCATGTGCGATGCCTTGGCCGTGTACGAATATCAGTGCGAGCGTCAACTGTTTGCACACCTTTTTTGCGGTGAGGGCTGGGAGTCTGCCGTCAACAAATCGTTCTTCAATGATGGTAGGCACACTGGGTCCAAGAAGCTCGAGAACCAGACAGGTATGCAGTCCATTAGGTCCCACGAGTTCAAAGTCGTCCAGCAAACGTCTAACGTTGGCTTGATCAGAACGGGATGATAAGCTGGCTCCCGAAAGTGATCTGAGTATGCGGCGCTCGCGAGACCCAGAAGATTTCGAGGCTTCAGACGTGATGATCTTCAAAGCCACGTTGCGATACATTCTGGACCATCTTAGTTCTTTGGTCGTCTGTCGCAGGCTAAATTCCTACTTACAATTGATCTCGTGCGATCCAGGTGGTTGAGAAGCCTCCGAACCCCAGTTTGTGCAGGATCTTATACCTCCCGTCATGAAGCGTGTGGCCTAGATGTGTCGGGTGGTAACCGCCAGGTCTGTATTGATGCAGTGGCTCTGCTTCTGCTCCACATACTTGGTCCATCGCTTGCATTGCTGTCGATAGCCGCCTTGGTGCAAAGGTCGTACGAATGGAAGGATTTTTAGTTAGACTATCGCGCCATCGAGCACGCAGGAGGCATGTCCATCGGGACTTCATTCTGCGACTCTATGACTTGTGAACGTATTGTTTGTGTCATATCTCGAGGTGTTTCCATTCCCTAAGGATCTGCTTGGCGGGAAACAGGACCAGCATGTCTTTGTTGACGGTTCAGCTCCGGCTCAAATCTCCGATAGAGACCCAATGTACACCTTATGATTATCCTCGACTATCCGATATGACAACAGAGCCTTGAACATGAAGAACCTTGTTATACACGTGTTGCGCATGAGTTTTCTATGCAATCTAGATGGGTCTCTTGGCAAACAAGGAGGTTCTGCAAATTCACTCAAATCGACTCAAAGTCCGAAAGTCCCGTTTCATCTCTCAAGCCACCCCTCGCCAAGCATGAGCAAGTTTAGCACCTTGGTGGAATGATCACAACGTTCCGGACGATAGATGGAGCTTGATCACGATGTGAGCATGTTTTTCCTGAAACGTGGAGACTGGATGCTAGAGTATAAAAGCTGTAATGGCCATGTGCTGTCCTAAATCACCTTGATGGTCATTTTCTCGACTACCTGCTTCAACATACTACACTGTCTTGCAACTGCTGCCTGCCTTCCTCATACAAATCACCACATCAAACCCAAGAGACTACGACCACAGAAGAACAAAAGAACAATGTGCGGTTCAGAATCATCCCGTCCAGTGCTGGGAGGCACAATCGCAATTCTGAAATCCCTCCACCAAGAAACAGCATTACCCGATCTCTCGCTTTTGTTCCATCAAGACTCTTCCGCTACTACAACAGCGACATTTCAATCTTCTTCCTTGGCACCCGATTTGGATGAATGTCATATTGTAATCTTGTAAAGCCTCCCCAGAACAACACGCCTACTCTTCTTTGTGACGAGGCAATTGCTGATTGATGATCACAGTCGCGATGGAGATTTGAGAGCCTCCGAGACGACATCGGTGTTGCATGCTTTTCCTTTGGAGCGAGCCACGGCGAATACGTTCAGTCTGCCGCGTAAACTCGATTTAGGGGTTGGTGGAGAGGGGGTTATAGGACGAAGGGTTGGGTTGGTGAGGCAGAAGCAGGTGCTGAGGCAGGGGATCATTGGATGGAACTGAACCGAGCGAGGACGCCGTTTTCGTGGGTGATGCTTGTGGTATTTGATGGTTGCTGGTGGTTTAGTGTCTCTATCTTTGGGACATGGGTCAGGGTTGGGCGTTTTGGCGATTTCCATGGTTGGCATGTGGGGAGACATTATCCGATCCCGGTATGCATTTTCTTTGATTTTCCTCTTTTTCAAAACACATTGAGCATGTCATAAAGCATAGGCATGTGATGTTTTTCCAAGAGAATGTTCTTCTAGAAGGCCGGGAACAAGGAACAAGTTCGCCATCAACTCCAACCCTTGCTTGCAGATGCGGGGTCATCTATCTCACACACGCTTAACAGCGGGGTATCATCACATCTTATATCTCACCGGAGAACCTGCAAACTACTGCCACGTGGACACACTTCTCCCTCCTGCATACTCCAGCACTACTATACCGACTTCTCGCACACATCATGGCGGGCATCCAAGCTCAGCTCGACTCTGGCGCAGTACCCGGCCACATCTCCAACATCTGCCCCCAAGGCACAAAACTCTGGCTGCTAGAATGCGGATGGCTAGCTTGCGACGAAGGCTTTGTCATCCGTGGCGGAAACACCTCTCTTGCCTCCACGGCAGGCGAGTCTTTTCCAAACAAACGACGTAACCTCCCCGTCTATTGCTGCCTAATCTCACACCCCCATGAAGGCTTGATCCTCTGGGAGACCGGTTGTGGAAAAGATTATCCCGAGGTCTGGGGTCCACAGGTAGCGGATGTGTTTAGTCGAGTCAAATATGAAGAGAGGCATGAATTGAGGAATGCGATTGCGGCGACGGGCAACAGGATTGAAGATGTAAAGAAGATTGTCATTGGGCATCTGCATCTTGACCATGCTGGGGGGTTGGATGAGTTTTTTGACAGAAAGGATGTCGAAGTGTGGGTGCATGATAGGGAGTTGAGGAGTGCGTTTTGGAGTGTGGCTACGGGGGCTGATGCGGGTGTGTATTTGAAGCATTACCTCAATTTGGATTTGTGAGTTGGAAGAAGACTGAACTATTGGAGTATAGTTTGCTGACAGGGCGCATCAGGAATTGGAAGACGTTTGATGACAGGACCATCGACTTCTGTCAGGGCATCACACTGCATCACTTACCTGGGCATACTGATGGATTGATCGGTATGCAGATCAACTTACCGGATAGTGGCACGTTCTTCTTCATATCAGATCACTGCCATGTCATCGAAAATGTAAGCATGCACTTTTATGGATCGAGATTCCTTTGCTGATGGTTTAACAGTGGCGTGACGGAATTCCTCAAGGCTGGCTTGCAAGAGACCATCCCGCATGGTTTCAGAGCACCCAGCGTCTGAAACGTCTTGAGCGCACAACTCGAGGTAGAGTTATCCCTGGACACGATGAAGAAACTTTCTTGGCACTTCAGAAGGAAAAAGATGTGTTTACCTGATGACATGTCCTCCAGAGAATGTTCCTGTAATGAACAACGTTGTACATAGGCTCAGACGGGTATTTTGGTATTTGGTTGATCAAAGGGTACTTTTGACATTCCGTATGGTTTCTTAACGTATATTTTGTTGAGATTGAGAGGTGCCCGACCTTACAGTAGCCGGTTTTTCTGAAAAACGCAATCACCTCAGACCAGCCAGTCTGCGCTGCTGAACCTCACCCAAAGCCTTGCTGCCACTCAAGAAGGCAACAGTACCGACTACACCAACAGCAGGCAGGATTTGGAAAAGAGTCCAGGAAGAGTAGTACAGGAAGAAGATGAACTCAGTGGTGACAATGCTTCCGAAGAACAGGGCGTGCGAGACGGGGGCGGCGTTCATGGCCTTGGAGAGATGGCTGAAGTTTGCGCCGAGGAACAACCACCCACCCAGAAGAGCAGGCACACAAGCCAGGATGGCGAGAGTGAAGACACCAGAGAGGATTGTAGGAGGGGACTTGGGGTCGCTACGGAAGATGTGGTTGATCTCAGACAGCTTGCCGTAGCGAAGAGGAGGCTCGGGAATGCTGAGAGGCACGTTGGGGTCGCGAGCGACGGTCAGATCGAAGACGTGGGTGTAGTAGGCATCGGAAGAGCCGAAAGAAGCGATCAGGAGCTTAGCCTGGATGGGAGCGGCTGCGGTGAGGAATTGGAAGGGGAGATCTTTTTGCGACTGAACGCGCGTCAGCTGGATTGCAGTGGGTGTATCGGTGTCGAAGGAGAATTGCTGCGTACCAGCTCGACCTTGGCCTTGCCGCTCTCTTTGACATTGAAGACGAAAGACTCTTCGAGGCCGGTCTTGGACTCGTGGAGGGTTAGGAAGGCCTGGTGGGGTCTCTTGGGAGTCTTGTCCTCGGTTGTCGTCAAGACCAGTTTGAGAGAGTCTGAAGGACCAAGTTTGACCTGCTTGCTGAGATGCGCTTGAGGGGAGAGCCTGTTTGCAAAGCATTAGCGCTACGTCGCAATTGTCTCTTGGTCGCAGCTGCTCACTTCTCCTTGAGGGCACCACCAACACCAGCTCCCTTGCTGGCAATGCTGAGTGTGGCGTCCTCAAAGCTCCACGAGGCAGCAGCAGCAAGACCTGAGCCAAGCGATAACAAGGGCAGGACAATTGCACTTGAGAACTTCATTGTCGCTGTGCGGATGCGTTGATGGGAAGAAGGAGAGTGTGGTGACGAAGCTCGGGTCGAGAGGCATACCTGGCAGCTGCTGCTGCTCGGCTGACTTGCCCCATTTGCCAACGCCAATCACGAACACCTGCAACCTGCCATCAATCCAATTTGGCATGGAATCAGATATTAAATCTCGAATTATGGATCTTGTTGGCTTCTTACGCATGTTCATAAGACATCACAAGGATTAAGATTAGGCCAAGTCGTCAGATCGTGTGCCTGCTGAGGCCTGATTGCCATTGCTGCACTTGAAAGCATGATTACCTCTTTAGGAAAGAGCCATATACGCTGAGGCAGAAGCTGCTTCCTTGTGCTGAACCACTTCCCTGGATTGTCGTCTTTTGGGACGAGTAATAGTCTGTCTTTCACACTTCCTACGAGTAGGTCATCGAGCTACCAAGCAATTACCATGTTCTGATCTTATATCTGTCTGATGCGACGATCCTTGGCCATCCACGAGGGAGTTACCACACCCTCAAAGCCGAACGTCCTCTCCATCTTAAACTTTTACCACTCTCTACGCTCACGGCAACTCAATAGTCTATTCAAGCAACAAGCAACCCATCAGAAGCCCGTGCCATCCAAAGTGCAGCACCAAATTCGCCTCACATTCCAAAAGACTTCTGTTCGGTATGCGGTTGAGGCACGCCGCTTCCGGCAAGGACTCTCCAGCTTCGCAGGATACCATCAATGTCGCTATGCCGCAGCAACCTCAGCAACCTACGCGCCTGAAACTGAAGGTTCGTCCCAAAGAACCATCTCCCGCCCCGGAACAACCTCTTTCTCGTCCCAAAAGAAAGATCACAAGACCTGCTAGATATCTTGACAACATCTCCGAGCCTTTGACCAAGAAAAGAAAAGCCATTGCAGCTTCTGCCATGTCTCCGCAGCCACCTTCTTCTCGATTACTCCCAACATTCGACTCGTCGATGGGAAATTCTCCGGATCCACTATTGCCTGGTTCTTCTGGGCATATTGGTAGAAGCGACTATGCCGAATCTGATGGTCAGCCTGCCGGATATGGTGCCGACTTTTTGAACAACTTTATCGACGACACTCGTCGTTCCTCCATATCTGCCCTGGATTCCGTGGTGGGCTTGGAACGAGATCATAAAACGGCCTCGGATCTTCTACCAGGATCTGAGTTCTTGTCGGATGCCACCAGTCTCGTCTACGATACTTTCACCGAGCTCACCAGCGAACCACCGACTTTCTCTACCGAGGAAGTGCAGAGTCCCGTCATATTGTCCTACTCTTGCTCTTCGCCTTCACAGCAGCCTGACAGTCCCGACGTCTGCATCAACAAATTGAAAAACGCATGCCTCGCTCTTAGAGGTCTCAGCCTTCCGCCGGTCCCGCCACGAAGCAAACCCTTCCAAGGCCGATCTGTTCCTGAGGTCGAGGAAACAAACGAAGATGATAAGGTAGATGCTCTACTAGCTGCTGCTACTTCAGAGAAAGGACACGACCCTGGTGCAGCAGACGAGGAAATCATGCTGCTGATCAGTAAGGCCATCGAAATACTTCAACATCACATTGCAAACATTCGCACGCTCGAGGCCAAGACAGCATCCCGGGAAGAAAGAGTTGATCGCGGTATCAGCCACAAGAAAGGTCAGCATCATACAAAAACAGAAGAGCTTGTTCTTTCTGCCCTACAGCCACTGCTGCATGGTGGTGCAACAAATATCGGCTGCATTATCTCGTCGAAACGTGCGAATCTGCTGTGGCATCTATACTCGCAGCTGGTCCAATTTGTCACTGCACCTCACTTCACTCTGCCCCGGACATTTCAATTGCTTCAAAAGAAGACAAGTGGCACGCGAAAGCAACAACGCAAAAAGCTGCCTTCGAAAGCGTTGCAGCCAAAAAGAGTGCTGTTGAATGATCTGCCACGTCAGAAAGGAAACGCGACCAAAGTTCCTGTCCCACATCAATTCTTATCTCAACAGAAGAAAGCGAGTTAGAATCTCGATTTTCCTGTGAGCGGCTCCGCTAAGACTATGCGATCACATACGTTGCTTGAAACAAACAGGCTAGCGGGTCTGACATCGAGGCCACAAAGTACCCCGAAAGCCGCGTCCCCTCGTGAGAGGAACGAACACGTACGTCCACCTATGAATGGTCATCAACGAGCTTCATACGGTCACGGGCATCAGATGCCCTACAGCAACTTTGTTCCCTCCCATTCTCATCCGATGATGTTCGTCCAAGCGCCACCACTTGTAATTCCTGACTATCGCACCTTCTTACCGGCCGATCCTCATTTCGATTTCAAGTACCAGCCAAACGCAGTAAATATCGCCTCCCATGGTATCAACAGCTTCTCGTTGCCTGTCATACCGATGATCAATCCATGGTGTTACCAACACAATCTTCAAATGCCACAATATCTGCCAATGCCTTACCACGGACCTCTTGCTGTTCAGAACGGTATGTATAACCTGTTCTGGCACTGATAGCAAGCCCACTCATGACATGGCACTCCTTTGGATCGGATAGTATTCTTTCTTCCGTTGTCTTCTTACTCTTTGCTTCTGGGATTCAAGTGTCCATTTCATCAATGATATATTCGAATGGAAAGGGGTTTTCGAGGAACAAGGCGTTTGTATTTCTGTTTTCTCACGATCTTATACCCCTTCTTTCATTCTTTCATGGATTGCTCTTTTGCTTGGAAATTGGAACAGAGCCACTCGTCTGCTCTTGTAGCGTTAGGCTATGAGGCACGCTGCACTGAGAGTGTTGTCGGCTTTTGAAATTACTATGGCTATTGTTATAGTAGTATACAGATTTATGCACAGTCGTCGTACGAAGTATGCCTACGTTTTCAGGAACCTCAAGAGCGTGATTTGTACAAACCCCTTCGAGGTGGGAACATCCTCCTATTCTCATTCGTCTGACTGAATGCCTTCAACACCAACGACACCCTTGGGACCTAACTTGGCCACGGAACCAGTCTTCAGGCCCAATACTCTTTCGATGTCCGCATTATTCATTCCTCGCTGATCTCTCATGGTAATGATAGCCCTCAACGTACCCACATCAATGAACCTTCTGCCAGCACTTCCCCTCTTTCCAGCTTCCAAAAACTCTCTTTCCGCTTCGCCGGCCAATTCCGCACGAGCTTGCAAGACACGCAGAGCGGGATTCAAACGCTGAGGAGGTGCCGTAGATCCAGCACCACCACCCTGCTGTTGCGGCTGGCCATAGGGATTCGGGAAATGCGACGAAGGGTGTGCATTAAACGTCGATGAAGGCGAGAGTGTTGGGTTGGGCTGTACAGCGCCTAATTGACGCAGCGAGCGGGCGAAATCCGGATCTGAAGCGTCGAGATTGATTTCTGGAACTCTGTGTCAGGTTTTTTTCAAGAGGGCAAATGATGGTCGGGAGGTAGAAGAGATTGAAGGGAGTTTGTACCTTCATTGCGTGAACCACTTGCGCGGGCTTGCGGGTGCACTGTTGGTCCTGCTTGTCGGTTTGCTGCTGGCGGGGGAGATGGCTGGGAGGATGCGTTTGTGCGTGGTGGTGTTGCGGGTGCTGAGGTTGAGGGGGATGGGCGAGATGGGTATTGGCGGGTTGCTTTTGCGGCGGCGTTGGCGGCGCGGGAGGCGGGTTTGGAGGCTGACGAGCCCATGGTGATGTTGCGTCTGACTTGAAGGATTTGTCTTGGTGTTGGGGTCGTTAGGGTGCTACAATGAGGTTGGATGTGGTGGTGTGAATTTGTTTGGCAAAAGTGTCGAGCTGGTGCAGCTTCACAAATCATGACGCATCAATTGGTCCGAGAATCTGGGGTTGATGGGTGCTTGTTTGGGTGCTTCTTCTCCATCTTGGCGGAGCCTCACCTTCCTTCACGATGCTGCTGTCTTTGCTGCACCCTTTTGCTGGGGTCTGTACGGCTGTTCCTCTTGAAACATTGTAGTAGGAAAGCCCTCAGTGTCATGGGGGAACATTTAGTGCATGCATTATGAGATGGCAGTTGTGTATCCTCCCGAGGACGCGCCTTGCTTCCCCAATCTCTCCATTGTTCATGACCTCGTCATCCAGGTGCCAATGCTTTTCCTAGCAGCCTGCTACTGTGCAACCTTCCGTGATGTCTGACCGGCATGTTTCTGCACCTTGCTGTCGAGAAGGATGCCGACACTTAACTCCGATGCATCAAATGCATCGTATCCACACCTCACTGGCTGGCTAAACTGGCTAAAAAGGTCCACGCGATCGATCGACATGATTCGAGTTTAAACCCGCCGCTCGTCTGTGGTTTTTTACACTTTACCCTCTCCCCATGGCATCCATGCCACCCGCCAGCCACGCTTCAATTGTGGCTAAATCTACGTTGTCCAATTCGCCTTCTTTGCATCAAGGTCACGCAGGTACTTGCGCCAGATACCCCTCGGCACGGAACGGCATGCCGAAGAAATATTGAACGCCTCACAAAAAGAAAGTGACGTCTTCTCCATCTCCATTTTGCTGCATCTGTATGCACAGGATGGCCTTGAATGATAAACACCTTTCTCCAGCTCTCGGCAGACTGCAGTGTGGAGTACAATGCGCGACTTCCCATTTACCCTGCGGAGAAGATGCGGAGATAGGTACCTGGCGAATGCATTCATGCCAAACTAGACTCCTCATAGCCCGGTCAAATCATGTTGATCTTGACCATAGCAAGCAATCGACAATTGATCCGCTGTCGCTCGTCCACTCGCCGGTGACCGGCGTCTTTTTCCAATGCAAGAACCTCGCACTCCTCAATTGAGACCCCACTAAGCTAGACACTTTATCCAAGCTCAAGGTTGGCAGATCTCCAAACTCGTTCTCGGCAGTGACCATCAGTCCACCTGAGTCAATGTTGCTCATCCGTCATGGGCTAGGTATATATAGTTGCTCATTCTCCCCGTTGTTTTTGACTCGAAGTATCCTCATCAGGTTGAGCCGCATACCCTCAACATGGCTGCACTACTTTCTCTTACTGCATTGGCTCTGCTTGGAGGCAGTGCCTCTGCTCAGACATTCACAGGCACAGCTCAAGGTGGATTCCCTGACTGTGTCAATGGTCCTCTGTCGAACAACACCGTCTGTGACAAGTCTGCAGGTACGTTTCATCTTTCAAACCCACCTTGATGGCATCTTCTGACAGTTATCCTAGACCCTGTAACCAGAGCCAGAGCTTTGGTCGCTGCCTTTACTGTCGCTGAGAAGCTCAACTTGACTGGCAACAACAGCCCCGGAGTCCCCAGACTTGGTCTGCCAGTTTACCAATGGTGGAACGAGGCCTTGCACGGAGTCGCTTCATCTCCTGGTGTTACCTTCAATGCCAGCGGTGACTACCGCTACGCCACTTCTTTCCCTCAGCCTATTCTCATGGGTGCCGCATTCGATGACCCGCTCATCACTGCCGTTGCTTCGGTTGTCAGCACCGAAGCAAGAGCGTTCAATAATCACGGTCGCGCTGGTCTCGACTTCTGGACCCCCAACATCAACCCCTACAGAGACCCTAGATGGGGAAGAGGTCAAGGTAAGAGCTCCAGCTGTACTGGGCAGTTGATTTCAGTATTCTGACTGCTTGCAGAAACTCCCGGCGAAGATCCCTATCATTTGTCCTCGTACGTTCATGCCCTCATTGAGGGTCTTCAAGGCGGCGAGAACCCCGAGATCAGAAAGGTTACTGCAACCTGCAAGCATTTCGCCGGCTACGATATCGAGTCATGGAACGGCAACCTTCGTTATCAGAACGATGTCCAGATCAGTCAGCGTGACTTGGTCGAGTACTACTTGCCCTCTTTCCGCTCTTGCGCCAGAGACTCCAACGTTGGAGCTTTCATGTGCACTTACAGTGCTTTGAATGGTGTTCCCACTTGCGCTGACCCGTGGCTTCTTGGATCAGTGCTTCGTGAGCACTGGGGCTGGACTGAGGAAGAGCAGTGGGTCACCAGTGATTGCGATTCTATCCAGAACATTTTCCTCCCTCACAACTTCAGTGACACCCGCCAAGGTGCTGCCGCTGCCGCTCTTAACGCTGGCACTGATCTTGACTGTGGTACCTACTACCAACACCACCTTCCCCAAGCTTTCAGCGAGGGTCTTATCAACCAGACTACCGTTGACCAGTCTCTTCTCCGCCTTTACACCTCGCTTGTCCGTACCGGTTACTTTGACGGACCCAATGCCATGTACAGAAACTTGACCTTCTCTGATGTCAGCACTCCCGAGGCCCAGCAGTTGGCTTTGACTATCGCCGAGGAGGGTATTGTTCTGCTCAAGAACGATGGTCTTCTTCCTCTCCCTATCAGCAACGATACCAAGATTGCTTTGATCGGAAGCTGGGCCAACGCTACACAGCAAATGCAAGGCAACTATTATGGTGTTCCACCATACCTTCACTCTCCTTTGTATGCTGCTCGCCAGCTTGGCGCTCAGGTCTTCTATGCTCAAGGACCTGGAGGACAGGGCGACCCAACAACAGACCACTGGCTTCCTGTTTGGCATGCTGCTGACCAGGCCGACATTATTATCTACGTCGGTGGTCTGGATATTGGAGTCGAAGCTGAGGGTATGGATCGTGAGACCATCAACTGGACTGGTGCACAGCTTGACATGATTGGTGAGCTCGCCTTGTACGGCAAGCCTATGGTCGTTGCTCAGATGGGTGATCAGCTTGACAACTCCCCTCTTGTCAACAACGCCAACATTTCCGCTCTGCTTTGGGGTGGTTACCCTGGACAGGATGGTGGTGTCGCTCTCTTTAACGTCATCACCGGAAAGACTGCACCTGCTGGTCGTCTGCCCGTCACTCAATACCCTGCTCACTACATTGCCGATATTCCCATGACCGACATGACTCTGCGTCCCAACGAGACCACTGGCTCCCCCGGTAGAACATACAAGTGGTACAACGGCTCTGCTGTCTTCGAGTTCGGTTACGGTCTGCACTACACCAACTTCTCCGCCGACGTCAGCCCCTTGAGCTCTTCTTCTTTCAACATTGCCGACTTGACTTCCAACTGCAACGAGACTTACAAGGACCGCTGCGCTTTCCAGAGCGTTTCCGTCAACGTCCACAACACTGGCAACGTTACATCTGACTACTCTGCTCTTGGTTTCCTGGCCGGTCAGTTCGGACCTTCGCCTTATCCCAAGAAGTCACTCGTCAGCTACCAACGTCTCCACAGCATTGCTGGTGGTGCCTCCCAGACCGCCACCCTGAACCTGACTCTTGGTTCGCTCTCCCGTGTCGACGACAACGGTAACACTTACCTCTACCCTGGCGACTATGCCCTCATGATTGACACATCGCCCGAGTTGACTATGGTCAACTTCACCTTGACCGGTTCCCCTGCTTGCCTTGATGAGTGGCCGCAACCTCCTTCGGGCGGACCCACCATCCCTCCTTCCGACTACTTCTACGGCGGTTACGGAAGCACTGGCGAGTTCCCCATCGCTGCAGTCAATGAAATCCTTGAGGCTGAGGACCAATAAAAAAAGTGCTTTTACGATGATATAATATCAATAATGTTAGTCTAGTCACAGTATGATATGTAATGAAACAAGAACTATATCATGATTTTGATGGTACTATCATGGAGTGTACTCTATTCTGAGACCAGTGTGCGCTGAGTTTTTAACACCGTGTGGTAGGGCACACGATCATCGTAACTTCCAGTGGGATCGTGCCGATTCAAGGTACAGGTATTCTACAATCCTTTCCAGGTCCTCTCCGTTCCTTCTAGTCAACTTTCAAAAGACGCATAAAGGCAGTGGAATCAATACGGCGATGATTGCTTATCATCCTGAAGGGCTTGGAGCTAACAAGGTTCGCTCAAATATCGAACAAGTAGGCGATCAGAAATTATAGTCTTCGTAGTACACTTCCTTTCCTTCCAGCCATTCGAGGATGATGTTTCTCTGTGCGGTATCCGTGCAGACGTACCATCTCTGAACCTCTTGCATTGCTGCCTCTAAATCGCTTTTTTCCATTCGGCGATGTTGGGCTCGCGCACCGAGACTCACGAGTTTTTCGAGCATGAATTTTTCCTCTTCCGAGCTTGGAGATTTGCCAGTCATGAATAGTGTAAGCCTTTTCGCCAGATCTTGGTGTTTCGTGATTAGATCATTAACAAGCCCAATGTCTTCTGCTCGTATTGTCCACAACAAGCGGAATGAGTCCAGATTTAGTAAAGGCAGACAAGGCATCAAAGGTGTGATGCCTACTCCAGCAGCAACAAACGCAACCTCTTTCACCTCTTCATCTTGTTGCACGGCAAACGATCCCCCGAAACCCTTGACTCCCACCTCCAGATCTGAACCCTTGCCAAGTCCATATTTGAAGAGATGCTCAGTCACGACGCCGACTTTGCGTATTGTAATCTCAAACTCATCGTCTGCGAGGTTTTTACTCGGATGCGGGGGTAGACCAGGAGGGGATGAGACGGTAAAGGTGCGCACGAAATCATCGTTCAAGCTTCTTGGGTCATCGTCTCGCATGTGGCTGTAACCGATATCCAGATGTTCTGATGCGTCGATGGTGACATATTGGCCTGCGGTATAGGTAGCTGCGTTGGAAAGACTGAACCGGAATCGCGAGATTGTGGGAGTCAGGCGAGTTTGCTTGAGCAGTTTTGCTGTCATCTGGCTTTGACTCGTCGAATCGGTTCTTGTGTTTGCTTTTTCGCAGGATAGATACCTTAATACTGGGTTGTAGGGTGAATATTCGACGTTGCCTCCTCGAAAGGGGAGAACTGAAGAGACCAGACGAGATGCGGTTACTGTTACGCGAACTGCGAGGTTCGAGCGGGGCATGACTTTGGCTGCTTCGTTGTCAAAGAGAATTTCGGTTGTGCCGGTCATGAAAAGACAGTCTCCTGTCTCGAAATCTGGGAAGCAGAATCCTGCTTTTGGGTCAAGCCGCATATTTCCGAGGCTTTGATAGAGTCGATTGCCCGAGTATTCGGGGTAGACGAATTGGCTGCAGCCATCTGGTGAAGTTAGGCAGCGTATGAAGCCAGGAGGACCGCCTCGATGGTTTGTGTCCATGCCGAATCCGCTGTTTGTGCTGAGGAACATGAGGTCCACCTTGTGTATGAGGTCGACAGCTTTCTTTTCCAAGCTAGCAGACTCTGAAATCAATCGAGGACATGTGTCTGCAGGTGTAATTTCGCGTCGATTGAGATACTTGGGACAATTGCCTAGTTGGTTAGCTTACGATTCGAACTATCGTCGATGGTGAGCTGACGAACCTAAACTCTCCTCGATACGTGCGACAAGCTGCAACACTCCTTGACTCGGCTCAGTCCCTGAAGTCTCACATGGCTCGTTACCGAGAGCTCCTGCGACCATCCTGCCTGCAAGCTTGACCCTTTTTCTGGTTCCAAGGTCTATAGCCAGCCCGCTAAGCAATCTCCCCGCTCCTTGCTCCTTCACAACTTGTCCTTCAGCTTTACGACCTACCAAAATCTCTACTACGGGATCTAGCTTCGCTGCCACAGGAGTTCGGATACCTATCATGTTATTACCAAGCGGTTGAGAGAAACCTGTGTTTCCTCCCCAAACAGTTGTCCAAAGTCGTCCTTCTGAATCCGAGGTACCGAAAGCTAGCAACGGTGCTCGTTGAAGCATATTTGCTGCTTGAGGCGATAGCATGGGTATGGTGGGGTTGTCATGTTCTGGTACGCGTAACTTTATATGCATCTCTTTCTCGCCTTCGTGGAAGTCGAGGGCTTGGTAGAACGTCATGGTTTCAGTCTTGACAGGTGAGTGGTATGCTGAGAGAAAGCGGGGAGGTATGTGCAGTTCATCAGACCAGGTTGTGTGAGTGATGTGCCGAGGAAAGAGATGTCGACTCCCCCACCTTGCGCCACATTCTTACTCTAGGTCTTATCCAGCGGTATTGAGACTTGGCTCCAGCTTACTCATCTGAATAATCAAAAAGAGCTATGCAAATCATCATGTAGGTAGTATTGAAGTGTGGTGTCGAGAGAAGTGTGATCAAGGAATGTTTGAAGCCATCCGGCTTGCATAACCCACTTATGCAATGCCAAGAATATCGCAGATGGTCAGGGTGCTACCAGTGACGATCGACAGAGCCTACGAAGCGTGGATATCACGCCGGAAAGAGTGTATAAATAAGAATTTCTGCATTATGAGAGTAAGAGAGCGTGTAAGGACGCACTCCAAAGTTGGGTAACGCGATATGTACTGTCATGAGAAGGTATGATATGTGGAGACACAGATTCATATGCGATTCTAAAAACTGCTTGCAAAGGTACGTCACTCCGACCATGTCGCGACGATGATCGAAGTATTTTTAACAAGATCACGACCTCATAAAATCAGACTGGTGTCCATGAATGAAGTGGACAAAATTATTGTAACAACTGGAGACTGCGTCTCCGTGTCCTCCTACCCACATATTTACGCCGGATTACCAAGCGAAGACACCAAGATTATAACCGGGAGACCAATTGAATATTCAAAGAGAACCGGGAAAGGATATTGATGATTGATCCAATGTCAACAACGGAAATACGGGTATCATAGCGCCCGAGTGTTTCAAGGTCTCACGGCACCATATTCAATACTGTGTCAGGCCATCGAGATGACTTGCCGAAGGACTGCAAGCTCACGAATCATTACTGTCAACGCCACCGACGACAAGCAACATTTACCGCAAGCCTGCCGGCTTATCCACTACCAAGCAATGCCATCCGCGCAAATGAACGAATAGGAGCTCGACGGAAAGCTTCTGTGGCTTGTCGGCTGCATGAAGGCGTCGCCGTCAAAACCGGCTGTACTTCTACGCCAGTTGATCAGTTCTTGTCTACCATCAACATCGACGGCAGGATTGACAACATTCATTAGCAGGCTTCCTGTCCAAAGTAAAGACACGAACATTGTGGGTCGTTGTCACTCTCCACTGGGGCCCCACTGACTGTTCGGTGTCTCGGCACCTGGCTAAATTGACCTTGCGGACCTTGCGGACTTTAACCAGACTCCCCTCGGAGCATTGACGACGGAACGTGGACCTCAGATCATTGCGCAGCATGCCTGGTTATCGTGATGATACTGGATAACACGCTATCTTTGACGAACTGGGTTCAGGCAGAATGCAAGCACGGTACTGGTTTCCCTTGAGACAAAATTGCTGATCGATCCTGACTGCTGGGATCCACTATTCTCATGTATTAAAAGACTCGATAGTCCGCTCCACATGGAGAGACTTATAACCCCATAACTCCTCCACAACACTCCGCGACAATGGCACCGACAGGAACTGGAGAAGCCATCTCGGGCGCGAGAGCTCGCTTCGCTGGCCCCTCGGGCATGAAAGGCATTGTAGCATCAGGCAAGACTACTGGTATTGCCTTCTTTGCCTCATTGGGTGGCTTCGTCTATGGCTACAATCAGGGAATGTTCGCTCAGGTCTTGACGATGAATTCGTTCATCAAAGCCGTAAGCATAACCTCATAGCGTTGAGTATTCGAGTTTCAAACAGTCCCTGACATGAATCGGTACAGACCCAAGGCTATGCCGCGACGACTGGTATTGACCAAGGCCTACTGACTTCGATTCTGGAGCTCGGTGCATGGGTCGGTACACTCATCAACGGATATATGGCAGACGCTGTCGGACGTCGCTACTGTGCTGTCATCGCCTGTGTAGTCTTCATTGTCGGTGTCATCGTCCAAGCTTGCACTGTCAACAAGGATTACGTCCTCGGAGGTCGTTTCGTGACTGGTCTGGGTGTTGGATCTCTGTCCATGGTTGTTCCACTCTACAATGCCGAACTCTCGCCACCTGAGATTAGAGGTTCTCTTGTAGCAGTGCAACAACTTGCTATTACCTTCGGAATCATGATCTCATTCTGGATCGGATATGGTAAGTTTATGCAAATCATGACCAATACTCGATTGTTGACGATCGATAGGAACCAACTTCATTGGAGGAACTGGCGATAGTCAATCATCCGCTGCTTGGCTGGTTCCCATCTGTATACAGATTCTTCCTGCTCTAATCCTGGGAGCTGGTATGCTGTTGTTCATGCCAGAATCGCCTCGTCATTTGATGAATAGAGACCGTGAACAGGAAGCGCTTGCAACACTGGCCCGTTTGCGAAACAAGAGCACCGAAGATCTCGGTGTACAGATCGAGTACCTCGAGATCAAGGCTCTTCGTGACTTCGAAGTTGAGACTGCACGAGCAAAGTACCCTCAGTACCAGGATGGAAGTCGCAAGAGCAACTTTCTCATCGGGTTTTACGACTATGCCTCACTGATCACCAATCCGTCATTACGCAGGCGTACCATGGCTGCCTGCTTGACCATGACTTTCCAGCAATGGTGCGGAGTCAATAGTATTAACTATTAGTGAGTCTTTCGCGAAAATTTTTTTTCACATTAGATGGTTGTATTTTGGTCGAGAAAAGTGGTGGTTTGGTTGAGGTGGTGTTTTAGGAGCAGGAGGCTTCAGAACGTGCCAAGCTTCGCCAAGCCCCACCAAATCCCTCCTCAGCTTCTTCAACCTCACCGTTTCTTCCCGAACGCATCGCGATGCAGAATTATCTCCAAAGCCAATATCGTTCTCCTCACTGGAGAACTGACTTTGAAAAGTATTCTGCATCATGAAGAACTTCAAAATCGGCCCTCACGGGGTAGAAAGCTTATGTGTATCATCGCTGACCTAGAAGTTTAGTGCCCCTTTCATCTTCGACAACTTTCACCTCTCTGGAAATACCACTAGTCTGCTGGCTACCGGAGTCGTTGGTATCATCGAGTTTCTTTTGACCATACCAGCTGTCTTGTATGTCGACAAGTTTGGTCGAAAGTCTATCTTGCTTGCCGGTGCCATTGGCATGGGCGTGTGTCATTTCATCGTTGCTGGACTCATCGGTTCCTTCGAAGGCGATTGGCTCAGACATGCTGCGGCTGGCTGGGTCTGCATCGTTTTTGTCTGGATCTTCATTGGATTCTTCGCATTCTCATGGGGACCCGTGTCTTGGATCGTTGTATCAGAAGTGTTCCCTCTCAGCATGAGAGCCAAGGGTGTGTCTCTAGGTGGAAGTGCCAACTGGCTTAACAACTTCGCCGTGGGTATCTCGACCTCGCCTTTCATTGAAGCTTCCCAATTTGGAACCTTCATTTTCTTTGGAGCCATGTGTGTCATTGCCGCGCTATGGGTCTGGTTCTTTCTTCCCGAGACCAAGGGCTTGACGCTGGAAGAGATGGACGAACTGTTCGGTGATGCAGGCTTCGCCGAGGCAGATCTGGCACTGAAGCAGAGGACCGAGAAGGACATCGGTCTCACAGCCCTGCTGTATGGAGATGAGGAGCCCATGATGACAGACAAAGTTGGAGCTGGAGGCAAGGGTGAATCCAGAGAATTCAAGGAGGATACTAAGAGTATCAGCCTTTGAGGAAGATTAAGTCGGCTGGCCGCTGTATATACGACTTTGAAATTGCAACAAGGCCATATTGCTCGTCAATCAGTTCATTCATGTCATTCCCATTTCGTTTGGTAGTCAAGGTCGCTTGATCCTCCTTACAAGTTACATGTCGATGACAACATCATGCACGAAGACAGGCAGATTGATGTAGAGGATTGACAGTGAGATTTGAAACCTGGCTACGACTGCCCAAGGCTTCAATTATGGATAAAGGTCTTGTCGCAGTATGCAGCCATTCTAGGCTCGATTTTGAAAATGCAACTTTGATTCTGTATCGGCCGAAGAATTTTTGCAACATGCAGGCTCCAAAACACGAAAGGAGTGCACATTTCGGTTTCGGTCCGGTCTGCATTTTCGGAATAGGGTTGTTATATAGCAACATGTATATATTAGAGAACACAAAAACCGAAAGGCTTAGAACAAAATTAACAAAAATAACTCTCGATATGCAAAAGCATTTGTTTAGGTTCATGAATTAATGGTGATAATTAAGCGTCCATTCATAATCCGCCTGCGTAGGAATGGATTAGGGATTTTCAGAACATAACGACAAAATGCTCACTCGTAGCACATCTTCAACAATACAAGAGTTGCAAAATACTTGATTAACAAGTTAAGCTCTTCACAGGCAGAGATGTTGTATAAGATATGCCTTGCGATGGATACACACTCCCGACATTGCGTGGTCAAACAGCCAAGCCAAGGCTCTAAGCCTCAATGAGAATCATTCCCCGACGACACGCCTGTTGCCCTGTATAGAGATGGCTTGGATTAGTTATCATTCTGCGACCGTTTAGATTGCTTGTGCGCTCGTCCTGCTATTTCGTGCGTACGATTGACCTTGGCTGGCTGAAAATATGCCTTAATGCTCCGAGACGGGACCTTTCGTACGTACGAAGACGATCGCTCGGAATCGTGGTTTGATGAATGTCACTGGCGACTCTGATGTTGCATCGCGAGGAGTGGATTCCGAGTAAGGTCGGTAGGTGGGTGAAGTGGTATATACGGCCCATTGCTCCTTCCCACTTGCTTCTGTAGGCCTCTTCTTCTGCTCCTCAACTTCCTGATCTGTGCGGTCTGCTGCAACCATCACACGACTTGTGCTATGACTATCTTGACCCAGACACCTGGCAACACAACTTCATCGCCCGTCCTCGATTCTATCCTCACACAATCTCCCGCGTGCCACAAGATGCTCCTCGAAGACCCACCTGTAGCTTTTGGTGAAAGACTGCTACCAACACTAATCGATGGGATCGCCGCGACCACACCCGAGCGAGTGTATGCCTCAATCCCAATAGATGATGCCGACCTGTCCAAAGGCTTCAACGATGTCACTTACAGCGAATTGGTGAAAGCAATTGATGGCTTGTCATGGTGGTTAGACACAACGCTTGGAAAAGCTGATGGCACGTTTCCTACCTTTGCATATTTTGGACCTCGAGACCTCGGATACAACCTGGTAGTAGTGGCAGCAGCAAAAGTTGGCAGGAAAGTTTTGTTGGCCTCACATTTTGCATCGCTGGATGCCCATCTTCTTCTTCTGGACTCGCTCTCTTGCACTGCCGTCGTCTATGCGAATGAGATGGCTCAACTCGCACAAGGGCTGCAAGCGCGATTCCCAAGTGCAAAGTATATCAACACGCCATCACTTGTCACCTGGTTGACAGAGTCAAAGACTTTCTCCGGCATTGAGCAGTATAAATACACGAAATCCTATGCAAAAGCACGGCTCGACCCTGTGATGGTGGTACATACGTCTGGAACAACAGGAATGCCAAAACCAGTCATATGGACTCAGGAGATGCTGGCCTGTATCGACAGAATGCACACTCTGCCAGGTAGTGCAGCGGCACCGATGGCAAATCAACGCATTTACTGCGCACTACCTATATTCCACACAGCCGGAATGACGGCAAGTCTACTTTCCTCAGTCTATCTCGGCACAATCATCATCCTAGGCCCTGCAGGCATTCGACCAGACAAAAGGATCGTGCTCGGTGTACTGCAAAACTCATCAATCAGTGCAGCATCCTTCCCTCCCAGCCTCTTAGAAGAGCTCATCACAGATCCCACGTGTCTAAAAATGCTCAAAGGCCTCAAGAAGATTGTATACGGCGGAGCCCCCGTAGCCGCATGGGCAAACCGTATCCTAGCCGCAGAATTTAACGGCACGGTCTCTTCAGCACTAGGCAGTACAGAAGGAGGTCTCTGGCTGACAGGCCAATCCCCTGACCCAGCAGATCGAGGTTACTTTGTGATTCACCCATTTATGGGGCCAGAATTCGAGCATACAGATGCAGACCTCTACGAACTCGTCATCCGCCGCACACCCAAATCCGAAGCATACACCAATTTCTTCAGGAGCGTTGAAAGCACGCCGTCGAATATAGCAGCACAGTTTGGCATCGACAAGAAGGATTTCGCAACCGAGTTTAGGACAAAAGATCTGTTTTCACCTCATCCGACCAAACAAGGGCTTTGGAGATATAGATGCCGAAAAGACGATCTGATCTTGTTGAATGGAGAGGTTAAAATGTACGCCGGCGCAATCGAGGAAGCCATATCTGCACACCCTGCAGTTGCAGCCGTGGTAGTAGGTGGCCAACAACGCAGCAGACCTTTCTTGCTTGTCGAGCCAGCCGCACTTCTAACTACAGAAGAGCAGCGAAAACAATTTGTGGATACTATCTGGCCTGCCGTAGAAGCTGAGAATGAGAAACACCATGAAGCTGCAAGGGTGCAGCGGGGATTGGTGGTCGTGGTTGGGTCGGAGAAGAAGATGTCGAGGACGGCAAAGGGGAGTGTGGATCGCAAGGAAACTTTGTCTGCTTTTGAAGATGAGATTGATGGAATTTATAAATCTTGGTCTGGGAGGTAGAGTGGTGTAGTACATAGAGCACAGCCGATCATCTTTGTACATGGACACGTATCGGGAAAAAGGCTCATGGTTTGGTGGGATGGTTTGGATTCAGTCCATCTACCCTTCCTTGTTGTAAGAACGCCGCGCGCCATGCATCAAAAGCCCTCGTCTGATATGATTAAAATACAACCATCTTCCTTGCCCTGTCTCTCCACTAAGAGGCGGAAGACATTCCTTTGTCATGAACACGTGTAAACCGCAAGAGAACCATCTAATCCCGCTTCAGAGGCAGATATCTCTCTTCAATGCCGTTCTTTGTGATGATCATCATCTGCAGGCCGTCACCAACCTCAATGTGTCTCTCGACTGCACTGGTAAAGGCGTCCATGACCAACTCTTCGACATCCTTTTGCGGTAGAGGCTCGGGGACCCTGGCTTGCAGAGCGTGACCCTCGCCGGAGCCAGGAATGTATTGGTTCTTGAAGTTGACCTGGTTGTCGAGGAAAGGCATGATCAAACTCGAAGCAGCACCAGCAGCACGACACTGCTCTCTCTCGTAGCTGCCTACCGGGTCGTACGAGTATAGAGCACCCTTGCCGTCCTCGTCGATTCCACCAAGAATAGCATGGACGTAGTAAGGGAAGAAACGCTTGTTGTAGAGGATGTGGGAAAGGCGCTGCGCGCAGGCTGACACGGTCATGGGCTTGTTGTGGCGGTAGTGGTACATCTTTACGATGGTATCGAGTTGTTCGGCGAGGGCGTTGCCGTCAGCGGCGAAACCGACGACGGAGAGAACGATGCGGGAGCCTTGCTTCTCGGGGCCCTCGCCACCGATGCGGAAGAGCTTGGGGGCGTAACGGGTGTTGATGTTGTAGCCGGAGGTGTGGCGGGTGTCGCCGGCCATGATGGTGAAGTCTGCACCAGAAATACCGAGAGTGGAACCACCGTTGTCCGTGTAACTGCGACGAGGGTCAGAAGATGGCTTCAGATTGCAGATGACGGGGGTAGTACGGGTAGAAACCGGCATGTTGGCGAGGTCCTGAGTTGACTGTGACTTGGGGAGCTTGCGAGAAGGAATAGCCAGGTTGGCCGTTGGGAATGGCGACAGTCACTGAGGATGCCATGGTTGCGGGTGTGGACGTGATGAGAGGTGGAGAGGATTGATGGCTGCGTGTGTGTAGAGCTGTATGGAGATGGTTGGTTCACATCTCTGGCTGGAGCTTGGAGTGACGATGGCTTGGCAAAACTCCGAAACGCCGCTCCCGGCAATGACGATCGCAAAAGATGGTCTAAAATTTGGTTCATCGTTTGCGCGAACAGTCACCGAGTCCGAATGCTTCTTTTTGGAATTGTGGATATGGACATCTCTCTGGCAATGGCGGCTAGTAGACTCGGTGAATTATCAGGGTCATATGGAAGGGTAGAATAGCATAAAAAGACAATCAGAAAGCGAATGCGAAGCAACTGTCCCACGTGGATCGCGGCTTCCAATTCTCATCAGTCATATTAGTACAACAAAGACCTTGGTTGCGCCGCCTTCCGCAACAATCCCAATCTCCTGCTCATACCTTCCTTCTTTGCATCTCTTGCTCGCCATGGATCTCGTCAACCAGTATGTCAATGCCGTTCTACTTCGTACCTCAACACCGTCCTGACGCGACTTTCTCAGCCTCACCGACCGTCTCTTATTTGCCGTGCCCAAGAGTAATTGACCCCTCACTGCCCCTCAGTGCCCGTCGCATCTTGCTCTAACACCTTGTCACAGAGGGCCGTCTTCACCAAGCATGCATTGAGCTTCTTCACGGCTCCGACATCCAGTTCCACAGACACTCGCGTCTCGACATCGCTCTCGTCAAGAACTTCCCCATCGCTCTCGTCTTCCTGCCCGCTGCCGACATTCCCACCTTCGTTTCCGAGGGTCGCGTTGACCTTGGTATCACTGGTCGCGACCAGGTCGCCGAGTACGAGGTCACCGAGCCCCCGACCGAGTCCACCGGTGTCGAAGAGGTGCTTGATCTCGACTTTGGCCGCTGCAAGCTTCAGATCCAGGTCCCTGAGAAGGGCCAATTCGAAGACCCTCAATCACTGGTCGGAAAGAACATTGTCACCAGCTTCACAAACCTCGCCGAGGTTTACTTCAGAGAGCTCGAGGGCAAGAAGACTGGAGAGAAGCTTGACACCCACATCAAGTATGTCGGTGGCAGTGTTGAGGCCGCTTGCGCGCTAGGCGTTGCAGACGGTATCGTCGATCTTGTTGGTGAGTCAATACAGAGGAAGGCCACTTCTGAGCAGCGGCTGATACACACTAGAATCTGGAGAGACTATGCGCGCAGCAGGCCTGAAGGCCATCTCGACTGTCCTCGAGACAACCGCCATCCTGATCCGCTCAAAGAAGCCTTCCAACCCTGATCTTGTCAACCTGATCGCAACCAGAATCCGCGGTGTCATCAGTAAGTCACACATCTGCCTCCTGAAGCCTTTGTCCGCTAATCTGGTCAAACAGCCGCCCAAAAGTTCGTCCTCTGCACATACAACGTTCAGCGCAGCAACCTCGACCGTGCCGCCAAGATTACTCCTGGCAAGCGTGCACCCACCGTCAACAGCCTGGAAGAGGATGGCTGGGTCGCTGTTTCTGCCATGGTTGAGCGCAAGAATATTGCCAATGCCATGGATGAGCTGACGGCCATCGGTGCTTGTGACATTCTCGTTACCAAGATTGAGAACTCGAGAACCATCTAAGCAGGTTGAAGCAATTGTGCGGTCGTATGGTGGCAAGACCGAAGAATGATAAAAAGTCTTTTGGGAGTTTCTTGTCGGGAACATACACATGGTACTTAGGGCAAGACCCGAGATAGATGCTGCAATAAAGTCTGGTTCATGAACACAAGCAAGAGGCACCTCGATATGAATAAGAAAAAAAAAGAACAGTAGGATTCTCGAAGACAAGATACGCTGAACGCAGCAGTGAAACTCCCCAACTATGCCAAAAGCCTTGCAGATAAATGGACGAGAAGACGAATGTCGATAGAGGGAAGCAGGTTACTCGCTCTCTTCGACAGCCTCGTCCTTGTGCTTCTTTGACTTTTTCTTCTTCTTTTCCGAACCCTCTTCTGCACCGTCGTCTTCTTGGTCTCTGTGCTTCCTCTTCTTCTTTTTTTCCTTTTTTTCCTTCTTGTCGTCTCCAGGTTCGTCGGGGGCGACATAATCCTGCTGTCTGGCCAATCTTTTTTCCTCCATCTTTTCGCGCATGGCGTCTTCTCTCCTTTGCTTTTCTTGTCTCTCCTTTGCCTGCTTTGACAAAAAGTATTCTCCGCTCTCGATCTGCAAATCGACCTTGCTCTTTTCCTGGGCGGGCGGGAACGGCGTGTAGACCTTTTTGGTCTTGTCGGTGACGACGTGGGGCACCCTTCTCTTGCTCAGATTGCGCTTCTTGAAGTGGGGCAAGAAGCGATCCCAGTTTTCGTTTGCGAGGTCCGGGTCTTTGGCCAACTCGCGCTTGATCATGAGTTCTTTGATGTGGTAGATGGGGTGGATGTTGTTCATGCAGTCGATGATGACGCGGCGGACTTCTTTGAGGCCTTTGTAGGAGCCCATTGCCGAGACGGTGTTGCCCTGGACGAGGATGTAGCACGAAGTGAGCAGTTCGAGGGCTTTGAGGGTGCTGCCGTTGGGGCCGAGGATGCGTTGCCTGCGCTTGACGAAGCGTTCTTTGTTGCGCACCAGTCCTCGGATCTTGATGACGTCGCAGGCCATGTCGTCTTGTAGGATTTTGACGGCCTGGGGCGCGGGCACGCTACGCGACAGCAGTTTGATCAGATCGCGGGCTTTGAGCACGGCGGCGGGATCGTATGTCTTTCGCGTCGTTTTGACCGTCATGCTGCCTTCGACCAGGTCCAAGGTGCAGGCCACGCCCATCTTTTCCAGCGAGCGCGTGATCAGCGGCCATGACGCTTTGAGATATGTTTCGCGGTATTTGGGGAAGAGGACGGAGAAGGAGGATTCCTCGCTGAAGGTGCCGCCGAGGTTGTCTTCGGGCTTGAATTCGTCAATCTGGTGTAGGAGAGGAAGCGTCAGCTTTGCAGGAAGAAACGGGCAAGAAGTTGGAGTTGCAACGCTCTACCTTCCACTTGTCAATATCGTCGGTATCCCATGGTTTGTCTACGTTGTGTGTTGAAGGCATGTTGGGGGTGCGATTGGTGCGGTGAGAACGAAGGAGGATTGTTTTGTGGTATTAGAATCTTTTGTCGCCGCAAATTCCAGAAGCCAAAAGCCGCCCATCACCAACTCGGCCTTGGCGCGTCACATGGCGGGGAAATCACTTAGATAATTATACTCAACATCAACTTGAATCGTGGAATTTGGTATCACTATCTCTGTCATCTCTTGCGCCTTTTTCGTGTCTTCCGAAATACTCCATGCTCCCTGTATACCTCTTGTATGACAACCGTTTCCCATCAGCACAATCGAGCTCTTCGAATCATGCGTGGTGCTTTTCAAAGGTCAAACAACTTTTTGAGCTCAGCAGCAGTGTCCTCGGGACTCTTGACGCTGTGCCCGATGGTGCGCTTGTCCTCGTAAATCTCGTAGTCGTTGCCACCCTGGTATGTCTTGTCGCCGAAGAAGTGGATGGTTGTGTACTCGACGCCTCCGGGATTCTTGCCCTCTGCCTCGACGTGTTGCAGGCAGTATGTCTTGTCCCATCCTCTGGGGAAGACATCGAACGAGATCTGGCCGCCAATCGAGTAACTTGGATCATGTCAGTCTCTGTCGCAAGCACAGTACAAGAAAAGACTCACGTCAAGCCAAGGTCGGGGAAAGCGGCCTTGATGTCCTCGACAAACTTCTTGCGAATGCCGTGCTCAAGGTCGTACTTCTCGTACTCGTTGCGCTCTTCGATGCTGGCGTTACGACCGATGGGGCTGACGTTGATCATGCCGTTGCGGAACTCGATAAAGGTACCGCGCTTCTTGGGGATCTCGAGGTCGGCAATGTAGTGCAGGATGAACTTGACGAGCTTTTGGTAGGGCTCCTCACCGATCCACTTGATGAACGACGAAGACGCGAGCGGCACTCCCATGCGGTATGCGGTCAGGCCGTTCTCGGCGAAGCAGAAGTCGAACAGGCTGGTGACGGGCACCGAGGCAGTACCGAGTTGTTCTTGCTGCTTGACCAGGTCGCTGCCTCCGACAAAACCGATGGCGACCTTGTGGCGGAGCTGCGACAGAAGGGCGAGCATCTCGGGAGAGACCGTCTGTATACACGTCAGTCATGGCGTTTGCGCATATCCTCGAAGAGTATACATACTCTGCGGGCAGGAGTAAGAGTGCCATCGACGTCGAACAAGCAGATGGTGTTCTTGACCGGACGCTGGTCAAGCGCCGGGATGACAGATGCTGCTACGGCGGCCATGGTGTGTGAGGTGTATGTGTGAGGAGTGTCGAGGAGCAGAGAAGAGAGCGAGATGTGCTTTCTTTTTTGATTGCGATTCAGGGGTAAAATGCAAGCACCTTCACCTTTGCGGGTGTGGATGACAAGGGTCCTGCACTCGATCTTGTGGGGTGGCCGGCTCTGACGAGAGGGGCTGTCCGTGCACACAACTCAATTGCAGTCGTCCATCTGTCTTTTGCTTGGGCTTGTCTCGTCTCTTGTACACTGCTGTACCATTAAAGACAGGTGTTTGCAGTCGCTTCCATCTCTACGTGTCCAGTACCTATCGTCTTGACTTGATATTATGTCTGCGTCATCTATTACCTTGGCGACTAGCCTTCAGAGACCCTGGTCAATGAAACGGCCAGTAGCAACCGACCACCTGTACTTTCCAATCACATTCTGAGTCACATCCACGCGTCCTGAGCCAAGGATGAGCAATTGGCAAGTTGTGAACACATTTCCAATGATACTCGCTGTTCGCAGACGAGGACACATTCCGTTTGCACTCTACTGCAATGCGTAGTCTTCTTTCCTCGCGAGCCCCCTTAGTACTGACATCCAAGCAACCTTGTTCACAGTACCTGTCTGTCTAGGCTAAGATTGTGGAATATAACGTTAAGAGCAATATTTGAAGAACCTCATCTCACGAATCCCCGTCTGGAACTGCCATAGTAGAAAAAAGGTAGGTAGAGGCACGAGTGCGTAGGTATTCCCTTGAATTTGCTAGTTGTACTTTCGTTATGCGCAGTATACTTGAACCATGTCTTCGGATCTCGTTGCGACGCACAATATTCGACCGTCATCCCTCTGGGCTCCGGTCAAAGCTGATACAATCGAGCTACTCATCTCCCACTGGCTGCTTCCCATTTCGGCAGAGCTTCATGCATTGCAACAGCTACCTCAAAAGTCTCGACAAACGTCGTCCTCGATCCAACCCTTTCGACCAAGTCGCTGTCAGAATTGCGTCTCAACATTAAAGATCGTAGAACTGCCAAAGAACGGCTTGACACACTGATGCGCACCTCTGAGGTAGACTCGGCACTACCTCGATCCGCCAAAGCAGCACTCACATGCAACGTATCTCGAACAGCGGCCTTTGATATCCAGGCTGAAGCAGACAAGAAGTAGCCGAGCTTTTGTTATTCTCAAACACAGTTTCTGCTTTTTAGGACTCGTGTCTGCCTTGCTTCTTGGCGCAAAGGATCGACCAGGGTCACCTCAAGTTGATGCATGAAAAATTCGTGATTCGTTCGAGGCAATGTCTATTTAGTACCTCTTATCCAGCGCTAGAAATGGCACAATACTAAAATCGATTTTGCCTCAACAACCAATCCACGGCCCGATCAACTCTTAGTCCATTGCCCATGTCAGTCACCCGTAAAGCCTCTTTGGCCTGAGCATTCGAAAACCCAATATCCATAATCTTGTTGATGGCGATACCAGAAGTGTCTTCTGCCATGCCTTCGAAACTCAACATGCTCAATCTGTTGAATGTGTCAACTCTATCCTCGATGATCGGGCTGACTTTTCTCGGTGACCAGGAGCCTGGTTGCGTTTTCCATCCGTTCTCTGGTGACAGAGGAGGTCTGGGAGTCTGTGGGGGGCGGTACCCCTTTGTGCTTGACTTTGTGTGGACTTCTGGTGCGAGCGCGCTGTCCCGTCGAACAAGTGCGCATTCTTGTCCTGTAGTGTCTCTATTGCTCAGGCACGCCTGGCGATATGCGAACTTCATCTCAGCAGTCTGACGTTTCCTCAACAGCGTCTGGGTGACATCATCAGTCTTTGTAGTAGCCAAAGAAGCGAGTAATCTCTCCTCGTAAAGCTGAGACACAGGGCCCCTGAAGAATTGCTTGCGAGACATGCCAGGAGGTGGAAGCGTCCAATCTGTCCAATCATTCAGATGCGCAAAATCAAATCCTGCATCGCTCGAATCTTGGAATCTCGATAATTCCAAAACGACCGAGGGGCCGAGTGACAAGATATAGAATATCCATTCTTCGAGCACGCGGCCTTGCAGCATGGGTGTCATGGAGCTTTCGTTGATAGAGCGGAAGATACCACAACTTTTGGCTTTGTCGGTTTCTCCTTCATAAGGCTGTAAGAGGAAGCGAAGACATTCCCACATCTCAGACATGTCGTAGAGCCGTTCAGCAGAAAGACCGCTGCCGTTGCTCGCTGCGAAATGCTCTGGTGCGTTCAGAAGAATACCGTCTAGCTCAAATTCGGGGTTGAAGGTCAGAGTCGCAGCACATCCCTTTTGATGAGCTAGAACACCGCCCCTGAGCCAGTCGAGCTGACCTTTAAGATCATCCTCTCTGCCTCTATCACAGCCGAAGATCTTGCAGAAAGACCAAATGCGATATATGGCGTCCTCAAATCTTGTAGAATCTTCCGTCATGAGGCAAGAAATAGTCTCAGGACGGATGAAAGACTGACACTTACCCACAATGACTGCCTTGAGCTCTCGAAGGATCCTGCGATCGTGACTGAGGCATGACATGTAAGCTGCGGGTGTAACCTCTGACTCCTCCAAGAAATCGGTAGGCATGACGTTGCCAAAGGGGAAAGGAGAGAGCTCTCTTAATTCCCAGGCGGGCGCTGAAATTCGGAACTGCACTGCCTTCAAGAGATACAGCTTGTTATCCTCGTAGTATCGCCTTGCTTGCTTGCTGATCTTTGAGAATGATTTCAAGTCATCAAAGCTCGACAAAGAAGCCATGATACCAATGCATACTGCCTCTTGACTGAACGCCCGAGCCGCGCACCGTCCGGCAGATGCCACACACCAAGATAGCCACGTAGACTCGGGATCATCATGTGAGACAGAATTTCGTACACTTGAAGCTCTGCACACGTTTTGCTGCTGATCCTCAGCTGCTCGTTGTTGTTTAGACGGGACTGACTGGCGGCGAGTTGGGACATCTACTGAAGTAGGCATGACTTCGGCCTGGGCGAGTCCAGAGGGCTTCAACCATTCGCGCTTGCGAGATTTCTTCGGCAAGGTGGGCGCTCGTGTTAGATTTTCGATGATGAGCTCGTTTTCTGGTGTTATGAGAACACCAGCAGAACCAGGAATCAATACCGGGCTACTCTCCACGATCGTGCTCAACTGCATCTGCAGATCGTGGACTGCCTCACTCAGAGTAGGGCTAGGAGCACGATGGTGCGGTTGGAGAGAAGATCGCTCGGAATCGTGGTCTTTGTGTTCGACGGCTTTGCCTTCTGAGCTCGGAAGGCCTGTTTGGTTGGGTATCTGAAGGTGACTTGGTGCAGAGCAATCACGAGGAGTGTTTCCATCTTGTGGTGGTTCGTCGAATATGCCTGCTTTTACAGGAGATGTGATGGAGAATGCGGCGCTAACAGATCGCTTAGGAACATCCAAGTAGTTCCAATGCGGATTCTGTATAAGGCCATCAGGTGATTCAGCTTCCATACTAGTCACCGATGAGCGCCTGCTGTAGCAAGACCCATGGTCAAAGGTATCATCTTGGAAGATGGTATTGCTCGAGACTGAGGACCTGCTGTTTTCGCTGCTTGACCATGATCTGACCTGACTTCGTTGTTGATCCGAAAAGGGACTTATTGTCCGGAAGGCTGGGTGGATATCACTCTGATCTGGAACTGTTGGCCTCGGAGCGATGGACCGTTGGGCTGTGGTTGATGTAGATGGGATACGGACCGGCTTGAATGCTTCATAAGGAATAGGTGCCTCATCCCCCAATATTTGGCGCAATTTGTTGCCTGGTATTCTTACAGAGAGCTGCGGCCGCCTTGTTCTGTCTGCTACCGAATGACTGTGGGTTGTTGTTGTTGCGGCTTGCATCGGTCTCTCCGGCTTCTTACCAACATCCCAACGTGCCACTCCATCTCGCCAAAGTCCAATTCTACTGTCAAACAATCCACTTCCGGAGTTGCTATTGACAGGAGAAGTCGAGTAGGGTGTGTTGATTGAATTGGCCTTGTTGATGGCTTGCAATATCTCCTCATTGGGAGAAACAGCCATAGCAATATCCAAAGCCGACACCGAGTGCCCTGTTAGATATTGCGGCACTGCATGCAGGACCGTACCTTCATGATTTTTCTCGACAACTGCTTCGACTTTGATGACCAAAAGTTCTTCTTGGGACTCACGGGGGAGTCCCTCTTGCTCTGTCCAAAACTGAGAGTCGTCATTGCTTCGTACATCGACAAGGTTCTGGGCTTTGGGGTGGCTGTCCCGCGTCGAGAGAAGATAGATACACTCCTTCGTGTTGCGCGATGGTCATCGATCTGATCGGCAGAGTATAAGCTCGAATCATTCTCCATTTTGATGCTGACGAGAGACGAAAACAGGAGAGATGAGTAGCGTATTTGAAAAGGGCCTTAGAAAAATTGCTGGCCACCCTTGGCTGAACTCTGAGGCGTTGAATCGGGGGACCTCAGCCTACAGATGTTGTATCGCCGAGCGAAAAGAGTTGGTACCAACATGATCCAGGCATAAGGTGACACTGGTTGATATGAGAAGGCAATGGGAGACACGGGTGCAAGTATGGAATGCTGTCCCGCCAATACATCCACGAACTTCCCTACATACTGCAACATCCCGGCAACCGAAGCAAACAAGTACCAACTAGGCTGTCAGAACATTGGGTGCGCCGATGCTTTTGGAGTGTTGGAAGTAAGCTGAGAGGATGGCCTCGGCCGATCCCCCGCTGTTGCTCCCGAAAATAGACTCTTGGTTGTGTTGCTGCACCGGGCTCCCCACTCCGCTCATAAATCCGGAATTTTTATTTTCGTTCAAAGTTCTCGAGAATCTTGTCATCTGAGAAGGCATAGAGATATCTGTACAAAACCGAGGATATATATGAGTTGATCAACTGTCAATTCACTAGATCATGGTCCTCTTCGCTGCTGACAAGATTCCACCAAAGGTGGGCGATCGCGTGGCCGCTTTCTTGCATGGTTCCAGATCCGGCTACGCCCATGATCGCATGCAGCTAGCGGAACTTTCGTCTAGCTTGCATACCCGTAAGGCGCGAGCTCGAATATTATTGATCAACTACGAGTACTCGAAGAGAGCATCGGGGATCTGTTTTTGGAAAAGGTTAGGATTTGTTGCTGCATGTGCATCCTCTCACACTTTGCTGTCGGTCAAGTCGGATTGAGGGAGGACAAGGAGCCATCCTTTCCATAATCAGGCGTGGAAAGGATCCACCAGCTGAGCACACTGCCTTTCCATTGCTGATTCGTCACCTGTGCTTTGGTCAATCATTTCTGTTCAACCTACGAAACTGCCATTGGTGTGGACGGCTCGGAAGTAATCTGCATCAGTCTGAGAGGAGCGTTCATCCTTTTATCGGGTGCTTTCTCAGATATGCATGCACTTGTCATGTCTCGTGACGATTGTTTTCTGGTGTCAGCTTATGAATGAAAGTTGATATTGAGATATTGTTGACCATTGATTATGAAGGTTGTTTGCTATACACTACATGCTTTAATCACCAGTTGGGAAGGCTACCCGATTTCGTGGTGTTCATAGCACGCTTGGCCAGATTTTCAAGACTCTCGACTAGGTCCTCCTCGTCGCTGTCATCGTCACTACTAGAAGACGAACCTATATCACTGAATCGCCTGATTGTCTGTCCGACTGGTTGCGTGGCTGGTCTGGGTGTGGAATAGTTAGATTGGCCTGGTAGCAAATCAGTGGCATCGGTTGACCTGTGAAGAGGCTGCGTTGCCGGTACCTTCGAAGTGGAGAGATGACTTTGCTCCGCTCCTGCAGCAGTGTCATTTCTTACTAATCCAGAATCTGCCAGCCTTTTCTTGACGCCATTTGCAATCATGTGAGTCAGTACTTGCTCCTCGTTCATGGTTTTCAGCGTTGATTCTTTCCAGAACTCTTGGGAAGGCATGTTAGCGGCATCAACGAAGCGCTGATGTGATCGGCGGATCAACCCGGCTGTGTCCTGCGCATTGTCCCAATCAAAGGCCCTTGGGTTGACGGCACGTCCGGCACGAGAGTTCTGCGGCTGGCTTGATGCTGAAATCTTGGTAATAGAAGGAGAAATGGCCTTTGTGGCAGGTTGAGTAGCCGCCGGTTTATTGGGATTGCTCTTCTGACATGCGGTTGGATCTTGAGATTGAGCCCCAAATGCTTGCCCTTTCTCCAGTAAGTTCTTCAATGACTCATCTAGACCCAGTGATCTTCTCTTCGGCTTCAAATGCTCGGAGGGTGCTTTGTCCCTCTTTGCAGAGCTTGAAGTTATCATTGCTGGTGTGTTTGATGCGGTAGGTGCGGCTCCATTTGTTCCCTTGGACAATTTCTCTTGATTGTTCTGCTTTGGACGTTTGCCCCTGACGAGGCCCGTACTTGCTGAATCTAAAACTGTTGCTGGAGGCGGCCTAGAGAGGTGTGCGTCGGCAAGAACGCGACTGCCATGATGCTTTCTCTGCTTTCCCGTGCCTCGGCGCGGTCTGACCCCATGCGATTCTGCATCCGATGATTCTACTGTGATACCAGCTGCAGAGGAGGTAAATGACCCGATGTCTTGTCTCGGCTGATCGCAATACAAAGGCAGGGGCTTCTCAACGGCTGGCCCACTGGACGCTGATCGAGATCGAGTCACTGAAGGAGACTTGAGAATGTCTCCTGCTTGTTCTGCGAGGCTCATATCATCTGACTCTGGAACAGCACGAACTGCTTCATCCTCAGAACTGCTTGTCGACCGCACAGCGGCATTGATGTGAGTGGTACGCTTGGTCTCTGGAACCGTGAATGGGCCGAACCTGCGAATCTCGGCCTTGGGAAAGAGCATCTCTTCATCAGAACCCCGACCAGGCCAGTCACCGTCATCAATCTGATCATAAGCTGAATCACTGCGCCAGCACTTGATGTCCTCGACATCGTTCGAATCAGAATGTGGATTCGTTTGGCCCAACCTGTCACTAATAGACACACTGCCTTGATCTGCGCTCCTAAGATTGCGAAGTACATTCGTATCTGAGGCTTGTTGAGGCCACGAACCAGTTTGACGATTGTCGGCAGGATTGTGGATAAGCTCTTCGCGGCCGACTGACGAGTCAAGGATATCTTGTTCATGATACGGGGCGACATCTGGTTCTGCATGGTCTTCCGGCTCTTGACTCGAGCTTGGAAAGACAGGAGTAGAGTTCGGGGCATGGGCGATATGATCCGCAGGTAGCATCGTAGTGTCGTTCTCTTGGTTCCTGAGTACGCCTGCTTCTGTTGTGCTCATCTTGAGCTCAGGAACTTCATCCTCTTGGACTGTAGCGGGTTGGTTGTCCGGGGAGGATGCTATGAAACTCTCTTTGTGCTCGTTGTTCGGATTGAGCTCCGCTGGTGCAGACGACACAGACAGCAACATCGATGACGGAGGCAATCCTAGTTTCGTGGCAGATTGAAGAGCTGCATCGACGTGCACAGGCTTGACATCGGGCGATGGCATAGATGCGACTGGAGGGCTACTTCTCATAGCACTTACACCAGAGGATTTCGGCTTTTGCTGGTCGTTCACGCTTACTTTCACATCTGGCTCTGGTGCAGCCTTGATAGGGCTGCTGCTATACATGGCTTCCGAACGCTCGACCATTGCGTTAAGCTCTGCATCCGTGATTTCTTCGTCATCATATGACGATTCTTCGTCAGAAGAGATGAACACACTGTCGTCAATGGCATCATTTATGCGTGGCCTAGCCGGGGCGTCTGTTGACCTTTGTGTGGATGGCCTTGAGATTGGTTGTCCGTTACGAAGAAATGGCAATCTCGACTGCCGCAGATTATGGGTTGTGGGCAAGTCAGGTAACAAGAGGTTGCGTGAGATATCATCTTTTGCAGTCTGCGTAATCGTGCTTCTCCTGGTGGGCCGTGCCGCAGAAATTGAGGCGAATCTGACAGGGGGTTTTGTATCAACGGTAGAGCTTTGCGTGTTGCTAGGCTCTCGAATGCTCGAGACCTTGGCCATAGCGGAGTGTGATGACAAAGGAGCAGGTCTTTTTGGCGTAGAGGCCGCGGAGACCCTGGAGGTATTGGCCGCACCTTTGTTGACCGAATCGTTTTGAGGATTTGCGCCATCAGTAGGCTGAATTTTTCGTTTCTTCGGCAGAGCAGGGATTACTACTTGCACTTCGACAAGGGAAGATCTTCGTCTCTTCGTGCCTTGCTCCGCTGCATGTGATGTTGAGCTTGGGCCAGATTCCAAATTTCCAGTGGTAGTTTCCTTCTCGGTCGACTTGAGACGGGATGCTCTAGTCGTGGACAAAACTTCAGTACCGATACTGCTTCCCAAGGGTGGTGTAGGACGAGGCTGAATCTGGCGCCCAGCTTGCGTGTCAAGTTCTGCTTGCTGTTCCCAAGCGGCCATCTGCCGCTTGTACTCACTCTCACGTCTCAGATCTTCGTTGAGACGGCGTCGCTTGACCTGCTGATCCTGCTTATTGGCATCTTCGAGCGCATCAAGTATTTGTCTATTCCGAATTTCTGTTGCCCTTCGTTCTTCTGCTCTCTCTTTGTCACTGCGGATCATGGATTTCTGGCGCGAGGACACCTCGGACTCTTTTATCCTGCTTCGGCTTGATTCCTTTTTGAATGCCCTGGCCTTCTCTTGCTGTACTGCAATTCTGTCACGAGCCACAGCATCGTGCTCGAACAAGAATTCTACAGACGGAGACCTCGAGAGATTCATAGGATTCGCTTTGGCCGCTGCTCTTTTTGCATTTTGAAGTAAGGTACCAGCTCTATTGATAACCTGTTCTTGAGGGCGAAGAGGAAAAAACTCTTTAGCAACACGCTTCATCTCAACGTTTTCAATACGGCATGCTAGAAGAAAATCGCTTTCTTCTTGCGTGAATTTCTCGTTCGGGCCTGTTGAAGGGGATCCGTGTCGTAACTGGTTCTGGTAACGCTTGCGTGCAGATTTCACAGTCTCCTCTGCTCGCAATCGTTGTCTGACCTCAGCAAGATGAATTCTGACACTGTCATCGGATCGATCAAGGAAGTGATGGTCATGGAGCCTTTTCCACGACCAATTATTTCGTACAGCATGAATGAAATACTCTTCTTGATCTTGCGTCCAGACGGGATTCAGACTGGCTTTGCGTTGCGTTATGGCATCTGCAAGATCTTTTTTGATTTGCATCGACTTCTTTCTGATAGCTTCCACACTTCTGCTGGGGAAGTAACGCTGCTTTATGTCTGCGTGACTAAGACCTTTGGCAAGGCCGTCTTTTAACATGTCCTTGTCGTCTTCTGACCAGAGACCGCTAGGCTTTGGTGTGCGCATATGATGAGATTCACTGCTGTCCAGACTCTTTCTCTTGTTGTATGTGGTGGAAGGGACCGAAATCTGTGCGGCCGAGCTACTGAGACGTGGTTGGGAGTCTTCGGAGATAGAATCAATCGCATCAAGGTCTGTGTTGTTGGCCTCCGAGTCAAAAGCGGAGAGGTGATCATCAACCTGATGAACTTTTGGCGGCTTTTGGGCACTGGGGACCGCGTCGAGCGTGGAGTACTGAGATGCACTGTCATGTGGTCTGGTTTCGTTCTCAGAATGTGGAGTCGCAGGAGGGTCCCTTTGAGGCGAACCGAGTTCCGGAGAGCGGGCGAGATGGTTCTCGTAAGAGTTTTGGGAGAAGATTTGCGAGCTCGGAACAGTCCGGCTACTGGGTGGGAGCTGGGCAGCAGGAGGACGAATTATCTTTTCCGGAATTGCGAAGCCGTCTTGATCTACACGTCGCTCCACTTGTGCTTCATGCGATTCGACGGGTTGGTCTGGGTGGAGGTCGTCGAGTGTGGCTCCATAGCGATCCAGTTCGGAGCGTCGTCTGTTGATTTCCTCGAGCTCTTCTGGAGTTGGAGGCACCACAGGCGGATGGAGATGTGAGTCGACAGGTGCGGTGTCATCTCTGCCAAGAGGTAGCTGCAGTATCTGAATTACGTGCTCTTTTGGATCCTGGACCGCTCCGAAGATGTCGATGACGGTGTCGCGCAGGTCGATGTCGGCTCCGGTGCTGTCTTGGATTTTTCTGAAGAAATAGTCACTGGATGTTGTTAGTCGGGTCAAATGGAATTGTCAACTCGGCAAGCTGCACTTACTTGATGCGACCAGCGCGATAATTTTCCTTGAAGCGTTGCTGTGCAAGCTCCCAGACGCGTGAGAATGTAGCATTGTGGGCGACGGGAAGCTTGAATAATGCTATTTCGTCGATGGGAAGCAAAGATGCCGTGGATCTTCTCGGCGGCTTGAAGACTTTGACCGTGAGGCAGATCTTTGGAGGCGGCATGACGCCCGTCTCATAGGGAGAAGTTGAGATGGGCGCGAATTGGTATGTTGGTAGTGTCGAAGGAATGGAAGGAGCCCTCGATGAATGAGAGACGCGGCGCGCGATTGGCCGCGTTGCAGTGGTCCAAGCGCAAATAGATTGATCCAGTGCCAGAGACTCAAAATGCTACTTGAGAGCTCACTTGACGGACATGTTGCTTGTGCGAATTCTCTTCAGCTGCTAACCTCTACAAATGAGCGAAGAATTGAGCGTTCAACAACATGATCCATACTTTGAGCTGGAAGCTGGCGAAGACCCTGATGAATATGCTCTATCCGTTTGATCACGCTATGCGGATTCGTTGTCCGGGACACTTTCAATGAGAGATTGACTCACTATCTACCCTTTGAATCATATCTTCTCTTACCCTGGAAGATGCTTGCGTCGACTCGAGTATAAACTAATCTATACACACGTCATGCTCGAACCGTTTCGATTTTAGCTTTTGAGCAACCCTGGCCCTGGCCGATTGCCGCCTTGACCAACCGTTCAGGGCTCTTCAGAGTCGACAACGTCCTATGTTCTGCCTGTTTCATGTTGCTTTCAAGAAAACGTTGTCGTTGAGGTGTGTTTTACGCTACTTACTTGTCCGGCCAAGTACGCGATCAGTCACATCTCTAGGCATACAATATACAGGATCAATCTCTCGTAGTCCTGGATATTGTAGCAAACTCAGACCGGCGATACCAAAGTGTGTATGGAAGACATCGACCATGTCACCCGCTCGGTCCGAGATGCCACCCATGTTTGGATCCTGGCATTTCAAAATGAACTCTGCCAGCTTGGCTTGATCGATCCAGTGCACCCTACCAATCATGGCCATACTACTCACGACCCACCAGCTATAGCACACATCTTCGAGCTTTTCTGGTCTGCCGTTGAGGCCACCATTGGGGAGCTGTCTCTCGCTAAGCCAGCCACCAAGTTTGTCAATGTCGACGAGGTCCAGACGGTCAGCAATGGCGAGAGTGCCGACACATGTGAATACCTGGCCTGAATGGGACTCTGCGCCAGGACCAGTTCCATATCCGCCGTCAAAATTGGCGCAAGACTGTACATGTTCCACGGCTTTTTCGACATCGACCAGATGCATCAGACCAAGCAGGGAGAGGGCATTGAACGCACCGTAGAGGAAGCGAGTGTCAGTCTCGCCCCATTCGTCACCAGCAAAGGTGCCGTTTTCGGATTTTTGGAGACTGGCAATGACTAGAGGTTGTCAGCCAGCGACATACAGGCGGTCTGATAAGTACTAACAGCGGCCGATGCGATCCTTGGCGCCTGGGATTCTTTGCTCTAGTTCTGGGAAAGCATCTAGAGTGGCAAGAATTTGCACAGCGCTGACTGTATATAGCATGTGAGGATCATGACCAGGCGCAGCACCAAAGCCACCGTTCTCGTGCAGACATGACAGAACAAAGTCTAGTAGACCAGCTCTGGGCAAAGCATCGGGCTGGCCAAGTAGGTAGAGTGGAGTGATGCCCCAATAGATTCCACTCATGCGCAAGTGCTCGGTGAGCCAGTATTCAAGTTCGTCTTTCCGCTGTAGCGGCTGGTCAGTAACAGACAGGGACTGTGGATTGTTGGCGGCGGACCGTATCAAGCGACTGGATGTATTCGACGTGTTTCTGGGCGCAGAGTTGGAGCTCGGCGGGCAGGTCAGAGAAGCCACCGCGGCCAGGGCCTGCGACAAGCGACATGGCGGTGTGCGTTGGAGAGACGTCGCGTTCTACACCGGATGTGGTGGAAAGTGGGAGGTTGTGGATAATTATGGAGAGGGGCTCAGCGTGTCAGCTTTGGCAGGGAAGGAATGAACGAGGACCCTGAGACGAAGACGCGCCTGCCGAATCTCGTCGACCACCAACAATCCGCATCTGCTTCGGCCCATTCTGCTCTTGCCCTCCACCACTCTCTTGCTCAGTCTGTCTCTCTCGCCATACCATCGCAGCTGCAGCAACTCGTGCCGAGTCTATTCTGTTGGTGCATTGGACTGCCGTGCCAGACAAAGGCGCGTCTCACCCCCGGAGACAAGTGCAGCCGAAGCGACCCCTGTTGAACCTGTCGAAAGCGTCTCAAAGAAAGAGAAGCCAGTCCACTTCTATCCACCTCGACGTTGATGGGTGGTTCCGTTCACCTCAGCAAGCAGCAGCAGTAGCAGCAGCAGCAGCCACGCTCCAAAGCTTCTGCAGAACAATGGCACACAAGTCGCCGTCGACCCTCAGCGATTCCCGCACCAAGCACATGAGCAGCCCTGTCTCGCTGCATGGCATCGACATCTCTTCTCTGGACGCCCGCGATGTTTTCGGTCTCGGTATGCCCAGTGAATTGATCGCTTTCTCCTCGGCCTCGCCCGACCTTTCGCGTGCCCGTGAGGACCCCGACCGCCAGAGTCACCGTTCAGCTCACAGCCCTTCCCTCTCCGCCGACCGCATTACCGACGACGGCCCCGTTTCTCACTTCGATCCTCAGCCAGAGCCTCGCTCCCGTTCAGTGTCTACCTGGATTTACCCTCACCGACGCGCTCCCGGTTCTTCTCCTGCCTTGTCTATCCGTGCCAAAGAGAGCGACGACGGTGCGTGTCCCCCACATGAGCCATCTCCTGCGCGGACCCGTCACTTGAAGCTGATGCTAACCCTCGCTAGCTACTTCAATACCTGGCGTGCCTCCGTTAGATCCAAATTTGCGCCCTTTCACTGCCAACGTCCCACATCCTGTTCCAGCTGCCCCTTCAAACTCTACCTCCAACCTCAGCTCGAGCAACGCGAAATCAAAGTCAAACAAGAAGCGCATGCCCGTTCTAGGAAGGTCGAAATCGTTGCGTGCCGAAGATCAGCTCAACGACTTCACCGACGGCAAATCCAAAGTCAAGTCACCTGTATCCAAGCAGTCCAAACACGGTGTACATAGCAAGTCTACACCTGCTATCGAGATGCCTCCCATGCAAAAGCCACTTTCTGACAACAATCGCAAGTTCATGGGCATCATGCGCGATCGCTCACAGGACAGAGCTGACGGCGACGCAGCCACCAAATCAAAATCCAAGAAAGAGAAGGGTCAGGATCAGGGACACATGTACAAGAATAACAACACATCAGCCTTTTTCGACTTTCGTCAGAGCTCATCTCGTGCGACTGATGGCCTCACCAAAGCCAGCAAAGGCTTGCTGAGCAAAATCACGCGAGGTGGCAGCAATCACGGCAAGCCTCAACCTGCTGTTGATGATGGAGATTATGTTGTCCATGTGCTCAACAAAGGCCTTATCGAGCAAACTCGCCTGACACGCATCGCTCAATCGTACGACGATTGTAAGGATAAGACCGAGTTCTGGATGCCCGCGCTGCCCTGGCGCGCAATTGAGTATGTCGCTTCAGTCTGCATTTCGACGTCTGCTAATCGTTCGTAGCTATTTAAATGGCAAGTGCGAAGAGGAAGGACTCTACAGAGTCTCTGGTGGTGTTGCCAACGTCAGAAAATGGAGGAAACGCTTCGACCAGGGTATGAGCCTCGCTTGTTCGATTACAAGACTGGGACTAACATATGTGTAGAGCTCGACATCAATCTGCTTGACGAGTCAGAACTCTATGACGCCAGCATCATAGCTTCTCTCTTCAAGGAATGGATTCGTGAGCTTCCCGAAGACATTTTCCCAAAGGAATCCCAGCAGCGTATCACAGCTCAATTACCCACCGAGATCCCAGACAAGGGCTTTGTACCCGAAATACTGCGCCGCGAGCTCCAGCACCTACCACCTTTTAACTACTATCTGCTTTTCGCCATCACCTGTCATCTTAGCTTGCTTCTCGAGTACCAGCACAAGAACAAGATGACGCTGGACAATCTGTATCGTTGCTTCAATCAATCTCTCAAGCTGGATGGCCGTATTTTCTACACTCTGGTAGGAAACTGGCGTCTGTGCTGGGCTGGCTGTGTTACCGAAAATGATTACCTTGTCAAGGAGTACGACCACCTCAACCACCCCTATCCTCAGTTCATTCAGGACAGCCTGGCCGCCAACGAACGTGCGATCTCGTCCTCTGATAGCAGTGCTCCTCCTGCAAACGGATCGTTCACCCCCGAAGTCCAGCGTCCTGCCACTTCGCATACCGTCTTTTCGCATTCTAGTGAAGGCGAAGAAGCTTTCATCACCCCTGTCAAGAAGAACAAGCGCAGCTCTTCCGACGTCACCGGCCTGTCGCCCATGCGCTTCAACGCCAGCCCTTTGTACCGCGGACCTCCATCCAACCCTTGAGAATGCTTGCACAGACTGCGCCAATTCTGCTTCCACAAAACGAGTAATCTAATAGGCTGGACCTTTTTTGCATCCGGATTGGTGGCACTCCTCCATCTTTCCCCCTTATCATCGCTTTCTTTCTCGTTTTCCGCGCACGCTTCCTGGCTTTGTTTCTGTTGTTTTGCATGTACGAGTTGATATACCCCTCGATGTTCTTTTTGTGGTTTTTCTTTTCCTTTTTTTTTTCTTTTTTGCTTTGGCGTTTCTCTGGGATTTGGCAATTTGTTTTTTGGGAAGAGTATTCAACATGGCCCTGCGGCAGAGAGGAAAACGAATGAAGAGAAAGGTGATTGACAAAAACAAATGAGATCAAGAAGAGAAGGAGAGGTCTTCCTGTGTACGATTAAAGGTGGTTGCAGAATGAAGCAAGAGAGGGAGAAATAAAAAAAGAGCAAGAGACACTGATGGCCGCTTGCACTCGAGGGCTCTGACAGGCGTATCCTACTCTATGGAAGATGAGATATGAAACTTTTTTTTT
>RZIQ01000038.1:124290-223255 GCA_003992365.1 Aureobasidium sp. P6 | reverse complement strand
CATCCTCTCCCCACCATTCGTTGACGTTGTTGAATACCACACCGCAGTAGATATAAATCAATACAGCAAGAGGTTCGCGCTGACAAACTAGCTGGAAAAAGTCTGGGCCGACGAAAAGTGAGAAAACCATGATGGTGTAAGGAGAGTCGTCAAAGAGTCTCAAAAGAAGAGCAATAGTCTCGTTGTAAATTTTCTGCTCGGGGCTTCCAGCCACGATGTCGTATAATGCAGTGATTCGATCGTGGAATGACCTGTCAAACTGTCAGCCGCTTTGCTCCGACTCTGGATGTGTTGAGATGAAAGAACAGGGATCGTCCAGAAATGCTGGAACCCCACTTACTTTCGAATCTCAGGATCGTACTCCCATTTGACGGTTTTGCCTTTGAAGAACGCATCCAACGGACCATATCTCAGGTATTCAAGCATGGTCAGGTAGAGTGTGGCCGTGCCTCTGAAGTAATTGCGAAGCCCGACAAGATGTTCGATAGGGTCAAAATCGATACGGGGCATTGCAATTTCGACCATAGAAGTGATCATAGAGCTGGAGTCATGGTTAATTGGTGTACAAATACAGAGGGGCTTTTGCATCCCCATGGTCCATTGTGTTTCATTCATGAGGCTCGTATAAAGAGGCTCTCTAGAGGAATCCTCGCCGCAAGATTGACTTACAATGCGAAAGCAGCGTGACAACTCTCATCGTTGACATTGCTGAGGACTTTGAAAAAGACAGGGAGTGCCCGGTTTTGATACTCGATGGCGGATCTGATCCAGAAGTTTCTGTTCGGAGGATGAAGTTTGGCGCGATGAAGACATGTGAGAGCGAACAAGATATCCAGGAGGTACTCATTGTGAAAAGCCAATTGCGGAATGGCAAACTCCCACATATGCCAGTCCTTGGGATCATGACAAGTGGTTTTGATGGTAGTTGTGGTGAAGAAGTGCATTAGGTCCATCTCTTCCGTCCGAGACAAGACCTGCTGTCGGGCTTCGCTGGCATCTGGTGAGTCGAGATTTTCATTTCCAACTGAGGGGCTTTGTTCATTGACCGAGTAACTGCAGTTGGCTTCCCTTTTCACGCAGTTCCCACAGCTCGGCTGGACTTCATCACACTGATGTAGAAAGTCAGCACGAACATCCGAGGCCGATTGCAAAGAGAACCCAGTGGACAGCTTCTCACTTTGACATGTCTCTTCTTGCACTGAAAGCAGCCTTTCCTTGATTTGTGATGCTGGCGTCGCGTTGGTGGCATGGTAGTCGCATCAACAATTCATCAAGCCGATGAATGTCTGTACACCTCCAGTCGCGTTAAGAAGGTAGACAGTCACCATATAAAGGTCTCACCGGCGCCGGAAGACAAAAGAGCCCGAGCCGTATGAATAAAACTTAACGTGAGTTATGTCAGGTCAAAGTTACTCGCTCACAGAACCCTTGAGGATAGGCACAGTATGAGTCGGGCCTCGGCGGGCCAGCGGCCCGGTAACGCAGCCTGCAGGAGAGCACCAGCCACAAAAGAATTCCTCCGAGATCCGAGTGCTGTCGACGTCATGTTCGATTTTCTATTGTTTGCGAGCACGAGTATCGTGTTGAGATGTGTTTCTGTCAGATGTTAAATAGCTTTGTAGAATTATGTCTGTCAGCACCGATCGGGACCTTTCGGCCGACGTGGACGTTTTGACAGAAAACTGAGTTCAAAGCCCTACCAAATTCGTTGACTCTGCGTCGTGGTGTTTGTAGGCGGTGCAAGGACAATATCACTAGGGGCCTGAGGTGGTTACTTATACTGCTAGACCCTTGAAAGGCTTGCAATATACTGGCTATGGCATACGAGTGTACGAGTTTCGTAGAAGTCGTATGGGATTATATTGACAATGTGACAAGAAGATGGTTTGCTGTACATCCGATCTGCATGAGAGCCAAGGCTAACCTTGCGAGTACGAATACGACGAGACTCATAGCTTGCTTCTATGAGCGTTACCATTCCCTTTGGGTCCTGACAAAGGTGCGGGAAGTGAAATTTGAGTATTGTTCTGTAGATATGCGGGTAAACTACAGTCCGTCATCCATTTCATAAACCTTATCCCACCTGCTGTCCCAAGGCTTGCTGCTGTCAACAAACCTCAAGTCTGTGGCTAATCTGATGACGTTGTTCTCATCATGGTTGACAGTGCTGGCATGGATGGTGAAGGGCGTATGCAACACCACATCTCCAGCTTCGTAGTTGGCAACCAACCAGCGACGGTTGAAGCGTTTACCGTAAGCTGAGGGAGCCGAGTCGAGGAGACCAGTGTCCATCATGTTGGCGTTGAAGGCGTATTTGGCTTGTTGCTCTGTCATACCAGAAGAGATGGCATCGCGATAGAAAGTGTCTTCTTGTTCGCGACCGAGTGTGTGACCTTCGGATGTTAGTATGACGGATGTTGAAGCTGAGGGGAACGCAGAATTACCTTTTTCCAGATAGATCAGACCTCCACCATTCACCTTGACATCACCCATTGGCACCCATGCTGTGATTGCAGTTGGCTCTCCGTGACGAAGGAAGATTTGATCATAGTGCACGCCTATGGCATGAGTTCCAGGGATGTTGTTCCTCAGCAGAGTACGCTTAATGGCCAACGTGTCGTTGCCCCAGTCCGAGAACTTAGATACAAAGTCCAATAGAGCGGGATGCTTACAGAAATGCTCCTGGTACCAATCTTGTTTGTGTGCCTCAAGAGCTCTGTCGACAAATATGGCGGCTCTATCATCACCAGGTCTTTGGTTGCCTCCCACGGCGCCAGCACCGATGCCGGGAAAGTCGGTGGGTGACTTTTCGGCATCAAATATACCTTGCTCACTGGTTGTACCGGGCTTGAGCACTCCAGATGGTGACATGAAATCGAAGTAATTACGACGAACTTTGAGGACGTCATTGCGAGGAATGAGACCTTTGAGGAAGATGTAGCCGTCTTGATGGTACTTCTTGCGGAGTTCCTCCAGTGGCTCATCGGGATATGAAGGTTGTAGCCATGAATAATTCTCTAATGGACCATCATTGACGAAAAGCTTTGGTTGTGTTGGCGTAGCATGAGATTCAGTTGGGCTGATCGAGTGAGGCATTTTGGGTTGTGTTTGGAAGTTGATATTCAGAACACAGGAGCAGAAGTGGAAAGTGGAAATACATAAGACTTCAGAGGTGTCAGATATCTTACCTTTATATGTGATGACCTTTTCAGCGCGTAGTGTTCTCCGAAGGGTAAGCCTTTGATATGGCCAATTGTAGGAACTTTCTCCGTTGCGTAGCGGGACGATCTGCGGGGTAAGATCGAGGTACTGGTGTAATCACCCGATGTTATCAATTCATTACTTGATGATTCGCGGGATTGTGTTGAGTACTTGTGAAGTGTCTCGATGCAATTATCTCTGATGTTTTGTGGAAATGTTTCCCGTGCTGACATGTCAAGTTCGATGGAAGCGATAGACGTGACCGAGTGATGATGGACGGTGCACCAGATGCTTATGCATCGACGCGACTAGTGGCTTAATTTGAGCTGATTTGATCCTTATGAAAGAGAATGGAATAAAATCATAAAGCTTGCCTTAACGATGTAAATAGCAACAGACAGTCCCACGCACCTTGTCCCAGCCTATGTCCTTTCTCGTTTATGGGTATCCAGTAGCGACGCCGAGCAACGCCTATGAGAGCAATGAAATTGAGCCTTTGTAACGCCATTATCCCTTCATATCATAAAGTCGTGCATGTTTTGTTTTCGTGCTTGTAAAGCTAGGCCTCGGCGAACCTGACCATGCGGCGCTTGAAAGAGCCACTCTCTTCGAAAGAGATGGCAGAGTCGCGATGGGAAGATTTACGCTTGTCGTAACGACGCTGACGGGCTTCTTTTGATTCGCGGGCGCGCCACTCTTGAATCTGACGACGGCGCCATTCAGCGCGCTTGTTGACTGTGGCAGGAGTTGGTATGAAGCCAATGCCATTGATGCCTTCACCATCGTCTTCGGCGGCGTCGTCAATGTTGTGTCCGGTGATCTCGTCCTCTTGCCATGTCATGTTCTCGTCGTCTTGTTGATCGTGTTCGTGTGGAGTCGATGGAGAGTCGCAGCGCAGAGCCGACAGTTTGTCTTGAGCAATCTTGATGGCTGTGGGGAGAGAGATGTGCTGATCTTGCTCAAGATTCGGCGAAGCGATTGGAGTTGGCGGAGGAGGAGAAGTGACACGGCGAGGCGGATGTAGAATGAAGCGTCCTCGTTGGAAATGTGAATGGTTGGGCGCGGGTGTGGGCGAAGTGTTGGGCGATGGCATGATGGAATCGTAGGCGCCGGGGGTCTCATCTATCTCGTCCACATGGGCAGGTCGCTTGTTGGTCGTGGCAGGGTCGGTGGGAGCCATGTTGAGGCGTAACAAGTCTTGAGCCACGCAGGTGCTAGGGCTGTCGTCTCTGTCGCGCGCACTGACTGTCTGCGTGCTTGGGTCGAAAGAGGCAGGAGCCGAGTGGGCTCGCAGTTGCGCTTGCCATCTGGCGCTGCTTATTGTCTGCATGCCTGTACTGTACACAGCGTGCTTGAACAAGGCAGCCAGAGAGACGTTGTACCACTCACCACGCATGCACAGAAACCATGGCAGTAGTTTCGCTCTCTCTGATGCTTACTGCACCCGCTCCGACCGGCGCCCGCCCGCTTGTTCTGGATCCACCAAACACAGACGCCGACACGTGGAACGGCGGGGCCTTTTTCTGCCCGCTCATCCATTGGCGGAACCATCGCCTGTTTGCGACTTCCATCTTTGTGCCTGTCGAATACCCTATATTATGCATGCCTCGCTCTCTGCAACCTAGCTACCTTCCAAATACAACAGATAGTTGCTTGCCCCTCTCAATCTTCAGACTCCAACTTGAGACCCTCCTCAAAACCCTGTCCTCGTTGCTTTCGTACCTTGCAGCGACCATTTCTCGTTGCTTCTGCCGCCGTAGCTCTGCCTTCGTCAACGCCTTTTTCTACCGCCGTTGGCCCAAAGGCCGCTTTCCCTGCTTTTTAAAAAATCACTCCTTCTTCTTTTGGAAAGGCACAGACAACAATTGATCTAAAAGCAAAGCTCGCGTTTCTCGCTCATAGCTCTCGATTACATGATCAACGTCTAGTTCACCGTCAAAATGCCTATCTCAACAGCAAAAGCCCATGATCCGTTGTAAGCGATTCATGTCAGCAATACTTGCTTCCAAATCTTGACGCTCATCCCTTCTGCCTGATCATGCGGCTCACTGCTTGATCATCCTAAAATTACCACAGCCGTAGGCTCAGCATCCGGCTGCCGTGCCGCAATCATCTCGACGTTTGATACAATATCCGCTCCGCACTCGTCCGTCGCCGTTATCTTTTCTTCAACCTATCTTCTGAGCCACTGGTCAGTTGAACTGCTGTGAGCTCGATGGCTACGGCCGTTTCTTTGCAGAATATTGACCTGGTGTCCAAGACGTGAACAGTTCCAAATCGGCCTTTCCCGAAACGATCATTCCGCTGATCAGTTCACGCAATGCAGGCCGGCAGATCATCCGCCTTTTTGTGTGCAAGGACCGGACCCTGGCCAGAAGCTTTGGTACTAAGCCTTGCCTGGCGACCTGAGACAGCCCACCCTCTCGCATTCGCCTGCTTGTTGCTTCTTCGCTTGTTTCTTCCGTACAAAGGTAAACCTTTGTTCAGCCACCATGGAAAAGTTGAAACGCCTTGACCTGCTCAACCTCGTAGCGCTTTTGCTATGCGTGCAGCTACTAGAACTTACCGGTTGACTGCTGTACAGATGGAGCCTGCAAAAAGGGCTAATCTTATTCTAGGCTCAGACTAATCGATTCCAGCTTGATTCAAGAAGAGTGTAGATTTCTGATTGGACATGTCATGGCACGTTGCCGACAATCCTGAATAGAGGCTTGCTGCTGTGGGGATACTCGTCGTTGACATCTGCCGGGACTACAACATCTGAGACAATGATATGGCAAAAACCTTATTTGGTTCCATTAATTGGGAGCCGAGACTGAACTTGGCTCTCCATATTACTATCCTACCTTGCCCTCTTGTGTCTATTTCCCTTCCACTTGGACCCAGTTGTATATTACCCTTGCATCTCCCGAAGCAGGTTCCGTCAATTACTCGCCCACTTGCCGTAACTCAACATAGTCATTCATTCGCTGGACATTGTCCGGTGCAAGTCTCGCTACCATGGCGAGCCCTGCTGGAACACCGACTCTTCACGACCTCAAGTCGTATGAAATGTTGTCGATTTCGGCTGTTTTCTTGGCCTTGTCTGCGATTACAATGATTCTCAGGATTTATGTCAGAGGTTGGATGATTCGTTCATTTGGTTGGGATGATTGGCTTATGATGGTGACGTGGGTGAGTGTATACCTGGATTAAACGTCAATGATCCAATCCTGATCACTCGCAGGCACTATTCGCTATAACGACTTCTCTTTTGATGAGCATTGCACTAGCAGAGATCAATCCACCTGGAGTTGAAGATACTAATACGGTCAATGGCATCTTGACGGTACGTCACAACAGTGTCATCAAGGACAATTCTCTTTCTGACTATAATCTTAGATTGTTGTGTGCATCTTTGGTCTCTATATCCTGACTACCATCATCTTCAAACTCAGTCTGGCAGTTTTCTTCCTGCGCGTGGTCAACCAACGCTGGCAGCGTCAAGTTATCCTTGGATCAGTCGCAATCTACACCTTGTTCGGAACGGCTTGGCTCTTTGTCGCCATCTTCCAATGTGGTAATCCTGGAGATTATGGAAAGAATGAGGCGGAAGGAAAATGCTTGCCATTCCAGTCCGTCCTGCGCCCTCTCAATTACACACATGGTGTTCTCAACGCTGTCACCGATTGGATCTTCGCAATCAGTAAGTCAGAGCCTAGAAAGCTTTGTAGAGCGATTGAGGCTAATGTCTGCAAAGTTCCCATCTTCGTTGTCAGATCGGCTCAGATGCACAAACAACAAAAGATCACGGTTTGCACTATTCTCGGCCTCGGTGTTCTTGGTAGCATCTGTTCCATCGTTCGTTTGGCCTATGTGGACGTCATCGGTGTCGCGCTGCAAGATCTTCTCATCTCAGCGCCGGACTTTGCCATTGTCAGTATCGTCGAGCTTGGACTCGGTATCACGGCAGCCTGTCTTGCAACATTGCGTCCCTTGTTCGCATTCTGGTTCGACAAAGCACGCACCGGCATTACATCTTCTCGTAGCAGAGGAGGTACAAACAAGGCACCCGTTGGTCTTGATGGCAGCAAGGGTGTCTCGGGCTCTTACATCACATCCGGTCACGATTTGGGCCACAAGGATGATGGCGTTGTTACGGTGACAAGAGAGCTGCAAATTTATACCAACAGACCCTCAGACGCGGGTGAAGCATTCCAGATGCAGAATCTGGGTTTGACACCAGAGCACCAGCATCGTCCTGGTCACCGATCACGGAGTCAATCCAGCGAAGAATCTTTGCTGGAAGTCGTCTGAGATTAATCAGAAAAAATAAAAAGCCGTTTTCCATTTGTTAGTGTATCGACATGTTCTGTTCCTCGGTCCGGTGCTCGCCTGGAAGCGGCAGTCCTCCATCTCTGTTTCTTTTCACCCGATTTGATCTTCTTGTTCCAGCTACTTGACTATCTCGGTTCGAACATCATAAACGATGACCAGTGATCCACGCGCAGCGAGCTCATAATCTCTTGCGTTGGTGGAGTGACCTCGTCCACTCTTGTTGGCCGGCCTGTACCATTTTACGCTAGAGGAAAAATGACTTTACATCACATAAGATCTCATGAAGATCTTGCCGACTCGTCTGTCGTGTCTGAGAACTCTATATGCAATGTTACTCGACTGAAGTGTGAGTCGTTTCATGAGACAGTGGTTGTTGCGAAACCACTGAATTTGTCCGGATCCGGCAATTTCAGTTGAACAATGAGCAACATTCCAGAATATTCACATCAAATTCCTTTGACAAAGCAATGAGGTCTAGAGCAATTTTGCGACTCAATTTTTGGACAATGGCCTCGAAGCTGTATGCGTCAAATTTGTACAAGTCTATGGACACAAAGCCAGGATGATGTCCGCATGCGGACTGATCAGAAGAGCTCTTTATACAGGCACCACGAAGCCACTGCACAGTCAGGGTTGTGTAATGCCACTGTTTCTCCAACACACATTACAGCAGGCCGATTAACATCATGACAACAGGATTAAACGACAGTCAGAGCGCTGCGATATTCGCTGATGATACTGGGCTTGACTTGGTACCGGAAGCAAAAGCAGGTACACGCTGGATAGGCGGCTACAAACTTGGTAGCGGCAGCTTCGGTGTCGCTTCATTGTGGATACTCATTGACGAGTCAACTCGCAAAGCAATCAAGCATCTCGCCATAAAAGATGCCATCAGCTACGAAAGTACTCACGAAACTGGGTTTTACACCGGCATCTACGATCAACTTGTCCAGAAAGGCCTCGATTTTGGCGTGGATCCGAAACGCAACATAGGCGATGCACGACCTCACAAGCGATTCCTGAAAGAAGCCTATCTCCAAGGCTTGATGACAGAACCCGAATCATCGAACAAAATATTTTCTGTACCGCTCTGGGGCTATGCCAGGAAATTACCCGGCGCACTACCCTCTCCGAATCATCATTGGCGTCTATATATGCCTTTATACGAGTACGGCGATTTGCACAATATCTTTACCGCCCATAAAAGTAAGAACAAGGCTGTCCCAGAACCCTTCCTCTGGCATGCCATGAAATGCTTGATGAGTGGAGCTCTTCAATTGGAAGAACAAGCCCGTAAACGCCCCAACAGCACCCCATCGGACGTCATCGTGGTATGCGACATGAAGCCGGAGAATACCTTACTTTGCAAACCCGACTCCAACTCGTTCAGAGCTTATCCTCGCCTTCACATTGCAGATCTTGGCGGTGGGCTCATGACCAACAAAGAGGACCCCAAAAACCTTGCAAACACCTTGAGCTTCGGTGCCACGCTTGGTTATCGAGCCCCGGAGATGATTTCCAAGAACAGGGATAACGAGTGGGATGACATACCACTGCCGGCAGATAGGTTACGAGGTTCGTGCACCAACGTGTGGCAAATCGGCCGAATCATTGAGCAACTGATGAAGCTCGGCGAATGGGACCGCGAGATTATTTGGTCACGCAGAGCGGAGTCCGAGAGCATGGAGCCCGAGGTAAAGAACTGGAAAGGCAAGTTACCTGGCCAGAATTACTCGTCCGACTTGAGAGAGGTGGTTTACAAGTGTTTACGATGCGATCCAAATCTTCGAGCGACTCCCACCGAGATTCTGAAAGACATTGAGAGACTTGGACCCTCGCATTACGAAGGTATGGATACCTTTGGTGATGATGAGTGGTTCGAGGAACAGGAAGAAATGTTCAACATCTCACATGGGTCCTTGCTTGCAGCAGCCGCGACGAAAGACAAGGCCGAGACGCTCACTGAGCGCAAGAGACGTGACGAACGGTCCAGCATCTATGTACGATCTTGGGGTCAAGACAAGGCCAATCGTTTCTACAGCTATGGTGTATATCCTCCGGAAGAACACGAGATCGAATACAACGATGGAAAAAACTCCCTATGGGCCATGGAAGACGTGGAAATGCAAGATGCGAATGGCAACCTGTTGCGTCCTTTGCCTTATTTTGATAAAGATGGTATACCCAGATTGCTGGGTTACGTGTCAACTCCTGAATGGGACAAGGCTCCTGCAGATGCTGGTGAATGGGGGGCAGCTGTTGATGAGGGTGAATGGGGGGCGCCAGTATGGCCCAAATCGAGCGTCCAGCCCCTACCTGAGAGTTCTGACGGTTATGGTCGTGAAAGACCCTAGACTGATGGTAGCGGAATGGCGATACCAGGAGGCATTATTCTCTCCTCAAGATTGGGTCTTCAAGAGTCGTTGACCCGGCATGGAATATAATGCCGATGATGACAATCTAGACGAACGGCACCTTGACAGAGTTGAAGACAAAGCTGATGCAATTGAAGATGAGTATTCTGTTCCTACACGAGAATTGATGAGTAGTCGCTATGCTCGTGATGAAAGACATTAGAGTAAAGAATTTTGCTATGCAAAAAAGAAGCGAACAATGAGTAAGCGGGGTATCCTCGACGTGAAAGCAACAATGCATGGCGAACAAAAGAAAAACATGAACCTCTTGACAAACAATAAAGCAGAACGCAAGAAGAATACAAGAGCAAATAAGAGAAAATAAGAAAAGAGGAGAAGAACGAACGCTATGCCGAGCCATGCCATGCGCTTTGTTGTGTAAGGAGAAGCTTCGATCAAGCCTTGACATTCTCTTTCTTGCCATCTTTGGAACCGAGAGCAGTTCGTTCCTGTTCGCGGACTTGACGTTCTTCATAGACTCTGTCTTTCTCGCGACCGGCTCGTTCGAGAGCTTCGATATATGTGCGGAACTTGACAACCTCACGTAACAGGTAGGCACTCTTTTTCTCCCAATTGGCCATGACCTTGTTCCAATTTTGGCCATAGCGATTGGTGTATGCGAGGTGAACAGCGTTGCGCAGCTCATTGTGGCGTTCCAGCTCAGTCTCAACTGATGCAACGTAAGCCTTGAGACTGCGTAGCTGATCAATCTCAAGCAATTGTGACGGCAGCATTGATGCTGCGGGAGGTTTCCACTCAGCAATATGTGCACGATCACCTGGCAGTCTAGGTCTTGATCCAAAGGTCTGGTCAAAAGAACCGCGTACAGACTGCATACTTTGTTTTCCAAGACTGTTGACCGAGGCCGAATGTGTGTGGTGACCACCAGCTCGAGACGGTGGCTTGCCGAGAGGTTCCCCATTGCTGTTGCCAATCAGAGCAGGGTTGATGATGTTGTCACTCCAACCATATTCGATATTGTCCACACCACCAACCAGTGGTTCTTTACTCAAACGTGCAGACCAGTAATTGACAGTAGAAACAAATTCTTCAGCGATCTCTGCGGTGCCGACGTTGAAAAGGTGAACAGCACCAGTAGGCAAACTCAAAGCCCATACATGCGGACGAGTCTTACTATAGCCCGGGGCTGGCAGAACAGTTGCAAGAGATTGTCGTAGAAGAAATTGATCAGTTTCGTCCGCATTGTCGGTCCAGTTGCCACCACCAACGACGGACGGCGCGATACTGGCAGCTTTGCCAGTCTTCTGAGGTTGACGCTTGGTGCTGCGCATATCGTTGATTTTGGTTGTGTTTCGGTTGAAATTGAACAAGTGCAGGTAACCCTTCTCAACCACAGCAAAACATTCACTCCAGCTGCGTTCCTTTGCTTTCTTCTCAGGACCATCCAGATGATGTTTGTGCTTAACCATGCCTTCTTTCGCCCAGGGTGCACCGGCTAATTCTAGGCTTTCATCTTCGAGCACTGTGCCGATCTTCATGACAGATTCAGTATCACCAGCGCTTTCTTCACGGATGATCGCTTGAGAAAGAGCATTGGTGAAACCCAAACTCTGCTTGAAGTCGGGATGAACGGCAAAGCTCTCGACACTCATCGTGGTTTGAGTTCTGCCCATGGAAATTTTGCTCCACATACTGCTTTGTGCCGATGGGCTCCAAGCAGATTGTCCATCATCAATCGAGGTTCTGGTAGAGCCTACAGTTGAGGCAGGGTAAATCTTCTGTCTAGACCTATTCTTCGCGTTCCAGTGAGAAGACAAAACACCACTGTTGTGTCTCTTGCTCCTGTATGAGAAGCCTTCAGAAGGTGCCTTGGAGATGACTGAGCCAGTGCGTCTCAAATGTCCGCCAGCAACGGTGAGGTTTCCAGGACCGCTTGATGAGCCTTGGTTGTCTCGTGAGTTTGAAGATCCGTGCAGGGGTAACGCCAGAGACACAATCGAACTATAGAACACCTTGAGGACAGACTCGACTTCAGCCATCCACTTGTGTTCGGGACCATCAAACGGACGGTTGACTAGATGATTGATCGGGCCGAATTCTCCATGCTCACCTAGACCGGGATCTGTCTCGGCTCTTCCCATGCCGGGTCTGAAAGACAGACGCTTGGCAGAACGTCTGAAGTCGATAGATCCACGGTCATCTTCTGTATCGGGCGACATGGGAGTTGAGTCTGACCATGGCAACGAAGGCCTCGATCCTGATCGGATTGGTTTGATTGTCGCACTTTCAGCAGCAGCTTTCACAGCTGGCATGGTGTTCTTGATGAACTCCGATCGTGTCATCTTGTGCTGAATGTCGGCCATGTGTTGATCCGTGTTAAGCAACAGAAGCGCATAGCAAATAGCATGCACCACGCCCGGTCCCTTGAAACCATTACTTGGATTGCACTCGTCCCATCTTCGTGAGAATGCATCCAAGATACGATCAACTTGCTGGCTCTCTCCTTTCAACACGAGTCTATCGCAGAGTGCGCGCATGCCACTGAGAATATTACGCCTGGCAAAATCGAAGAGATCCATGTATGCGGTGAGTGTGCGAGCGCTCACTGGGTTCTTCTCACCCAGCCATGCGGCCGCCTCGTCTTTGAGTAGATTCTGTTCCTCGCCTTGATAGATTTGCTGAGCTCGTTTTCTCTCGTCCCCAGTGGGTTCGTCGATGGTGCCGAGCATACCTCTGGCGACCTCGACTGATGGTCGAATTGTGTGACCATCGACCTGGAAAGAGGGCAGTTCACTTTCATCTGCAGGCACGACGTAGCTTTGAGGTGCTCGAACGCCTTCAATTGGCAAACCGAGGCTGTCCCGATTGTCATCGAAGAAATGTGATCTGGGCGATATAGGTTCTCGCTCCATGTCTGATGTAGGAGAAGTCACGAATCTTTCAACAGAAGTCGCCATGGGTGAATTTGCCAACGGAGAGACAGGGCTGAATGCGCCTGCAGGGCCAAGATAGGTCTCGCTGACAGCAGAGATGATTGAGGGAGCTCTGCTATCATCGGCGTCACTATTATCGGACAAGAACGAGTTAGTTTGCGCCAAGTCAGGTCGTGTAGGCGCAATTGCAACATCAAGACGGCTGTTCACGGTTCCAAAGTTGCGCTCCATGTCGTCGAGCTTTGGACTCGTAAAAGGTTGTTGTTGAGCAAGCGGCGTCACTGACTTTGTGCTTGCTGCCCGAGGTTCCAGAGGTTCTACGCCTGCTCTTCTGATTGATGCATCTGGAGGAGGAGTGTAACCCGAGTGGAACATGTCGAGTTCCGAAGACTCGTCAGTGTCATGACTGAGGACACTGGATCGAGGCAGGTGTGTGTCTGGGGGGTTTACTGCGGGCTTTTCGTGGCCATGATCAGTGTGGTTCACAGGACTGCTAAGGTACTGATCCATGACCATCCTGAGACTGCTTGAGCCGGGACTTACAGGGGGAGACTGATCCCTGAGATGCGATGCAGTGATAAGCGGATTGGGCAAGGCAGGCGGAGGAGGAGCATCAGATATCGACTTCTTTCGTCGTCTGAAGAAGGACGGTTTCTTGTGGACGACATTCTGTGGAGGGTCGTTGGATGTGGAGCGTGCCTTGGAAGCGGCGGATGAAGAGACACTCTCAGTGCTCTGAATTGAATTGTCTCTGACGTTTGGGCGCTGTTGGTCTGGGAAAGAATTCGTGCGAGTAGAAGAGCCAAAGACTCTTCGAAAGAAGCCCGGGCGTTCTTTGGGAGCGTCATGAGCGGAGGGCTGCTTGGAAAGCGAGGATTTAATGGATGCGGAAGAATTGGTGGGAGGCTGATCTAGCATGGCCATGGGCGATTGGGAACGCATGTTGGTCTGTCGTACAAACTCCAACGCCTGTTCCCGAATGCTCGGAGGAATGTCTGAATTGTTTGTAGAGGGGGGCTGCTCTTTTGCCGAGTTGGACTTGGAGGGTCCGCCGGGGACTTTTGGTTCGGGACAAGGGGCCTCGTAGGTGCTAAACATGGAAGGAATGGGACGGCCGCGGTCGAGGATGCCGTTGGACACAACTTCGGGAGTGCCTTGGGTGCGAGGGTGTTGGTCGTCGTAGTGGCCAAGACGAGTGGTGCCGAAGACGTGACTGTAGCCATAGTCGGAGCTCTGGACGGTCGAAGGGCGTGAACCGGAGGCGCTGCTTGTACGGATGCGGGCGGTGAGCTGCGACTCGTTGCTCTGCGTGTCAGAGTCGTGCGACAGCGATGACGAGTAGGTGTGACCTCGCACGCGTTGTTGCAGACGCTGGAAGGCTCTCGGCGGGGTGAAGGAGGTGCTGCTGCGATCAAAGTCGTCGCTGTCGAGGTCGGGCATGTTGGATGAGCCGAACCCGGGCATGCGATCGAACGACAAGAGCAGATTGTCCAAGACCGAGTCCTGCGTGCCGCTCTGCCACGACTCGGGCCGCAATTGCGAAGGCTGCGAAGACGACCACGATGTCAAAGAGGAAGGAGCATCGGGTGATGTCAAAGGGGAAAGAGCATCGTGAGATTTCAAATGGGAAAGAGCATCGTGTCGTGACTGCGATTGGCCTGTCGGAGTCGCTGGCAGCGGAGCGTCGAGCCTGCCCGTCAGAGTACAAGACAAAGGAGGACGCGGCTCTGCTCGCCGCCTTCTGCTCGTGTCCATTCCGCTATAGCAGAGTGGATCTCCGTACACACGTTCAATCCATACTGGCGACAAAAAGTATCCTCTCCGCTGCAGCAGATCGAAAGGGGCCGGCGCCATCGCCCGTCCTGTGCTCCACTCGCGCCTTCCCCAAGAAGATCTGCAGCCCAATGCGCCGCGCCCGACGAGCCCTCAACACAGTTAGCCCTGCCTGTTTGCATGCCAAATACCCAATTATTGGAAGCTGTTCACATAATTCTTCCGTGGCCCACAGACATTATTTCCTTGCCGAAGTATTGTTTCATCTTTTCAAAGGAATATATCCGCTTGAACTCAATCATCAGAGACCGTTGCAACGGCCCTCGCAATCCTTAACCTTGACTTTCGGCACACTTCGTCTACTTTTCTGACGAATCATCAACTGCTGTCACTTTTCGGTTATGCATGGCATTCTGCAAGTCGATGCACCTGCAGTAGTGCACCAACCCTATCGCTCCCGATTTATTGGCAGAAATACCCTCCCATTCTTGTATCCTTCGCTCTGGGCCATGACAACGCATTTCTGTCTATATCAAATCCAATCTCAACTACAGTTGATTTGTTCAACATCTGCATCACGAGTTTTTTTTGACTATGGTTGGGCACATGTACTGCAGTCGTGCGTGCCGCCCTGTGAGCAAAATCCGACACTTTGAGCCAAGTCAAGCTCCGATAAGGGGGCAACCTCATCTCATTTCCATTTCATCCTCCAAGCCACTGTGAGATACCAGGGCTGCTGCTGCATAAATGTCCCACCCACCAGGAAAGAGCTGAGGTCAGGGGCAATCAGTCGCATCATCACGTAGCGCCGACAAAAACAACAAGGTATTATTGAATCCATCTCATCCAAACAGCCTCTGGAACACCTCTAGGTTTCTCTTCCCAATAGCCCCTTGCCCGTACACCGCAAACACAATCCTCTCGAACCACCCCTTGAACTCTTCTTCCCCAAGTACCCTCTTCATCTCTCGAGCCACCAGGATTGGAGGACAGCCATAGGCACCACAGCCTAGCGCTCCCAGCACAATGCACGTCTTTCCCTCGATCGCTGCACATCTCAATACAAGCCTCACCTTGCTCTTAAATTCGTCCATCACTCTTTGTTCCTCGAAACTCTGCCCATCATCGCTGACTCTAGGATGTCTGGGTGCCGCAACAGTGATGACCGAAACCACCACTCTCTCCTTGTCATCCAATTCTCTGCAGTCGTTGTTCAGCGTATCTTTGAACACAACCACGCTGCCCGAGTAAATCCCAGCCACACTTCCCTCTCCAGTGTTTGCCCATGGATACCACTCCGACTTCAAAGTGGCATACAGAGTCGAAGAATAGCACAACGCTTCTTCTTGTGTCATGGAGAGTGAATACCTCCATCCACCACCCGGCTCCTCATCACTGGCTAGATTCAACACTGCCACCTTACCGGCCAAGTCTGGATTGGCAGATAGGATGTCGCGAGCGCAGGCAAAAGTGTCAGAGTCAATGACTTGGATAGGCCGGGTCTGCGCATCTGGGAAACTAGGGTCTAAGGGCGAGAGCTCTGTATATGTAGCTTCCGTAATAAAAGTGCTTGAGAGCGAGGCGTGAGGTGTAGCAGATGTGATTTGTTCCGATCGCGCGATGGTGTCTTCGCAGATTTTGCGACGGGTTGCCAGATCCGGCATTTTGAACCTGCGACTTTGTATGCCGAATTTAGATCAAAGTATCTCTCTGAATGACCTTGCGTTGTGATGCAAGTTGATGCTGATGTTTGTGACAAAGTCTTCACGTCATCAACTTTGCAGGAAACGATCACTGGGTATATGAGCTGCTGCCTTCGAATGTGCCGTGCTACTTGCAACGTCATTTGATGATGGTAACAACCTGCGACAACTCTCATCATGATTGGAACACTGAGGCCAGCACACTATCTTTGTTATCTCGTGTTTGCAAAATCAAATGATTCGGAGACATTTCGAGATTCGAGCTCAAGCTGGGCTTTTTGTTTCTCCAGCTTCCGTCAACGACACCTCCCATCTCAACCACTTTTCTTTCCAACGATGGACCCTACTCGACTTCACTTGATCGCTTGAGCTAATAAGGACAGCAGCAGTTGTCCAAAATGACTATGGAGTGTGGATGATCAAAGGAAGGCCATTACATCGGGCAGTCATGGGATGCTCCAGCAAAGAGAATGGAAAGATCTTCACGAGAAATGGCCAATAGCAAAGATGGTTCAAACCGAGAACAACGCAAGCTACCTGCTGAGAACAACAAACCAAAAGGTTGACACGATATTCTCACCTCATCGTAATCTGGTCGCTGCCATTCTCGGCCAAAGACATCATGCGGGCACTTTCGGTGATCTATTCGAAACGTTTGGAAGTTGAGTAACAATATTGCTAAAGCAGAAAAACACTACTGTCAATTACATTACTGGAGTTACTTGATATCGAAAGAAAAACACAGGGTAATCGCGTTCGTGAAACAAAGCACAAACTAAACCAGCAAATACATAAACACAAAACAAATGAAAAGTGTCAAGCAGCGGGTGATGAAGCAACATTGTCGTCAGGGGTCATGTCAATGTGTCCTGTTTGCCTCCAGAAGATCTGTCGTCCGATGTCGTGATTCCCTACTCTCTGGCCAAATCCCAAGCAGTGGGAGCAATAAAGGTTCCGCGAGACCCAACAGTAGGACGAGGAGAGAGCGATTTGTCGGCAGACTCTTCGGTGAAAGTAAAGCCAGGGGTGGCAGGAGGGAATTCACCAGGGACGTGCAGCTGGCTAACGCTCATGTCGGTGTCGTGTCTGACAACTTTTGGGAAGATGGCACCAGTTTTATGAGCACCGTCACCCTCGAGACCAGCGAGACCATCGGTGGCCTCTGTTCCCTCATTGACGGGAGTTTCTTGGTAATGAACAAACTCAGGCGATTGAGGAACATTGGCAGAGTTGGGGATCAAGACTGGAAAGGGCGCAGTGCCGGTGTATGTAGCACCAGAGATGCCGTTGTTGTTGGCAAATGCTGCGGGGTTAGTGGTTGCGGCCTCGTTGGATGTGGGCATAGCAGCGTGTCCACCGGTCAAGTCGCGAGGGCGTTCATCTCCATGGGGAGTCTGCTGCTCCTCCTGAATGGGGTTCGCGGCAGGCAGATCCTTGTTCTGTTGGCGATGGTAGGCCTCAGAGCCCAAAACACCTGCACCTACACCAGCAGCTGCAGGGGCCATCCAGTCACTGTAGTTTGTGTTCTGACGAACGGGTTTAGCAGCAGGGGCTAGAGTTTGCGGCTGCTCGATGGGGCTGACGGCTACGTCGGGCTGAAGCTGGTGAGCTGGAGCTGCATGTTGGACAGGCAAGACAAACGTCTGAGTAGGCTGGACAAGATCATTGTGGGGAGCGCTGGTTGCGGCATTGTTGAAGTTGTCAACAGGGTTGGGCTGGTAAGACTCAGGAGTGGCAGTGCCTTCTCTGAGAGGCAAAGTCTGTCTGGCATGGGCCACGGAGCCAGGAGTGGCTGAGGTGAAGGCTGGTGGGTGCTGAGTAGGAAGCTCCTCGTGAGTCGAGACACCCTCAAGACGGTAAGGATCCGAACGAGCGTGCTCGGTAGTGGCACCAGGGAAAGGGACGCCGGAAACCGGGACAGGAGCCGCAGCCACTAGGGTATTGTGCTCAGGCTCGTCAGACTCACTGTCGGGCTCTGCCGGAAAGCTGCGAGGAATCTGAAGATCAGACGGGAATCGCCCTCCTGAAGAGTACCGAGTCAGTCGGGTTTCACGGGATATGATTTGACGCTATGAAAGGGGCAGCACATACTCACCTGGAACAGGACGCTGGAGACGCGTGTCAGCAATGGGCTGGTTGATGACGCTGGACTGCGCCGAGTAAGGGACCTGATCAGCCTCGTCCTCGTCGAGACCGTCGCTGCTAACGCTATTGCGGTGGCTGTTCTGGCTGACGCTGCGGACATGCTGGCGAACAAAGGCGTTGCGCTCTTCGCCAGTCTTCTCGGTCAAGATCTTGATGGCCTCGAACCAAGCCATCATGGTCTCGTACGACTCGGCGCGGAAGACCCAAGAGTGACCACGGTGCATGCCACCGCTCTGACGGCCCTTGAGCATGAATTTGTGCGACGAAGAGCCGGGTTCAGAGTGCGATCCCAATTTCTGGTCGGCCAAGTACAGCGACATGACAGGAGGTTGCGAGTAGATCTTGTCGGCCGACTTGAACTCGTGCAAGTGAGTGGGCGAGAGGACGTACCAGCCAGGCGTGTAGCTCTTGAGATACTTGCTCTTGCGCTCCAGCATACCTGCTCTGACCTCTGCGGCTGCAGGGGCATGCTTGCCGGGGTAGTCAATGTCTTCGATGCGACGCATGGGAAGTCTGGGATTGACAAAGTGCGGGTCCGTCTCGACGAAACGCGACCACTCGAGATCCTTGGGCATGGCAATGGGACCTCCGCGAAGCTGCTCGACAGTGTTGTAGGCATCATCGCCCTCGCGCTTGAGGATGCTGGCCATGGCGTTGTATGCCTTCTGGATCTCGCCCACGACGATTGACTCGAGTTCACGACCCGAACTCTCGAGATTCAAGTATGCGCGGTGCAGGTAGTTTTCCTCGTCGATCTGCTTCTCCACCATGCGGTCCACACCGAGGCGAACGATGTAAGGGTCGGTCTTGCTGCTGTCATTGTGGTCGGCATGCTGCAAGGCTTCGGCAAGCTGATCGACGGCCTTGCGCGTCGCGTCCTTTTCCTTGTCGACAGAGTTCTTAAAGTCGCCGCTAAGACTCTTGATTTCCTTGATCTTCTGACCCAAATCGCTGCGCAGACCGGTCAAGGCGGAGATGACGTCCTGCTCAATGTCGCGCGACTTGTTGGATTCCGCGACAGAGTGCTTGTGGTAGTCGCCCAGGATACGAGTGGCGTCTGCGAGGCCACCGTCGGTGATGAAGACAGAGGGGTGCGAAAAGTTTGACAAGACATTCGAGACCTTCAACAAGGCTTTGCTGCGTGAGTCGTAGCTAGATTGGATCTCGCGGAAGTAAGTGATCAACGACTTCAACAGTGTGCGCCATGCTATCCTGTCTATTAGCATCGAGTACTGAACACATGAAAACAGACACAGGCGTACCTTGGAAGCGGTTAGCAAGAATGTCAGTGGGGCTGCCGTGAGTAGGGATAGGAGTAGTCAGAGCGCTGTTGTAGTCGTCGTGGGCTCCTGGAGTGCCGACGCCAGCAATACTGCCGGCTCTGGTGCTTCTGCGACTGGCGCTGCGGCCCAGACTGGACCTGCGGCTGACGCTGGCCTTCTTCTTGAGAGTCCCACCTCGAGAAGGCGTCATGTCTGCCTTGTACGCGGCAGTCGAGGCATTAGAGACTGAGCGGTTGACACCCCCCTCATCAACAGCGATGGGAGCAGGATTTCCAACAGTGGAGCCCGCGGTGATTGGGAGCTCCTCGCCTGCTACGCGAATCAGTAAGTGCGATATGACACAAAGTGCGCTTCCTACCATGGGCGAAATCGCGTTGCGAAGCATTGCCATAGCCCCTCGACTCAAATGTGTCAGATGGTTGCGGCACCGACTCGTAAAAGCCGTTCTGCTGCGGTGCTTGTGAATACGAAGCCATGGTGACCATGCGGTTGCTACAGGAAATAGGGGGTATCTCAGGGAGGGAAAGGAAAAGACGGCTAGAGTGGAGAATGGACGGACGGTATCGAGGGAGATGGTCGCGAGATGATGGCTACGGAGGCACTCGACGGCAGTGACGTACGCCAATGCCTTGTTTTGGTGACGTGGTGGACCCTTGGCCGGTTTGTCTTTTGGTGCCATCTCTCGATGTTGCACGCCGTTTTAAGTTGGCAAAGCACAAAGCAGACTCAAAGGAAAAAGCCACCTGCGATTGTTGGTCCGTCGACCGTCGCTGCTCGCGTTGGAGCTGTCTCAGTTGATGCCAAAGTTGCAAATCTCAAATCAGCACGGCTGATCTTCATCTCGCTCGTCGATCAACCCGAATGGCTTGCAGAGCTTATCAGCTCGTAATTTCCCCAGCTCTCACCTCTCAACTTGCTTGAGGGAGGTATTTCAAGCATTATCACTTCCAGTACACCATGTGCTCTCCATACTCTCACTGGCATCCTCTGTTTGCAAGGGAACACCATCCCTCGAGCGAAAGAATGCCCAAGAACACTACATTCATCAGCATTCCCATGTGACCCGTCTGCTTCCGACTTGGCGACGTCAAGCCTGGTTGCAAGTATTGAACGTGAAGCCCAGCTCTGGTATCCACAACACTTGATTATCCTGTTATTTCCGCTTTGGAGCCTGACGGCCTACCTGAGGTAGTCTGCTTTTCACCGTTCGCGATTCAAGAATTTCTATCATTAGGGGACGCATTGCACTCTTAACTCGACAACCACGAGGCGTGCCATCTCATTGCGATATTGTCAAGCTGGCCTTGAATAAGCCATGGGGAACGACTCTCAAGAGTCTCGCGAATTCCTGGGTCTATTGCGAGCAGTATACTTCCGATCCCTACAACTTGGTTGCTGCTCTGCCGGATCAAGAAAGCTGTGAAGAAAGTCAAAACCTAGGCAAGGCCGGAACGCCTATTGATGTCGCAGCCGCGTATCCGGACCGTCATAGTGGATTCGTCCGTTGCTGCTTCATCGCAACCATAACACACGTCGTCTGAAGTCTGCTATATCATGTTCGACTACTGGACCATGGACGAAGAACCATAAGCAGTCCTGTCACGGATCTAGATCCATGCATGAACCAAGCTTTGTGGCTCAAGGATGATCAGAAAGGTGTGGCTGTGCAAGACCAAATGGCGGAACGGCTCGCGATGATGGGGAAAAAATCAAAGCCGAGTCTCGAGATCGGAGGAAGCACTTCGAATCCTCGAGGTAATCCTAAGATGTCGACGATAAGCATTGCTTTCTCGACATGTTACGGAGGTCGCGCAAGTCGCTGCTGCAGATAGCCTTTTTCTGTATTGTGCTGTACTTGGTCGTCTCGCTCTTCCGACCGTCGGCGCCGAAGCTCTACTCCTGGAACACAATCCGCTACCGAACAACGGCATCAAGCCTTCCAGAAGCTCGAGGAGACTGCCCAGGACTCGAGGATAGCTCTAAGCCTGCTTTGGTAGTCTCGCATGTCTCTGCTGATGGAGATACGGACTGGCTGAAACGTCTTTCTAACAAATACCATCTCTGCATCTACGAGGTTGAGACGCCTGCAGACTCGACCGTAAAACACCTCCGTGTGCCTGCCAATCGCGGCCATGAATCTATAACCTACCTCACCTTCCTGATTGACAACTACGACTCAATTCCTAAAGCTGGCGCAGTCTTTGTACACGGCAATAGATTTCAATGGCACAACGATGACCCCTTGTATGACAATGCCGCCTCTCTGGCCGCCCTGAACATCCCATCCGCCCTTGCAGCTACTGGCTACCACAACCTTCGCTGCGACTGGAGTGCCGGCACATGTCCCAAAGACTCTGGTCCTGCTCAAGGCAGTTTCGAGACCTCCTTGAACTCCATTCTGCAGCCCTGGAGCGCTCGATCTGCTTCTGATGCTGCCATGCCACAAGCATTTGCCGTGCTCTTCGGAGGAGACGAGTATCTCAGAAATGGAAAGAGCAAGGGCTTGAAGCTGGGAAGAAGTGATACTCTACGAGCACAATGCTGTGCCCAATTCGTCGTATCCAAGGACTCAATACACCGCCACTCGCGTGAGGAGTACATTGCCCTGCGTCAATGGCTCCTTGACGGTTACGGCATGTCCCGTAACTCCAATGCCGCTCCTCGGGATGATCGCATTGCTGGTCGTGTCTTGTCATACCTCTGGCACATTCTTTTTATCCCCCAACAAGACAGCCCGGTCGATCTGGACAGGTTGAACGAGCAAGCATGCCCAAGCGCTGCCGAATGCTACTGCAAGCTTTACGGAAAGTGCGACTTGAGTTGCAGCGTCAGATCGTGTTATGGTCAATATCGTGTGCCGCCTAATATGCGCCTCCCTGACAATTGGGCTCAACTTCACGGGAGTGATATCTATGAGCCTGGCGTCGGAGGTTTGCATAGAAGATTATACCCCAAGCCCTATGAGCCTTGAGCATAGACTGCTCGAATCCAGAAGAATTCCCAACTCACCCGAGTTGTACTGTTGCACTGCCTCGCTGGCGTCCTTTTGATACAGTGATATTGGACGGAGCTAATCTCAACTGAAACTCCATCTGCATGTTGGCAGTACTCTGATCGGAGTCTGACAGCCAGGGGAAGGCACTGTGTCGATCTCGGTGCTGGAGATTCATTCTTCTGTCCTCAGGTGCTTGAGAAGGCGTAGGAATAAACGGACCCCATTAGCTTCAAAAGCTCCTTGCAAAAGGTGCCCTCGCAAGGCACAATTTTGTTTTGGAAGAAACAGACACATCCGGTGAGACGATGTCCAATTGCTCATCTCAAGCAGAAAGTCACGCTGCCCCGAGAGATTCTGCCTCTACACTCCTTATAGCCATGAGACAGCCGTTCAACGAATAGAGTAGTGGTTGATAAACATGTAAATTGTATCATAAACCTTCTGGCTCTATCTCTATATCCATCAATGCCCCCAACTTGTAAAAGAAACCCTTTCACAACTACGCCTTGACACAAACACCCGCATCGGTAGCGTTAGCATACCCATACGAACTCCCAATCGTAAAGACGTCGTTGCCACTCTTGTACCCTTTGTTTCCTGCGACCACTTGCCCCCAGGTCTGACTATACAAAACACAATACTGGCCCTGACCGACCCCATTCTTGCTCAACACATATGTATTGAAAAAGCGACACTGCTGCGCAACACCATTGCTAGGGGGATGCGCAAGGTTGTATGCCGTTTGAGCCGTACACGCATCTGCGCACCTGCTGGCGTTGAACGCACCGTCAAAAACCCGGAAACCGAGATATGTGTCCCTGGAATTGCAGTCCAGCGGTGCGGAGATGGCTGCATTGTTGAAGAAGACGGGAGCCGAGTACCCAGTCGCAGGAGCGATGTTAGCATTGATATAACCATTCGAGCCCGCGATGACGATGGTGAAGTTGTTGGCTGAAGAGCCGGTGTTGACCGCATTCTGAGGCGTGACTGCACCGCTCCAAAATGTGCACTTTATGTTTGCAACCGCGCAGGTGGTGTTGTAAGAAGTCGAGGGCGCGCGCTCGTAGAAGATGTTGAAGGAGGCGCAGTTGGTGCGTGAAGAGCATTCTTGGGCGCACTTTGCTACGTCGTAGGTGTTGAGGGAGATGAAGCCACCGTAGCCATTGGCGTTGCTGCTGGCATGGTAGTTGGTGAATGTGTTGATGTAGGTGGGGGGTGTTGTTGCGTTTGTTGCTGTGGATGAGAAGATGGGATTGGAGAGAAAAGCGGCGGGAGTGTCGCCAGATGGACAAGCGCGCTTTGTGATAAGGTGGAGTTGGTGGTGTGGTATTGCGAGCGCAGTGGCTGCGAAGAGTAGAGCAGAGGTGATGAATCTCATGGTGACGAGATTGTGCCGGGAAGTGAAGTCTAGAAAAGGAAAACTTGACTAATGATTGAGGAGATTCGGTGAGGACAAGGAGAGGACTTATACTCATGGTGATTTCCAGTCAGTAGTGTCTTCGTGCCAGGAATAGCTATCACAGAATGTGGTATGCACATGTTAGGAGGTAGATGGCTGAACATAACGGGTCAACCTTAAGTGTCAGATCGCGGACAAGGATACACGCAACGTCTATACAGCATGCGTAAGACTGAGAAAAGCAGCCCAGATGATGAGTGATTCTTCTTGAGCATTCAAAATGGCTCGAAACAACCATGGAGATGCTATCACCTCTCGACGTACAGAAACCTCGGGATTTTTTGTTTCTTTCCAAAAAGCAGTCAGAGCCGAGTCCGGGATATATACCTTCGTGCTTCTGGTTGTTCAGTAAATTCACGTTGAAATTTTGAGCTGCGAGGCCGTTCAACTCGTACCCGAAACCATGATGAGGAGGCTGGCATAGCTATTCCTCTGCGAGGACTGACTTTGCGACGCGCAATATTGGCATACTACATATTAAGGGGGCTGCCTGTAACCTAGAAGTGAACATCCAGGAGTGATACCAAGGTCAAGGGGGTTTGCAGCATAGATTGCCGGACCAACGGTCATACTCATCCTGCTAATTCGGTCTCTCCTGAGGGCAGTGCATGAGCGGCCTGTGAAGCATTCACAGCCATCGAGCGACCTGGGGAGGATTTTCTGATTCCCAAAAATTTGGATAATGGCGATACGCGATTTATGCCTCGAATCAGACTGAGTGTAATGATGGTGATCATACATATTCTCAGGTTAAGGGGTCTTTGGAAGGAGTACTCGGATAACTCGATAGCACCTTCCCTGATCGGACGGCAGATTCTCGGTAATCTCGGCAGTAGCTGCCCGACTCATCCTCTCACGGCTAGGCTTCAACTTGTGCAAACACCTTCCTGCCATTCAACGGCAAAGCTGCTTATCCCTCGGTCATGAGTTGTGACCATCTTTGATGTCTGCCACGCGCAACACTGGTTCGCGTAGAAATCCTGCATGTTGTTGGACGTGTAAACTTCGCCGCAAGAAGTGCGATGCCACGCAGCCAACATGTCTTGGGTGCAGTTCACGTAACATCACATGCCACGGTTATGGCGAACGACCAACCTGGCTGAACGGCGGAGATGAAGAACGTGCAGAACTGACGCGTATCAAAGATGCCGTCAAGGATAACAAGAAGCGGAAAAGGACTGATTTAAATCAGGACCAGACTGGGGAAAGTCGTCGATCAAGTCAACGACAAGCTACATCAGCTGATGGTCAAGAAGTGCGACACAGCAGAAATGATGATGTCCAAGTTTCTCATCAGACTTTGCAAGTAGCGGAGCAGGAACAACCACTTCCAGCCTCTGACGAAGCCCCGAGCCAGACACCTTCTTTGGCACCGACTCCAAGCGCAACAAGCTACTTTCGCTTTGGATACCACCGAGAGGCAGAGTTATTGATGCATTATCTTGATCATGTTTTTGCCCTTCAGTTTCGGTTTCACTCTCCCTCTGTAGGAAGTGGTGGTCGAGGCTGGTTGCTCTGGCTATTGACAGAAAACAAACCACTATATCATGCAGCGCTTAGTCTTGGAGCTTTACATCAACACTCGTTACTTGTCCGATCTGCTCGAGGTCAAGGCTATCACGATACATTGCACGAACTGAACGAGCATCATAATCGGGCCCTCCAAGAGCTGCAGATATTCTTGCAAAGCAGCTACGACAATCCGGCTGATGCAGAATCTGGACGCATGCGAAGACTCCAAATACTGGCCTGTGGCGTACAGCTGATCAGCTTCGAATTGTTCCGTGGCGGTACGAGTCAATGGCAGGTACATCTCAGTGCTTTGGCTGCAGTGGTTCACGGCACGAAGGTGATGAAATATACAAGCGATGACCAAACCACTGCCAACAATGATGAATATTCTCCAGGAGACTCTGTGTCACATCTCAATGGAGGGCTGCGGATCAACACTCTGGAAGACACGGCTGAGCACTTCCTTCTGGGTGCTGTTCTTTGGTTTGACATACTGTCATGTGCCTCCACGAGCAAAGAACCACATCTCTATCCTGAAGACACTAATTTGCTTCACGGACGCATCGACTTGGCAAACATAGCAGGCTGCCAATCCTGGATCGCTTTAGTCATCGGAGACATTGCGATTTTGCGGGCATGGAAAGCGGAAGCAACCTCAAACTACAGCCTCAGCTTTTGGAAACTTTTCGAAAGAGGCAATCCTATTCGCAGGTGTCTAGAGGATGGGATCACTAATCTCCGCGCAGAGATTGACGAGGCATTCAATGTGCTGGGCCTGTCGCACCTCGGGACTGCAGGTGCTTACCTCGTGCTCACAAACCCTGAGCTTCAACAACAAGCCGTCAAACGCGCAGTCACACTCGTGTTCGCATACGCCGCTCAAGTCTACCTAAACACAACTATATCAGGACCTGATTCCAAGCTCGACGACGTCCGTAAAAGTGTTGCCGACACCATGAATGCTTTGCAAGAACTACAATTCATCTGCGATGCACAAGCCCTGAGAAGTCTCATCTGGCCGATATGTATTGCTGGCAGCATGGCAGACGATGCTTCATCTCGATCGTTCTTCCATGGTCTGATACAAGGACTTGGCGACGAGGCTCACGATTTTGGCAATTCTGCAACAGCTTTGCGGGTCATGCAGCAGTGCTGGTCATCACGAGATAACGATCCCACTACATTCTCAGACTGGACTATCGCGATGGATCATCTCGGCCAGCGTGTTTTGCTCGTGTAGTGTGCAAAAGCCATCCCTAGGCTAGCATCAATTGTACTTGAAGCTGTATCCAAGAGTCTGAAACAAACAACTTGGGCTTTATGATCGCTAGGGCTTGAGCTATTCTCCACATGCGACATAACTGCCAACAAGCTTATAGACGCGATCTACCTCCTTCTACGAGAAAAACTATGGCAGCAGCTAAGGTTATTGCTCGACGGACGGAAAGCAAAGGAGTTCGTTCTATAGTTGACCCAATATACAAACATCTCCCCGCCGACTAATCAAAGAGCGGTGTGGTCTTTTACCATGCCTTTCTACAGATGTTATTCGAAGAATTCGATGCCAGTGAAATGGCTACTTGCATCTGTTCATCAGCTTGACCACAAGAGGTTTATTGAGCCATCAAATATTTGATGGCCTTCTACATCAGAAATAGGGGAGGCATGGCGATTGAGATGATGTCTCGAAAGGATGGCCGCATTATCTCGGTCAGAAGACCCCTATGATTCAAATTTGGAGCGAGGTGGTATTCGATTGGTGCCTCGGTGCTTTTCGTTCGCTAGGCCCGTAATCCTGAATACTGGATTACCCTCAGAATGTCAGACCTTTCAAACTCAGGTGCCAAGCACGTTGTCCGCGCCTCTGAGGACATGATACAGACCGCAAAGTTCCTCATTGATTATTCCTTCTCTGCTTGTATCATACCAGTATCTGTTGCCTGGTTGCTTACGAGTCCCAACGGGCTGTGCTAAAAAGTCGTCTGCCTTGCACTGTCGACAAATCATGACAAGAGAGAGGTTGTGGTCAGTGCATACGCAACACGAGAGGACTCCTCCCCCTTCTGACTATTTCTTCCATCTTGGAACGTGATCGAGTCTCGGAGGTTCGATTTCTGCTATCCCTCAGCATTCCAGAAATCGTCTGAGGAATCCTTGTATTGATTTGAAAAGAAAATGGGCAACTCCGACACTTCCAGTGAGCTCGGTAGAGCTTCGAACGTTGATTCTCTGGACTCAATACCTCCTCCTCCGTACTCAGATATACCCAGTCACAGCTATAATGCTGGTCACGATCCGGAATCAGTGGACTCGAAAGCAGAAGGCCCATATCATATCAGAGGTAAGCTCGTTCGTAATTTTGGCCGTTAGTGGGTCTAGTCACTAAACTTTTCTTTACTAGATGATGGTCGTGTCGACATCGACTTTAGCTCACGTTTGCTGCGGACTTTCTCCAAAGTCTTTCCATCAACGCCTCTCGAAGATTTAGAGCCAGCACCAGCCTACGAATTCAAGCCTGCATCGACTAGGACATGGGATCTCAAGCTCAACATCGTGATACAAGTTGTAGGGAGCCGTGGAGATGTACAGCCATTCATCGCTTTGGGCAATGAATTGCAACGATATGGACACAGAGTCAGATTGGCGACCCACGACATGTTTGCGTCTTTCGTGCGAAAAGCCGGGCTGGAATTCTACCCGATAGGTGGAGATCCGGCGTCACTGATGGCATACATGGTCAAGAACCCGAGCCTCATGCCGTCGATGGAGACAGTTATGTCTGGAGAGATCGGTCGCAAGCGTCGTATGATCGCAGAAATGTTATCTGGATGCTGGGATTCGTGTGTGCTGGCCGATCCTCTTACTGGAACCCCTTTTGTTGCCGACGCCATCATTGCCAACCCGCCTAGTTTTGCGCATGTTCATTGTGCACAAGCTTTGGGCATACCTGTGCATCTCATGTTTACTATGCCCTGGAGCTGCACTCGCGCCTTTCCTCACCCACTTGCGAACTTGGCCAATGTCGAGGGAGATCATGCTATGGCTAACTACATGTCTTATCATGTAGTAGAATGGATGACTTGGCAAGGGTAAGTGTTCCTTATTCTCAAGGGCCGAGTGTCAGTAACGCTGATGATCTAACAGATTGGGCGATGTCATAAACCATTGGCGAAAGAGCATCGAGCTGGAGCCGATCAACCTAATGGATGGACCGACATTGGCACAGATGCTCAAGATTCCTTTCACCTATTGCTGGTCGCCTGCTTTAGTGCCCAAACCTGGCGACTGGCCAGATTACATCGGTAAGGTACAAGTTAGAATTGCACTGTGGTCATTTACTGACATCCAGTTAGATGTTTGTGGGTTTTTCTTCCGAGATACTCCCAAATTCACGCCTGCCGCCGACCTTGCCCGGTTCTTGGCCGCTGGCCCTCCGCCGGTCTACATTGGTTTCGGCAGTATCGTCCTAGACGACCCAGCGAAGATGCTTGCCACTATCGTTGAAGCCGTGCGCATTTCTGGCGTGAGAGCCATCATTTCCAAGGGATGGTCAGACTTTGGAGGCGATGTTGGTGAGAACATCTTTTATATTGGAGACTGCCCTCACGAGTGGTTGTTCCCTCGTATGGCAGCCGTCGTGCATCACGGTGGTGCAGGTACAACGGCCTGCGGAATCAGGAACGGCATTCCGACATTGGTCTGCCCTTTCTTCGGAGAGTAAGGGCGCCGGAAGCCATCAAGTTTATTAGACGAAGACTGACGCACGATTAGTCAACCTTTCTGGGGACACATGATCGCCAGTGCAGGTGCCGGGCCAGAACCATTACCACCACGCGATATGACTGCCGAAAAGCTCGCAGATGGGATACACTTTCTCCTACGAGAAGAGACTGTGGCAGCAGCCAAGGCTGTCGCTCGACGAATGGAAAGCGAAGAAGGAGTTTGGTCTGCAGTCGACTCCTTCCACAAGCACCTTCCCGTAGACTCCATGAGATGTGACTTGATGCCTGATCAACCAGCGGTCTGGTCCATCAAATCAGGACGCAAACAAGTAAAGATATCGAAAGTCGCGTCAGAGCTCCTCACATCACATCGTAGTGGATTGCGAAAGGAGTTGAAAGTGTGAGTATTACCCCGACAAACTCGATGCCGGTCCCCATCTGACTTGGTGTGATGCAGGTATCGATCTAAACCCGTAATAATCGAGCCCACTCGGTGGGACCCTATCAGTGGCGGAGCATCAGCTGTGACCGCAACATCAATCGAACTTGCTGGCTGTATCACTGGAATGGTCACCAAGCCGATACAAGCGTACGGAGACGAAAAAAGACGACAACAGAGAGCCGACGCAGTCAATGCGATGGTCGAGATCCAACGCCTCAGCATACCTGATCAGGGAGACTCCAGTGCGAGTATTCATACGGTCGTGTCGACAAAGTCGCGAGACAAGAGGACCTCTCCAGGGGGCCAGGCAGCGCTTGCAGGTGCGAAGAGTATAGGCCTATTTGCACCAAAAGCCCTGAAGGGAATGACTGTCGACATACCACTGGCAATCGCAGAAGGCCTCCGTACAGCACCGAGGCACTACGGCGATCAAGTGCGCGACACAGGTAAAGTGACGGGTGTAGGCAGTGGTTTTGCAGTGGCCGGCAAGACTTTTGCATGGGGCATGATGGATGGCGTCTCAGGTATGGTCGTGCAGCCGTACAAAGATTACAAGAAGAACGGTGCAGTAGGCCTGGCTACTGGGTTTGGAAAGGGAGCCGCTGGCTTGGTGACCAAGACAGGAGCAGCCATGTTTGGGACCTTGGCTTACCCAGCATCAGGGATTGCGAAAAGCATACACTCAGCAACTCACAACAAAACGCGCAAGCTCTTAGAACAACAGCGTCGCGAGGAAGGCTTGTATATGGTCGCAAATCGGCCGCGGACGGGCAGCGAGGTGAGTGCCTTGATGGACAGTTTCCATGGTATTGGAACATCAAAAGGCAAAGCAGCGAAATAAATGGCCAGATAGCGGTGTAAGAAAATTGATCAAACGTGGAAGGTCAAGTCGCCGAGACTGCCAAGTACACAGGCCGCACCAGCGCCTGACATAAATATGCATAAACTTTATGAAGAACCCATCAAGAAGTCGAGGTCATCGTCAGTCATCTTCTTGTTAAAAATCTCGAAGACCAAAGGATTTTACAAGAAAAGATCATTACAACCACGAATAGATGTTCAGAGATCATCAGACACAGCATTGAATGAGCCGTCTCGCCGGATGCCTGAGAGATTGCAAAAAACATCGTGCCATTCTATAGATATGCATTCTCGACTCGTCCGTGCGATCAAAGTATGGCGAGGAGCGCAAGATCAAGTATTGAAGAGCTCATGCGCCAAGATAGCATATGATATGTATGTGTCGAACAACAAGCTCACTTTCGAGAGCTGGGCAACTCCATGAGACTGATCAAAGCTTACCGTGATACAATTGATTGCTGCACAACAACTTGGTTCTGTCCATATTCCTCTCCCCCTCCACTATCGTTGTAATGTTTGACCATAGCCAACACAACCGTGCAAAGCGTCTTCTGGATGTGCATTGATCTTCGTCTCAGATCATGGGAATCGCCTCGTCAATCTTGATCCCGTGACTGACCATTTTACCACCATTCTTGTTCAACATGGCCCAGATCTCACTGGGATGTACCCAAGCGAATAAGACCATGGTGAAGAACATTAGACAGGCATCGAAGATGTACAGAAACCACTCATGCGAGATGAGGTATCCATCGTTGCCTTGTGCATACTCGATGAGACGGAAGATTGATCTGATCAGGATGAGGGCACTGCCGCTGTACAGGGTATGAAGGTGCTTCTTCCAAGGGTTCTGGGAGAGCATACTACGGCTCGTAGGCACCTTGTTCATGCGGATGTTAAAGGTGATGCTGACAACGATGAAGAAACCGAAGAACAAAATTTGGATGACGAGACCGCCGATCGTGATGTGCTCGCCATTCTCCAAGGCTTCAAGTGTGCCAGACGCCATGATACCACCACCTGCAGCTTGTAGGCAGAAGGAGATGACATCGCCAATGACGAATATCTTTGTGAGCCACTTCTTCGCAATGATACTGTGGTGTTCGCCGTCGGTGAGCTGGATGATGCGTCCGAGTTCCATGTAGATGCTGGCTGCGAACAAAGCCGGAGCGACAAGAATAAGGATTGCCTGGATAGAGTAGGCTGGGATGCTGAAGTTTGGTGCTTCCTGGCTAGACCTTGCACGCTACTTATGGTTAGTTGTTGACAGCTATCCAGGGCCTCAGTTGACTTACTGCTATGAATCCAATGACTTCGAACAGCCCTCCAATGACGAACGGGATGAAGAAGTAGGTCTTGGTCCTGATCATTTGGTAGAAGTGGAGAACAGTAACGAGAACGAATAGTATGATGAAGATGACTGCAGCAGCCATGCTCGGGTCATAGCGGTAGAGCTTGAAGTCGCCATATTGAGTTCCAGAGTCTGACATCGTGGTGAACAGTGAGGTATAAATTCGTGTCTGGGTTGTTCTAGACAGTGTATAGCTGAGTGGTCTGCCAAAAATCCAGATTGAGATCAGCGAGGATGTTGTTGTGGTCTTAGATTGGCAAATTGGCTAAGTGCGACGCGTCTGTGTCAATGATAGCATGGAAGTACAGATTGAGGCCGTCTGATTTGATGGAAACCCTCATGACTATAAATACTGGACAGTCTCAACGATTGCGTATCCGAACACGGGGTACGATATACGAGAAAAAGATACTTCCTGGCAGACGTGTTCGCGCCCAGCATTGAGGCACCAGTATTCAAACAAGGGGTAGCCTGAAGATCTCCCGATAGTGTCCTCTCATAAGGCGGCTTGTCTTTCCTTTCATGTTTATGCCTGTGTGGTAGTACTTGAACGTACAGTCCGATCAGCCAAGCAGAGGGACAAGACTCGGACTCGCTCCTGTGGGATCATGTCGAAGTAACTATTTTTTTGTATGGACGTGATACAATTTGATCAGCCGAGTGGAGAAACGACATGGTAGTCTATATGCCATCGACTTGTATTTATATTGAACAAGTATTTTATGAGCGTGCTGTCCGTGGCTGTAGTCATACCCAAACTCGGGAGGCTCGTACATATCTGAATGTCGCCGTGAAGATCCAGCAAGATATAGATCATGTCCGACAATGCTATGATGACATGTTTCAATTCCTGAAGCGTCTCGAGTTTTGAGAAAATCCTTTAGATGTCGATTGAGTTGCTCCTGTGCGGGACTGATGTGTTTGCGTCTCATATGGGCATTAGCAGTGGGCTGATCCTTCCAGTGACCTCGATCATTGCGGATGTGATATACAGAGAGCTCTGAAATAAGTAGCCACCGTAGGTGACACCGCTTTCTTTCCTGGCCAGACGCTCCTTCTCGACGCGATGTGGAGGCACTCTTGACAATTTTGATTGGCTCGGAGAACTCCAGTCCTGGCCGAGGTACAAATTGCCTGATACACGGGATTCACCTGCAACTACCATAATAGCTCTCGTGCCAACATACAAATCCATATACAAATCGATTGAACCGGACGGTCCGTTCTTGGCCAGGCATGCCACAGAGAAAATCGCATACCAAGTCTAGGCGTGGATGCCTCCAGTGTAAGCAAAGACACGTCAAAGTAAAATACCACCTTTCATATGTATCTCCTTGTCATGCTGTTCACAATGTACCAAAAAAAGAGAGAGAGAAAAATCGAAAAAAAAAACCTGACTAACAGCCACGTTCATCAGTGCGATGAAGGCCTTCCTTCTTGCGGCTACTGCATAAAACGCGAAGTTGTGTGTAGCTTTACCACCGTCACTCGCGAGAGCACTGAAAGTGCTACCATATCACCATTTCCTCAATCAGACTCTGCTACTTTCCCTTTTCCACTGTCGCCGGCATTGAGAGTATCTGAATTAAGATTGATGCACAACTGGTCGACTAAAGCGTTCAAACCAATGCGACAACACCCTGACGAGTCCTACCTCTGGCAAATTGTTATACCAGAGCTGGCTCTATCGCATGGCTTCCTTCTGGATGCGCTTTTAGCACTCTCAGCCCGACAGCTTTCTTTCGAAGATACGCCAGATCAAGCACTGTGGGACTCTGCAGCATTGGACTATGAGAATCGAGCCCTCACAGCCTTTCAACTCGTCCTCGTCAACATTGATTCTACCAATTATGAGGCCATCTTCGCCTGTTCGATACTAATCATGGTGTTCTCGTTAGCGCAATCTCAATGGCAGGATGATACACGCCTTTCTGATGCCATTACCGATATCCTTGAGCTACGCCAATTTCTTGCCGGCGTTGGCACAGTCCATCAAGGCTTCAGCGATCAATTACGTCTGTCAAGCTTTGGCATTCTTTTCACACCACATACCCCTGTTTCCCAAATTCAGTCAGACGATACTACTGGAATATCGCTACCAGACATGTGCCGGTGAGTTTAATCCACCGAGAGCATGTAACCATTAGCTAACACATCCAGTACGGTCGATGCGGCGCTGGAGCATTTGCGTTCAATTATACCTGAGGACCAACATAAAGACTCCCGCTCTGATGCTATAACTTGTCTCCAGCAGGCCATGCAAACATATTGTACAGGCGGACTTTTCTCCGGAATAATGACGTGGCCAGTCACTGTTGGAGAGGAAATTGTTCAATTGATTGAAGCCAAGGAGCCTCTTTCTCTAGCAATTCTTGCTCATTACGGTGTGATCATACATCTCCTTCGGGACCGATGGTGGGCCAGCAACACAGGAGAGAGACTGGTTCGCACGATACTGCCTATATTGCGAATATCCAAGCCTGAATGGGCTGATTTGGTGCAGCAGTCATGGACCGCGGTAAAAAACGATCCGTCTTTGCAGACCACTCCAACTGCCTTATAATCGGTTGAGTGGAAGGGTTAGCTGGACTGCATTTCAGGCATGTAGCTGGCTCTAATGCTCCGCACGAACATGATTGAAGCAATGACGAGTCAAAGGCTGGACTTTATTGATCAAAGACAGGATTGATGATCTTCGCAACAGCCTCTGCCGTTGTGAATAACACTCCTCCAGCGAGTACAGTACGTCCCAGCCTCATGACCGTTCCTCTCCAGAACGCACGAATTCCATCGTCCATCCAGATACTCGCGATAGCTTCCATTGTGGTAGTTGCTTTTGCAGTTTGGGACCTCGTTTTGATGACATCGAAAGGTTGTGTCGCCAAGGTTGTTGTGGTACCGGCGACTGCACCGTTGGCAAAGTTCACAGCCGTGTTCTGTTCGATATCACGATTCTTCTCAAAATCTTTGAGGATGTTGTAGGAGCCCATTCGGAAGCTAGTAGCCGATGCTTGCTTCAGGGTTGTTCCTGCAAATCCGCGGTAAAGCCCTTTCAGGCCGTCCTCGGCCAAGACTGTTCTGACAGCATGCATGGTGGAAGTGAATTGTCTGGGCCCTCGAGCGTCGTCGATTAAGGCCGTCTTGATTCTTTCGGTGGGCGTAACCGCTGTCGCACTTGCAACAACTCCAGCGGCCATTCCAGCTAACATGTTTCTGACGGGCGAAAGTGTTCCAGTCTCTGGATCCTTGAATGCATTCTTGACCGTGTCGAAGGATAGGAATCGCACTGCATCTTTACCGACAGATCCAACGACCAATGCACCACATCCCTTATAAAGAGCGCGCAATCCTTCTTGACTGTAGACCTGACCGACGACAGCAAATGGATTCCGTGGATACGGCACTCCTGCTGTCCGGACGTGTAATTGAGCTCTGGTTTTGGCGAACTCAAACGGATATGTCACGGAAGCTTCCACACCTCCAGCAATTCCTCCCGATATCACAGACACTATCGGCTTTGTATGTTTTTCGTCGCCCATTTTGGTGAGTGTGACATGGTTGAAGAGGACACGCGATTGAAGATGTGTGATGTTTCAATGGCCGAGGTATGACGTACCCCAAAACCAGTCCCAGGTAATTTGCACGCGAGAGCGGAGCTGTCTCTGACGAAAAAGCATCTTCTGTTCGTGCCTCCACACCTCGAGGCATCAAACCATGAGCTTTCTCTCGTACTTGGAGACTTTAATCGCAACTCGCATCAATGCTTATCGTATACTCGACTTGTCACTTCTCGCGACCCGATTTCGACGCTCTGACTCGCGAAGTCGCGTTTCTGCCTGCTTCTCCACAAAGCCATCGCCATTGATGCCTGGAAAGGCTTCACGCCTAAGGTGATGCTGCCTTCCGTAATATTGCTTCCAGGCAACATGGACTCAGACAGGGAGAGTATAGATTTTGACCCCATGGTCAACCTGATATATAATGCTTCATCATCAATCATCACTACACCTGCACATACCAAACATACTTTTCCAGCTCTGGTATAAAGGTCTCATTTTTTTCGAGATGCGCATCTCCACAATCAGACAACGTGACGAGCGACGAGGAAGAAGATCAAAGCTCACTGCAGCTCCCTCGATCACGCACCACTTCTCCAACACATTGCAACCGGACAAGAAGGTAGTCTGCTGCGATAGCGGACTCGCGCAAATCAGACTCAGCAACGGCACAACCAGTCAAGTCGTGGACTACGACTGCTCTCTTTCTGGCCAGAAGACCGAGTCTGTCACTTTCGATTTGGAAGACTTTGACCGATCTGTACCACTGCACGTTGAAGCACTGGGGCGCAATGGACGCGTCAAGAACACATTCGACGCTTGGAACGCGACACAACACGACTGCATTCGCATCGACAATTCAGAGGTTATCTTACGAAAGCAATCAGTGATTGGCGCTTTGGACGAGTTCAAAGATGACGAAGACGACGACGACTGCGATGTTGAACTTCAAGGTCATGAATGGGCAGTCCTCCTCAATGAAAAAGGCGCCGACGGCAAATTGAGCAGAGCCCACACGATTGATTTGCGTGTCGGATGCGTTCTCGATGGGGCAGTTGTCTACTACGAAGATGGACACTCGACACCATGTGGACTTCGCTATGGGCAAACTGGGTCCAAACACTACTTTGGAGGAGGCAACTCTCAGAAGCTCCACATAGCCAAAGGCGTCGATGTTGTCAAGGTAGAAATCAAAAAGACTGGATGGGGTGGCAGGATTCTTGGTGGGATATGCATGACTCTGTCGGATGGTACGAAAGCAGGAGTGCTCAATGCTGACGCACTGTCTGGCAACGAGAATGTCAAAGTGCTGGAGGCTGGACAAGGAGAGAAGATTGTCGGGTTCTTTGGAAATAGTTGGTATTACACGGAGAAGTTTGGCATCATTGTGGGGCCCAAGGGTGTCGAGCTTCCACCTCAGACATACGACATGGCTCAGCTACAGAACATGCAGGAGAGGGATTGGTACAGTAACAGATAGATGGACATGGAACTTTTGAAGATGTTGATTGAGACATGAATGGATTGAGAAGAAGCATGTCAAGCACGTGAAGACGACTGTTTTGATGGAGCACGAGTCGACGTGCAGGAGCCCCGGTAGGCTCTAAAAAGTGGAACGCGGCAGGCATGGTGGTTCGGAAGTGTTTCAAAGTGGTGCGGAGGCGTTGGATGTCGTTGATGATTTGTGTTTGTGTTCAAGCAGAGGCGTCTGGCATGTCACAAACAATTCTTGCACGCCGTATTGACCAGAAGATCAAGCAAGAGGAAGCAGCATTGCTGTTCAGCCTCGGTATATGGCTGCAGAGCAGATCAAGACGGCGAGATGAGCAGATCGACAGTGCATGAACCGAGCGTTTCCAGGGACCAGTCGACCAAGATGATGAACATGACTCTGTTTCTTGACTCTTTCTCAAAAACCACACGTTCCTTTGACCTTCTTTCTCGTTTCACGCCTTTCTTTGGCGCGCTTCATTAATCGGCAGTCGATTCTCCTTCACTTTTCTCCTTTCTCAAAACTTCTCACTCGATCCTTCTTCCCATTGACCATCGGACTTCGGCAGTTGTACCACTTGAACCACCTTGTCAACCATTGACGTCTTGCACTTTGACACTGCGACATCCCTACGCTCGCCGCGTTACTCCTTGCAACTGACCCTCTCTCTTTCCATCTTTCTCGCGCTTCTCCTGGCGACAAGCGCGCACAACAATGGACGACAAGATCTCCATCACCATCTGCGGCGACGGCGGCTGTGGTGCGCGCCCCTCACTTGACCAACCGTCATCTCAGGCTAACACGCCCCTCCAGGCAAGTCATCAATAACCCTCCGCATCGTCCGCTCAGCCTGGACCCACGACTACGACCCCACAATCGAGGACTCGTACTCTGTGACCCGCACCATCAACGGCCAAACCTACTCGCTCTTCCTCACCGACACCGCCGGCCAAGAAGAATACCGCGGCATGTGGTCAGCCGCCAACCTGACCTCTGACGCCTTCCTGCTCGTCTACGACATTACAAACGCTCAAAGTCTGCAGAACCTCGACTTTTTCGCAGAGCTGATCGAGATGGAGAGGGAGAACAGGCAAGAGCAGGGAAAGTGTTGGCCCGCCATCATGGTCGCCGGAAACAAGTGCGATCTGCAAGGCCAGAGACAAGTCGGTGCTGCCGAGGGATTCGAGTGGGCCAAGAGCAGGGGCTGTGGCTTCATGGAGACTTCTGCGCGCGAAGTCGTTAACATCGAGGAGACTTTTGCTTGTGGGCTTCCTCGATCCAACCTCACAAGAAGCAGAGGCTAATGTTTGCACAGCAATCGTCAAGCGCGTGGTCGAGGCCAGAGAACAGCACGCATCAGGCATGCGACCTGAGTTCCCTTCTTTGCTCAACCCTGCACCTCACAACCAGCCTGTCTCGGCGGCAACAGAGACCCAGCAATCCGCTCCTGCGCCAAACATCATCAGCGAGTCGGAGAAGCAACGCTATTCCGAGTCCGAGTCGGCTGCCACCTCGCTACAGAAGAAGAAAAAGAAGGGCGGTTTCTTTTCCAGTCTGAAGTGCTGGTGAAGACAGAAGATCCCACGATCTTTTTGTTGTGCTCTCCCTTCACCGCAAAAGTGATTCTCTTGATCGATGGTCTATCTCACAGTCGGGATATGGAAAGATGTGGGGGTTTTAATGACTGGCGATAACCATCGTGCTCTTGTTTTTTATTTTCTCTTTTTTCTTATTTTGTCATTTCACTGATATCCTGTACAAGTAGATACCCTGCCTTTATGCCTAATCATAATTTTCTTTTCTTGCTCACAAATCTGGCAGGTTCGATTGGTGCATGTGGTAAAAACAAGCACGGGAAGGTGCCAGCAACCCAATGCTTCTCTTTACCCATCTATTTTGCATCTTCTTGCAAGAAAGCTATCCAAGATGTGCTGGCGAACAAGTCGAGCACCTGAAAAAGACATGGATTTATTTGTCTGAGACAAGACGAGACGGTGGAGAAACGGATACATTCTTGACTTGGACTGCAAGGAACCACGTCGATGGTCCTGAGCTAAAGAAAAGCACGAAATCACCCACAGCCGTCTAGCGAAAGAGGACAATCGGAAATTGGCAGTGATAATCACCTGGAGAAGCAGGCACGGAATGAGCACATGGAGAATTAGACACAAAATGATTACATGGAGAAGCAAGCACGGAACGATCATATGGAAAAGTAGACACAAAAGGACAAAGTAGGTGGAGAAAAGAAAGGATAAATGGTGTGATATGACATTAAGGTATCAAGAGCCGCTAAAAAGAAACGATAAAAAAAATCAACAAGCAACAAAAAGAACATCAACCCAGCGCTTGGGAGTTCCTGTTTTATATACAACCCATAAAAAACATTTTTTGCCAAAAGAAAAAAAAGAAATACAAAAACTAGACGGCAGACTTCTCGGCGTGGGCAGACGACGAATAGTCCTCAGAAGTCTTGGTGGGATCGGGGCCGTTGGTGTGCTCGTCGTACTCTGGAGTTCCGGGCACTTCACCGGCAAGCTGCTCGAGGGTCTTGCGCTTGGTCTCAGGGATGAGGAGGGAGGTGAAGATGCCGCAGAACATGAAGAGGGCGAAGATCTCGAGGACGTGGTTGAGCCAAGGCGAAGCGTTGGCGGCAGTAGCACCGCGGACACGGAGGGGGCCAATGACGACCTGGGCGATAATGGCACCGATCTTACCAGAGGCGGCAGAGAGACCGTGGGAGGTGGAGCGGTAGCGGGTAGGGAAGCACTCGCCGGGAACAATAAAGGTGGTAGCGTTGGGACCGAAGTTGAAGAAGAACTGGCAGAGAATGTAGAGACCAAGCTTGCCACTCGTGCCGATGACATTGTAACCGAAACCGAAAATGCAGAAGAAGATGGTGAGGAGAGTGAAGCCCATCAGTTGGATAGGCTTGCGGCCAACGGTGTCGACGAGAGCAACAGTGACCCAGTAACCAGGAATGGCACCAGCGCAAACAATGATCAAGTTACCGACGGCGTTTCTGTAGAACACCTCGTACATGTTGGAACCACCAGTGTAGCCAATAGCAGTGAGAATAACGGAGTTGTTCAACGAGACACCGTAGAAAGCAACGTCGAGGAAGAACCACGAACCGGCAGTACCGATAAGAACCTTCATGTTTTTCCATTGGCCGTAGTGACGACCGAAGTCAGCCCAGGATGCCTTGGGGACGACGAGAGCAGGAGCAGCGGCCTCGCGAGTCTGAACACGGGTGATCTCATCGGGGTTGCCGTGGGCCTTGCCGTTGAGGTAAGCTTTAGCATCAGAGTCGGCCTGGACAATGTCGCGGGAGACATCGAAAGTGTAGCGAGGAGTCTCGGGAATGGTAAGACGGTAGTAAAGAGCAATGCATCCGGGGACAGCACCGAAACCAATAATGACACGCCACATCTTGTCGACAGCAAGCTGGCAGACACCAGTACAAGCAGCAGCATTCTTGCCGGTCTCGAGCGACTCCTTGAAGCCGACAGTGACGATGAGAGCGATGATACCGGCAGCGAACTGACCAATACCTTGCATGGCGAAGACGGAACCCATCATGGCACCACGCCACTTTGTGGTTGCGAACTCGGAGGTAATGATAGAAGAGAGAGGGTAGTCACCACCGATACCGATACCCATGAGGACACGCCAGAAGATGATGATACCGACGATAGAGATAGCGCGAGAGTCCGAGGAGAGTGCTTGGGCGAGAGTTGCAAAGATGATGAGGATGAGTTCGAGGCCGTACATCTTCTTGCGGCCGACGACATCAGCGAGATAACCGAAACCAACTTGACCAAGGACGGTACCGCCGGAGGTAGCGACCTTGATGGCAGTATCGGCAGACTGAGGGATCTTGCCAGCAAGCTTCTTGTTGTGAGCATCTTGCCAGTAAACGACACCCAACATGTTGGTCACGAGACCGATGGCGAAGATGTCGTATGCATCAGTGAAGAAACCAATACCGGCGACGATAATTGCGCGAACGTGGTACCAGCCAAAAGGAGCCTTGTCAATCTCGGCAAGAGCGAGTCTGCGACGCTCGTTGGGGTCCTCGATGTGAGCGAAATCATTGTGAAAGTTGTGGAAGGCGGCGTTTCCACCTGCAGTTCTGTGAGCGGCCATTGCTGTCGTGAGTTGCTATCTATGACAGGTAGGAGCAATGGATGTGGGGAAGGAGGGATAGTCAGAAAGGTCTGACTATTGATCGATCTGTCTTCAGAGTTGAATGGCTGATGATGGACGAGACAGATAAGGGAGAGGGGTGAGCAGCTGCCTTCTTTTATCTACTGCATATTCACTCGAGTACCCGACTTGGCTGTCAGACGGGTGTGTGCTTCACCGTGCTTGTTCCTCAACTGGTCGCAGGCCCAGACTGGTGGCGTTTTGGGACGGGATCCAATCAGCGGCCATTATTCCATCACGCACGAGGCGGCCAAGACCACGGCTTTGGATCTTGGGGTGCTTGAGAACGTCTTGCACGGTCTTGACTGTTCTTGCGCCAAAAGGCTAATCTTAGTTTTCTTAGCACCAACGGGCGTGTTCAGCAACTTGTCGAGTGAGCCAACTCCGCGTGGGGCCACGAAGAACTACTGCTCGTGGTCGCCCATTGCTTTTTCACGAGAATATCCAGGAATACCGGGATCTTCATGCTTTTCGACTGCATTCTAGCCTTCTTGAACCTCATCTATATGCGAATACGGTAGACTTTGATCATACTTTCTCGCACAACTGCTCGAACATGACTCCGCGCGTGGACAGCACCTGCATGATCGATCTACGATATATCCAAACTTGTGGAACATGCAATGACAGGGCTCCTCCATTCGGACCAATTAGTAGGTGTTTGTCCCACTCACACATATGGCGGCAAGGCCGAGAAAGAATCTCGCGTGGTCGCGGCTGATGCAATGCTACCCTTTCCTAGTCGCATCGCCTGTCTGCTCCTTGCCGCAGAGTGATGAGTCCGAGGGACGTTTATTGAAAATAACCGAGCGAGACTCGAGAAATCGAAGGGGCGTGTCAACGATGTGAAGTGCAAACCGACCAATAGCGGTCGTCTGGAGAAGAACGTGCAAGGACGGGGACTCCACGAGTCTTGGCAAGACAGCCACTTCGTCCTAACTTTCCCTCTCAAACTTCCAGGGTTCGGCGACATTCAGCGTTGTAGGAAGTCTGTCGTGTTAGAGAAAATTTTCTCGTAGATGCAAGCCCTGAATGTCTTGGTCCAATGTGCGGCTCCCGATCAATGTACCAAGGCTATCTATCAGTGGGTATGTCACCCACGCAAAACCGAGCGATATGCGCTGGACCCATCAAATCCACAATAATCCTTCGGACTGGACAAGCTACCTGATACTCGTCTATTGAATCATGATACTCGTGTCACAAGCGATGGTGGTACTCTATTCCGGCAGGAGCGCTTCAAGTGTCCCGCTTGGCAGATTCTGCACCCCTCAACGAACTTCTGTTCTTCGGTGCCGTCGTAACGAGCTCGGTCATCATCAATCGTTACAGAGAACCACCGGGACAACACGTGCGGGATTGCCAATCTCCCGACCTTCGTTAGAGGATTCGATGGTCATTTTAGGGGTCCTTATCCCACAACACATGTGTGCATTTCTATCAAGTTGAATGGCTGAGCCAAACTTGACCCGCAAATAACAAATACGCAAAAGCCATGGATGGCAAAATCCAAACAGCAAAGCTTGAGTCAGGCGGATATGTGCCGCGCATGCAGAAAAAGTATGGTTCGAGGCAAAAATCAACAAAGTGCAGCGACAATGTGGATCCGATTGATCGGATTCTAGAAGCAGGTGGGAGCCGCTCCTGTCGCTCTTCGCCGCATCTGTCAGTCCTTTCTGATGTTACCAGAGTCGGCGCATATCTCGTGAGGTCAACATCTCTGCTTTTTGCTCGGCTCGGGTCATCTGGCCTTCACAGTCCATCGGTCTTTCCATGACAGAGATCATACTAACAGGAGATGTCGTCAAAGATGAGGCAGGCCAAGAAGATGGCTGTCACTTAAGCATGAGCGACAAGCTCCTGGCCGCTTTCTGGTGCTCTTGGTATTCGCCTCATGTATACCAAGTCCTTGGCAGTCGACGGATGTCGTGGCACACGGTCAAGCTCTTCTGGGCAAGTCAAGCGTTTTTGATCATATGTCGTTCTTTGGAGCCTGTCTTTTCGACTTGGCCAACTCTTGTTTCGACCGCGCGTTTGACCTTGGAAGAATCCGGTTGCACACTTGGGGCCATGCTGAACCCTGGGAAGCACATTTGCATCTGTTTGGAGCAGATCGTTAGCACTGGTTCGCTTAGCTCCTGCGATCTGCACGCTGATAGCGTGTTGCCCGTCTTAAATTCATTGGCAGGTTGCGTTTCCCTCTCCTTCTCAGCTACAATCGCATCAGCCTAGCTTCCTGGTCAACCACCTACATGAAGACTACTGACGTGATAGATCGATCGACGCCGCTCCTCCCTACTTCACCTCCTCGACCAATTTCGCATCAAGCAAATTATCTCAAGTATGCCCCGGTTCGATTTATTGCCCGATTTCAGCTTCAAGTAAATTTCTCAGATTCGCGTCGCTCGACTAGACAGTCTTTCCTCCTTTGTACCAGTCCGATCTGTCATACTCGTCCGCGACCATCTCCCTCCACCCGCACAATCCGCATACGAGTGCCTGGGAAGGATTCGAACTGCCCAGTAGAAACGAATAGTCGAACCCTACACACCTTGAGAAACTACATTCACTATTCAGGACACTGTACTGCTCGAAGCATCCAGGCATACCCTCATATCAGAAGAATGTCCCGTCCTGCGAGAGATTATCTCCCAAGTTGCTAACAAGGACAATACGGCCCATGTAAAGCATACGGTAAGGATTTCCTTTCTCAAACTCATCCTCCAGACCCAACCTTGCAATTATTTCTTCTTTCGTCTCTTCTGCGCAGGAGAAGAAAACTGTCAGTTGGATAGCACTCTCCTTACTTCTGACTCGGACGAAAAATCAAAAGATATTCTCCGACTCGAATGCGAGCAAAACAATGAGTTCCACCTCGTCGAGTCGTGTATATAGCCACCTTGTGTAGATAGCCTTGTCGTCTTAGAATCAATAGATTGAACGTGCCAAGCAAACCTTTTAAAAATCTCACAACCTCCATGCATGGGGGCCAAGAAACACAAAAACATGTCACCAGAATTCGTCGTTAAGCTTATGCCTTGTATGCTCACTAACTCCTAACTTTAATTTCTGTACAGAGATCGAAACTCCATCATCGTGGGTTGGTAATCGGTTACATCATGCTCCTCACGTCTCTGCTTCTGTGATTCTTTTCATGTTGGGACAAGACTCTACACCTGGAATTCAAAATCTCTTTTCATCTTCACGATGGCTTTTCGTTTCCCTGTGCATTACTTGCCTCAAATGATACACTGACGACCAATAACGGATAAGGAGAGGGGTCAACAAAAGAGTCGTTGCCAATGGTACAACCCTGTCACTAAACACACCTCTAAAAAATGGTCAACGATCACGGTAATCTCAAGACTCGGGGCTGGATGTATCCAGCATCTATATCTGTGTTCAATAGACGAATTCTGTGCAGTGTAAGTCGTCGAAAAACAAAAACTCAGCTGGTCACATCCAAGGAATTTCATCCTGCCTTGACATTTCGAAACCTTGGATGACTGATCGGTATCTTCAGATCGTGCCAAAAGACACCCCTGAACAAAAAATAGCAAGAGCGACTTGGTGTATTGGTTTTTAGAACAGGGGCAGATACCGCAAGTCATTCTTTTTTTTTTTCCTCCTTTGAGACAACAACGATCTTAGACCTCTCGTAAGGATGGGCCCAGGACAGATTTGAGACGGCAGTTGTTGCAACGGCAATGTCAATACGGGAGTCACAGATGCGCACAGGATAAGTCACAGGAGCACACATAAATGCAAATGTGGATCAAAGGGATATCATTCGTGTCTCAGGTGCGAAGCAAAAGCTGCAAAAGAATCATCTGCCATCGTGTCATCATGCTGCCATCAGAGGCTCATTGAATTGTGGGAAGTGTCCATCAGCGGATCAACCCGTCAATGCCATCGGAGAAATTAGAGGTTCTTGTTGACAGCGTCAGAAGCAGTGGTGGAAGTGTTGGGGTCCAGGACCTCAGCAGCATCGGAGCGCTTGTCGCTGTGGAGGCCGGGAATGGCATCCTTGATCTTGTCACCGAGCGACTTATGGTCGTCAGAGCCGCTGGTCATGCGAGAAGCCTTGTCGTGCATGGACTGGCCGGTGGACTTGTGCTCATCGGTCTTGAGGTCTCTGGATGAATGTCAGTCGAGTCTTGATGATGATGATGGTGATGATGATGATGATGATGATGATGATGATGATGATGATGATGATGATGATGATGATGATGATGATGATGATGATGATGATGATGATGATGAAGAGGTAATGGAAGACAAACCTGGCGATATGGTCGGCGTGGCCGGTGACATGCTCCTTGGTGGTGTCGAGAGGGCCCTTGGCGGACTGAGGAGTAATCTTCTCCTCGATCTGTACATGCGTCAGCGCGGTGCGTGATGATGGAGCTGGAAGAGGCTGACCTTGTCAGACAGATCCTAGATGACTGTCAGTGATGTGCAAGACGATTGAGAAGGTGAAGCGACAAACCTTGCGTCCGAAATCAGTGCTCATGTTGACGGTGTGGTTGGTGTTGATGGGAGACGAGTGCTATTGAAGTTGTTGAGTGATGAAGGCTGGTTGTCTTGAATGCTTGATGTGAGGTTGTGGTTGTTGTGAAGGTGAAGGAGAGACGAGGCTTGAAGGGGTTATAAACAAAAGGTCAAGGGAGGGACGCGGAAGACACCGTGTTGGTCCTTCCGTTTGCAAGCGTGTCGAGACATGCATGTGACGACAAGACGTGTTGGGCTACAAGGGAAGGGAGGCACTGTAGGCTGACGCGGCATCACCTTCCATATGTACTGAGGCTCTGATGGTTTCTGAAGATTGGCAAGGCAGTCGCCTTCATGAATGTTTTAGCACCAGAGTTCGAGTCAGTTGAGACTGTCTTCACACAGTATGGCATACCAAGTTCCGAGTAGAATGGAGAGTTAAAGTGTTTGTCTGATGGCGGTCTACCTACCAACAACAGAATGCAGCACGCTCCAAACAGTCCTAGCAAGAGTATATTTTTGTGTTCATCCCCAACGCCATATCGTCCTCATCACGTCGATCTACAACTCGGTCTTGAGCTTTCTCTCGTCTCTCAAAGCCTCCATCTTCTGGACGGCGACGTCAAGAGGAATGAGCTCACCCAACTTCTGGGTAGCAGGATCATCTCTGTTTCTGATGTTGACAGTGCGTGACTCCTTCTCTTGAGCACCAACGACGAAGATGAAGTTGTATTGAGCGAGTTGACCAGTACGGATCTTCTTTTGCATGGTGTTGCCAGTGATATCGATGTCGGCGTGCATGCCCTTACCGCGGAACAGAGTCTGCAACTCCTCGACATAGTCGTTGACGGCAGGCATGACAGGAACGATGAGGATCTGGCGAGGAGAGAGCCAGAACGGCCATTTGCCGGCAAAGTGCTCGGTGAGGATGGCGATGAAACGCTCGAATGAACCGTAAATGGCACGGTGGATCATGACGGGGCGTTGGCAGCCAGGAGTAAGCTCGCGACGGTAGCTGGCTGCAGTCTTCTCTGCCTTTTCGCCAGTGGCGGCGTTGTCACCCTCGGCAGCAGGAGTGCTAGCGACAGTCTTCTGTTCGGCAGCAGGCTGCTCCTTGACTTCTTCAACCTTGGCCTTGGCCTCGCCAGCCTCGGCACTGCGGTACTCGAGGTTGAACTGTTGGGGAAGCTGGAAGTCGAGTTGGATGGTAGCGCACTGGAACTCACGCTTGAGGGCATCGGAGATGGTAATGTCGATTTTGGGACCGTAGAAAGCACCATCGCCAGGGTTCAACTCCCACTGGGAACCGCCGCCAGCGACGAATTGGTCGAGAGCTTTGGTAAGCTGAGCCTCAGCCTTGTCCCAAGTGGCAACATCACCAAGATGACCCTCAGGACGGGTAGAGAGCTTCATCTTGAAGGTGAAACCAAACTTGCCGTAGACAGTGCGGAGGAAGTCGAACAAGCCAAGGATTTCAGACTCGACCTGGTCCTCGGTACAGAAAATGTGGGTATCATCCTGCTGGAAACGACGAACTCTGGTAAGACCAGTGAGAGCGCCAGAAGCCTCGTTACGGTGGAGGACACCGAAGTCGGCAATTCTCATGGGCAGCTCCCTGTAGCTACGCTCGCGGTGGGAGAAGAGAAGGCAGTGACCGGGGCAGTTCATGGGCTTCAGGGCCCACTGGTCCTTCTCGACCTCGAAGGTGAACATGTCGTCCTTGTAATGTTGCCAGTGACCAGATTGCTTCCAGAGGGCAGAGTTGTACATGTTGGGAGACATGACCTCTTGATATCCACGGCTCCAGTACTCGTTGCGGAGGAAACTCTGAAGGGCATTGTAGATGATCATACCGTGAGGGAGGAAGAAGCATGAGCCGGGTGACATGTCGTGGAAGAAAAAGAGCTCTTGCTCCTTGCCGATCTTGCGGTGGTCGCGCTTGGCAGCCTCCTCGAGGTACTTTTTGTGCTCGACCATCATGGCCTTGTCGGGGAAAGAGACACCGTAGATACGCTGGAGGGAGTCGTTCTTGGCGTCACCGAGGAAGTAGGATGCAGAGTTCTGGTGTTGTGTTAGCGCAGCGCCTCAGCTCGGGATCCTCGCGCAATCTCACCTTCATGATTTGGAAAGCCTTGATTCTACCAGTGTGAGGAATATGAGGGCCTCTGCACAGATCGATCAGGGGACCGCAACGGTAGACGGTGGTGCTGGTGCCATCGGGAATCTTGTCCTGGATGATGTGCTGCTTGTATTTGTTGTACTTGAACATCTCGAGGAGATCCTCCTTCTTCAGGGTAAGACGCTCGAAAGTCTGCTTCTCCTTGATGGCCTTTTCGGCGACCTTTTCCAGGGGCTTCCAGTCAGACTCCAGGACGGGCTCGGCGTTGGGCAGAGCCATCTCGTAGTAGAAACCGTCCTCGACGGGGGGACCGATGCACAGACTGCAACCGAATCTTCTCTCACAAGCCTCGCCCAGGACGTGAGCACTCGAGTGCCAGAAGACCTTCTTTCCCTCGGGGTGTTCGAAATCGAGCAATTCCAGCTTGCAGCTCTTCTCCAGGGGACGGTCCAGATCCCATAGCTCTCCATCGACTCTCGAAATGACGGTGCGCTCGAACAGCGACTTGCTGATTCCACGGCAGATCTCAGCAGGACTGGTTTCCCAAGCCTTGCCAACACGAACGTTGCCGTCGGGCATTGTGATGTTGATGTTGTCGCGGGGCTGCTGGGCAACCCATTGGTCGTACTCGGCCTTGACTCTGTCAAAGATCTTGTTGCGGTCGTCGATGTACGATGGCGGGGGAGTCATTTCCAGGGGACGGGCGTCACCCTCATCCTGTGCACCCTTCTTCTTGTCCTTCTTTTGCTGCTTTTTCTGCTGAGATTGTTGCTGCTGGGCCTCACTGACGGCCATGTTCTTGACACCCTCGACGGCATCCTTGACGCCGTCGACGGCTCCCTTTACGGCGTCCATGGTGCGATTGCAGGCGGCGGGGTAAGAAGCTGAAAAAGTGCGGGCGGAGGAGATTTGGGGGTTGCGATTTGTCAGTTGAAGGTTGAACCTGCGGAGTGCGGCGCGGAGATGGGTTGGGTAGGAGGAGATCAGATGCCTCGAGTAGCGACTGCAGCTAGACAGCATATACAGAAAAGAGACACGGCAGAGCTCAGGCAAGACTCAGTCACGCAGCTCCATGTTTGGCACACGCTTGTCAGGGCAGTGACTGCCCGGCGGCAGCTTCCGTCCCCTCCAAAATTCTGGCCTTGGCGTAAATTTCAAGCTTCAGCGATTCTGCCTGGTCGCTCCTTCCTCGCGCCGTGTGTCAGTCGTCCAACGCCCAACGAATCTATCTCTAAGGAATTGCTGTCTTTTTCGCCGACGGCTTTCGATCAACTCGCTCATCCTCCGGTCAATCTCGCACCGGTAGTCCCTTAGCGACCCTTCAACTCGGCTTTTCCGACCAGAAAGAAAAATGTCTTTCCGCGGTGGTGGTGGTTTCAGAGGTGGACGCGGTGGCAGTGGGTTCGGTGGCAGCCGTGGAGGTGCGCAATCAGTCTTTTCTCGAGGTGATGCAACCTGGACAAGTCATGGCTGACAAAAGAGTTGCGCAGGCCGCGGCGGTTTCGCTCCCCAGGGTCCCCCCGACCAGGTCTACGAAATGGGCACCTTCATGCACGCTTCCGAGGGTGAGATGGTCTGCACCTCGACCAACCAGAAGATCCCCTACTTCAACGCTCCCATCTACCTTGAGAACAAGACTGCCGTCGGCAAGGTCGACGAGATTCTCGGCCCCATCAACCAGGTCTACTTCACCATCAAGCCCCAAGAGGGCATCGTCGCAACCTCGTTCAAGAACGGCGACAAGTTCTTCATTGGCGGCGACAAGCTCCTTCCCCTCGAGAGGTACATATTCTTGCGCCCGTCTTTCTACAACCAAGCTCTAACACATTCAACAGATTCCTGCCCAAACCCAAGCCCGCTCCTGGTGCTCCCAAGGTCAAGAAACCCGCAGGCCGTGGCGGCGCCCGTGGCGGATTCGGTGGAGGTCGCGGCGGTGCGCGCGGCGGATCAAGAGGCGGGTTCGGCGGCCGTGGCGGCAGCAGCTTTGGTGGTCGCGGCGGCTCAAGGGGTGGCCGCGGTGGTTCTGGTGGTTTCCAGAGCCGTGGTGGCTCTGGCGGGTTCGGTGGCCGTGGTGGTCGCGGTCGTGGTCGCGGTGGCTACTAAGTGTGGCCGTGAGCCATGTCAAAAGTGCAAAGCATTTGGGCGTAAACAGGCAGCGGCGTCACGGAGTTATGAGGCCTTGGACGGCTTGGGAAATGGTTCTCACGGAGGCATTGTTTCGCAAAGAGACAGTTCATCTCATGTTTTATGCTGTACAGGATATTTTGAAGGCGGTAGAAGGAGCAAAAAGCACATTACAACTTCATCGAGTGACCCCAGAGCTCTACTTTTGTGTTTGATCAATGCATGGCCATCCAAAAGCAGATTGAAGGGTGGAGTGGATATCAAAGTGAGATGCCATGATAAATGTGGCTGTGCTAAGAAAGTCGGCTGTCCCTTGGTGTGGCTTGTCTTTTGAAATGACGCAAAGCATGTGAAGCAAACACGCTGACGGCCTCCAAACCTGCTTTCCCTTTTGTGCACCTAGACTCGGCTCTTTCCTGCTATCCGTTATCCTCGTCCTCACACCCTTCGCTCTTGACTCGAACATACGCCTTCCTCAAGAACACCTCCATCATGTCTCGCAGGGCGAATGCATCAACTGACGCCGCAAAACAAGTCACCGCCAGTCCACGTATGTTTGAACCAAGAGCAAGCACAAATCGATACACATGCTGACCACGGCACAGCCATGGACAAGCAAAAGCGTCTCCTCGAGGAGACCGACCCTGGCCATTTCTCCATGATCCGCGCAATGCACCTTGCCGACCTCATCACCCTCCTGAATGGTGTGTAACCTTCCATGCAATCGTACATCTTCAAAGTACTAACACGGCCACAGGCTTTTGCGGCATCAACTCTGTCCTGTCATCCCTCCGCTATTGCATGGGCAACCCCAACGATCTTGGAAACCTCTGGGCTGCTCTCGCTTTCATGCCCTTCGGCCTGTTCTTCGATTTCATGGATGGCAAGGTCGCTCGTTGGAGAAAGAAGAGCTCGCTCATGGGACAGGAGCTTGATTCGCTCGCTGACTTGGTATGCTCACATCTCACCCTGTATCTGAGCTGTCTTTACTGATCCTTTCAGATCTCCTTCTGCGTCTCTCCCGCTGTCGCATCCGTCGCGATTGGCATGCGAACTCCTTTGGACCACTTTCTCCTCACCTCTTTCGCTCTTTGCGGTCTCCTCCGTCTTGCTCGTTTCAACATTACCACCGACAGCGTACCCAAGGACGCCAATGGCAAGGCCAAGTACTTTGAAGGCCTTCCTACTCCCACATCTCTGGGCATTGTCTCCCTGATTTCGTACTGGGTCAGCAAGGGATGGATCCATGATCAGATTCCATTCGGTGTCATCGCTCAGGGCTCATTACTCGAGTTCCACCCTGCCGCTCTGATCTTCGTGGTACATGGCTGCCTCATGATTAGCAAGACCTTCCATGTCCCTAAGCCTTGATTGCCCATTGGATATCGAAAAGAAGAAAAACGCGGTTTGACATATTTTTTTTTGGATCATGCGGATGGGTCATGGTCTTTGATGGACTACAGGATATCTCGCTGCACGATATGCGAACGAAAAGCCATGTGTACGCAGCAGGTAGACGAGCAATGAACTTTTGACAGAACAGGAACCCGATCCACAGACTACTATGCTGCATTGACTCGTGGTCATAAACCATTTTGGCTATAAGCATGATCTGTATCTTGAAATTAAGAATACTGACCTTGCAGTATTATTGGACTTGGCCTTCTCTGACCTCAGCACTGATATAGGTGCGTCGCGATTGTAGGCGGCTGATCCAAGAGGAGATATCATCTCATGCAGATTGGTCCGACAACTTTGGGGTCAAAGTCGCACTGAGTAATATACAGATCTGCAAACAGTAGACCTCGTCGTCGATGGCCGTTGCTGCAATATATCTGCATGCATTCGAACCAATAACTGCGCCGTCGCCCGCACTCGCCCGCTCTTGTTTCCCCACGATTCGTGGTTCCATCCACTGACATGTTCGAGACAACGAAGTACCGTAACCTTCTGCAGTAATGCGGTCGCGATCGGCTAGACTTCCATACAAGATGAATACAAGCTTCGAGGTACCGCAATACATCGAAAGCAAATCACACGTTTTATGCGCCTTCTCTATGAATGTAGGTTAATATTCAGCTGTTGCTCAGCCAGCCCCGCGGCATCCTACGGCAGCTGGAGCTGAGAGACTATCGAAACGGTACCAAGGACAGACAGTTGTGAGACCATCTTTGAACAACACATGGCACCTCAAATATCGAGTCTGCTCCCTCTTTCTCTTTGTCTCTCCACTAACTTCTTTCTTTCCACAGTCCTCTCAAACACCATAGGAAGAAACACCCTTCCAAGTCTCTCGCTTGTTTTCGATATCTTATCCGACTCGTCAAGATGAAGTTCACTGCCATTGCTGCTTTTGCCGCCGCTACCTTTGTAGCGCCTGCTCTTGCTCAGGATGCCGCTTCTCTCGCTGCTCTCCTCCCTAGCTGCGCTGTAAGTACAATCCATACAGACCTTATACTTCATCATCTGACAATATCAGGTTTCTTGCGCCTTGACCGCCATTGGCCCTACTGGCTGTGCCGCTACCGACGTCTCTTGCCTTTGCGCCAGCTCGTCCTTTGTCTCCTCCATCGCCGCTTGCACCAAAAACTCGTGCTCGCCCGCAGACCAGCAAAAGACCGCCGCTGCCACCGTCCAGATCTGCCCTAACCTTGCCGGCGCTGCTGCTGCCGCTGGTGCATCTGGATCATCTTCCGCAGCTGTTGTGTCCTCAGCTGTTGCTTCTGTTGTCTCGTCTGCTGTGTCCAAAGTATCGAGCTCTGCATCTGCTGTTGCCGCTACCACTACTGTTCGCCCTGTTGCTCCTATCGCTTCCGGCAACGCTACTATCAATGGCACTGCTGCTGCTACTAGCTCTAAGCCTGCTTCTTACACTGGTTCTGCTGCTTCGGTCCAGGTTGGTATGGGCCTGCTTGCCATTATGGGTTTCGCTGCCCTTTGAGCTGAAGGAGATTGTGTCGTGTGCCATATACCCACCTAGAATATCTCTAGGATAATCTTTCTTATTGTGTCATTCCAAATTCAGTTTAATTTTTTCTTGCATCGCCGTGACGGATATAATGTTCTCCCTTGCTATTCTGTCCGTCGTCGAGTATAGCCTCAGACGTCGTTTGTGAGTCCGATCCAGAAGGGCATCTGTATTGTTTCGACTTGTGAGAAATTTCAACGTTGAAGCATCCTATTTCCTCCTCTGAGTTGAAGTCTTCTCATCAAAAGTCCCTACATGACAATCAGTGTCAGAACAAGGTTGAGATTCGCTCAATGTCTGTTCGGGAACGTGTCTCTGGTGCTGAGCGTTACTAACAGTCGTCAATCCACATCACTACACGTCACCAAAGATGTGGCTAGAAACACAACTCCCATCTGCACCGACAGATCTCTGTGATTCTTCAACATTTGCACGGCGTCTGCATCTCACATTGACAAGCTATGTGGTAAGCGACCGAACAAATGGAGATCAAAACCCTATCGCTGCCAAGACTTCTTCTCCATCCTGCATGCCACCTTATCTTGTCGATCATGGATGAACACCTCTTTCTCTGCACAACGAATGTCTGAATTCACCCCAAGCTGTCTTTGAACTTCCCGACTCGGCGCGACATGTCTTGTTTGCGCCCTACAGCCTCATAATCGATAGATAGGCAGAGCGGGCAAGCATTTGGGCATCGCTTAGAAGCACTTCGGACGGCGTCACTCGTCGATACCGGAGCAGCATAGACAAGTCCTTTCGGCTGCAATGCTGCCAAAGCAGTAAAGTGTCTGCTTGGCAGATACCAAAGACTTCATTCTGGCGTCTGCGACTGCCCCCGATCTCACATTTTGGAGATAGCATTCGTCCATGCATGTGTAGTATCTTACCCAACGCAACAGTACACCGCAACCATGACCCATCAACCTGCAGTCCTGGTCGCCCGGCGGGCAGGCTGTGTATGCTCCACAAGATATCGACTTCGGAGTCTTCTGAGGAAGCATAATCGTCTTAGTAGCATTCTGATCTGCATATAAAATGGTAAGTCATGTTCAAGATTTTTTGATTGCCTCGCACTTCATCTCATCTCTGTCGTTCATGATGGCTATACACAAGCTCTCGACGGGCATTTTTGCCTTGTCGACTCTGATTCAACATGTTGTCGCAGCTCCCCAAAGTCCTATTGTTTCATTCAAGTTCCCCGAGGTTGTGGAGGCGGGTGGTATGCACAACATTCATATCGACTACCATTCGTCCCATGACGGAGAGCTTTCGATCGTTTATGGCGACTGCGGCATCAAGTCTTCCGAAGATGCTCATCACATACTCGGCACAACACATGTCGGGAACCACGATCTGGCAAAAAGACACCTGAACTGGCACGAACAGAGACCTACACGTTTTGTCTGGATCGCTCCCGACGACATCTCTAGTAATGGCTGTCTGCATGCTTTCTCTGGAGATGCGCTACTAGGAAGATCCGCACCAGTCAGTGTCGGTCGCAGAAACAACAAGAGACATGTTGCAGCTTCAGAGGTCATGGATGCCATGGGTCCTTGGTTCGACGGCGTCGCATACCTCAAAGGAAAGGAACCCGAAGATGTCTTTGTCGCTCAGACCAAGAGCAAGTCCATTGGTATCCTCGGTGGTGGCATGTCTGGCTTGATGACCGCACACATCCTCGACTCTGTCGGGTTCCACAACTGGGAGATTATTGAGGCTTCATCGAGGATTGGAGGTCGTGTTCACACTTCTTACCTCAATGCCACAAAGCCTGACCAATATCAGTATCAGGAGATGGGACCCATGCGTTTCCCGGTCAGCTTGTCCATGGATAACGAGACCATTGAGATCAACGACCACAAGATGGTGTTCCAACTTGCCGATGAGCTCAACAAGCAAAACAAACACGATCCCGCCTACGAAGTCAAATTCATCCCTTGGATCCAGAGCGCTCGTAACGACCCTTCAAGCACCACCAAGAGAAGACCCGACGGCACAGTCCCTGGTGTTGCAGAAGTCGCTGCGGATGCTTCTCTCGCCGTCAACACCACAGCCACATACAGCAACGCAACAGCCGTGGCCGAAGCGACTCAAGAATACGAAGACTGGCTAGGTATGGACCACGCAAAGACTCGTCTTTACGCAACAAACGTCTTCAAAGCCCACAAACAAGCCGTCGCCGAGGGGTTCCTCGACTTTTCCGAATCAGGCTATCTGCGCTATAAAATGGGCAAAGACAACAACATCACCGATCAGATTGATTCAGTGGCTGACAATCTTCCGTCCTGGCCTTATGAGGATGTTTACTTTGAAGCTACAGAATGGCGTACCATTGACCAAGGATTGAGTCGTTTACCTGCAGCGTTTGGTCCTCAAGTCCTCAACCGCACACGTCTGCAGACTTCGGTCGAAGCCCTGACATGGAACGACTCTTCTTCGAAAATGTCGGTTCACTTCCGCCCCAACAACCCTTTCGACATGGAGACAGAAACCCTCGAATTCGACTACACAATCGTCGCAGTCCCCTTCTCCAAAGTCCGACTATGGGGCCTGCCGGATTACTCCAACCTGCTCAGCCGCGCGATTTCCAGACTCAACTATTCGCCCGCGTGCAAAGTGGCCCTGCACTACAAATCACGCTTCTGGGAACACCTTGCCAACCCCATCATCGGCGGATGCGGTTCCGGCGGCGGCATCGCGGGTATAGGAAGCGTCTGCTACCCTTCCTACACGCTCAACAGCACCTCGCCCGGCGTGATCCTGGCATCGTACCTGTCGGGCGACACGGCAAAATCGCTCGGCGCAATGACCGACCTCCAACACGTCTCGTACGTGCAACGCGCAATGGTCAGCCTGCACGGCCCCGTCGCCGCCCGCGAATTCACCGGCGCCTACGATCGCAAGTGCTGGCAGAATGACGAGTTCCAGGCCGGCGCGTGGGCCAGCCCGACGGCGTTGCAGCAGGCCTTGTACCTGCCGGCGTATTTCAGGACAGAGATGAAGACGGTCTTTGTCGGTGAACATACCTCGTACACGCACGCGTGGATCTTCAGTGCGTTGGAGAGTGCCGTCAGGGGCACGACGCAGCTGTTGCTTGATATGGGCTTGGTGGATGAGGCAAAGAATGTCACGCAGTTTTGGATGGCGAGGTGGATTAGCATGTGATGTTGCCGGGTAGCTTGTCAAATGTTTTTGTCGTTGTTGTTGGACATGGAATGGGATAGATTGTTCTCTGCCTGAGTGAGACAAGTGTCCTGCAAGACAGAGAGAATTGTTGAAAACTGAGGACGTAAAATGCTCAGAGATTGGAAGGACACGACGACCAGTGCACAGGATAAAAGATGGTTTCAAAGCAAAACATCCATTGTATTTGCACAAGATTTTTTATATCCAGGCTCCTTGGAAGCCTCCCCGCATACGTATACAGGTATCAAAAAGAAAAAAAAAATCAAAAAGAACCCAAGGCAATGAAGGGAAACCCCTTTCTGCCAAACACACAACAACCACAAAAGATCAAGAGATTAAAACAGCTTTCGAAACCACACCTTCACATCTCCACCTCAAATCATCCCCATCATATCAAAGATTGACGATAGAACAACCGCTTACAAAAGCATGACGGCACCAGCAGCGGCACCAATGAGACCCATACCAGCGCCGAACTGAGCAGCAGCGCCAGTGTAAACAGCAGGCTTGGAGGTGGTGGCGGAAGCAGAGCCAGAGCCAGAGGCCTTCATGGTGGAACCGACAGGCTTGGTGACGGTGCAAGGGCAATCAGTGACAGTAATGGTGGTGGCGCTGCTGACTGTGAAGACGTTCTTGCCAATGGTGGTGGTGTAAGGGCCAGCAGTAGGAGCAGGGCATACAGTGGTGATGCTAGAAGAGAAAAAGATCAGTAAATGAATGATGATGAGGAGCTATGAAGTAGAACTTACGCAGTAACGACCTGAGTGGTGTAGGCGCCGGTGACAGTGTTAGTGCCGTTGTTGGCGAAGGGGTTGGTGCCTGTAGTTTGAAATGTCAGATGCCGATTCATTCATGGTTTCATCGAACGGAAACTTACCAAGGCAGCCAGCGAACTGGGAAGCGCAGTAGGCCATGTTGGCGTTAGGGGCAACACGGCAAGCGTCGTAGGAGCTCTGGCAAGCAGCAGTCTGAGCAGGGGTGGAAGCAGAAGAGGTCGAGCTGCCGCTGACACTGGCAGTGGCAGAGTAAGGGATGAAAGACTGGATCAAACCGCCAGTGGCAGCGACGGGGTTCTCGCCGAGACAGCTGGCGTAGCTGGCAACACAGGCGGCCTGGTTGGCAGAAAGTCCATCGGTACGGGTGGTTCTGCAGGTGTTGTAGGCGGCGTAGCAATCACCCTGGCACTGAGCGTTGTTGGCAGCGCACTGGGCCTGGTTGGCAGAGACGCCATTGGTGGGCTGTCTGCAGGTGTTGTAGGAAGCAACACAGCCAGTGGCAGCAGTGGTGCTGTTCTGGGCAGCGACGGCACCAATGAAGGCGAGAGAAGCAACAGCAGTGAACTTCATGTTTGCGGTTTGGGTTGGATTGAAGGTTGGAAGATTAAAAAGTTATAGAAGGTGCTGGGTAGCGACTGTGGAAGTTGGATGATTAGAAGTTTGGATGAACGACTGTAGTTGTGGATGAGAAAAGAAAAGTCCTGGGCACAGTTGATGAGCTCTTATATACCAGTGAATCCTCTTTTCCGATGACATGGCGAGAGGGCTTCGAGGAGCATCCGGGTCTGTTTAGCTCCAGGAACCAGAAACCCGTTGCACGAATCCGAACTCGTATCCACAACGGTTCATCATCTCTGAACCTTTTTCCAGTTCCAATTTGGCGGGGTCACGGAGTAACAGTGCAATTTTAGCCTTGTTCAGCTGGTCTTGAACGCCTTTCGCCTCGGGGCGGTTCGTAGAATCCGCTCTTTACACTTTTGATGTATACGGGTTCCTGCAGGAAGTCTCCTTGGTGCTGTCGATCACGAAGCGGTTTTATCTTAATCAAGCATCTTTCAGAATATCTTGACCACCAGCAGTCAGACAGCCGTGAGGAACGAACTTCATGAGAAACATCTCACTTCGAGGTGAACAGCCATTGTGTCTCATTCCAAACATAGATACAAACCCTCAACCGTCACCCGTTGTCGATTGCCACCGCACCAAAAGTCGACAGGATGACAGAAGACTCACATTGTACTACACCTTTCGTATCGATACCGGTCCTCGGAAAGGCTACGCGGAGGTGAAATTGGTTTCTGAACCTGCTCGACTGATAACTCAAAAGAGCGTTTTTACCCCTCTCGAGTCTTGACGTAAAAAAACAGGATCGGACTTTGCTTGGGTCAAAAGTGTCATAGGCAAGAACCATTGGAAATCTAGAAACGCCTCGTTTCCAAACCCCTGTGATGTGCTGGAAATTGGACAAAGAGCTCGCATTGCGGTAGAAACACGAAAGGGGTGGGTTGTTTGTTATGGGAGGAAAGTGAGGTGGAGGACCGGAATGTCGCCCCTGCTTGGCAAAGACGTTGCACGTGCTGTGCTCTGCTTTTTACTGCTTTTATGAGGTTGTTCACCACATGCATGCAACAATCCATTCGTCGGGCATGATACCTCGAAACAGATTTACTCGAACACTTCACTCCAAAACCAAAACCCGAGAATGCAACCTCGAAGCCTCTGACGTACAGTGACAGAGACTTCTCCAAAATGACTCTATATTTGGCAGTGGTTCGAAACAGAAAAAACCACTATCACCGTTTCGAAAACAGGCGTCTAACCCGCGTGAACCATCCTTCCAGACTGGGGAAGGTCGGACAGCATTCGGATATACGATCACGAGGTCTCGTCAATACCAAGACCATTCAAAATTGCTTCTCACCGCGGTTAAGCTTCCTACTTCGAGTATTCCTTACGAACAGATCGTGCGATCGGCATCTTGCCATCGAAATTCTCTCGTTCTATTGAATTGAATTTTCTTGGCTTTCCTGAGTTGGTGATTGAGGTGGTTACAGGTGTGCCCATCATTATTTCCCAGCCATTCTATATCCGTATGACCTCGATTTTGGTTAAGCAGACGTTACTGCATCTGCAAATGTCTCCCAGCCACTTCTTTCCCGTGGTGCCAGCACAATCGCTCTTTGTGCATCTCTGACTACACCCGTACCTGCGAATGCCTTTGCTAGTCCTTGAGCTCCGAGGTCGCCGTATGGAGGAACGGTTCTCTGCGAGGTAAGTAGAGCCATCTGAGCTGGGTACGCTTCTTCGGTTAGATCGGTCAATTGCGTCCAACCATGACTTTGGTGTGGCGCAAGCACGATGGCTCTCTGTGTTTCGACGAGCGCGTCAATCTCTGATGCATCAGAAGAGAGGCCTGCAATGGCGCCGAGAACTTGTTCGACATGCTCACGGTCATAGATGGAGATATTGTCGTTTGTACGCAGAGATGCAAGATCGTCGCGAACAGCATCGAGAGCATCTGTATCATTGTCCAAAGCTGCGATCGCACCGAGCAGTACAATAGAAGGAACATGAGATTCGTGCTTCTCGATACAATCAAAGAGCTGGTCACGAGCGACGGATTTTTCTTCGTCACCGCCCTTTGCCCACAAGACTTGTACCAGCAGACATACAACGTCAGGATCAGAGCTACTTTCTTCAAGTGCTGATCTGAATGCTGCAATGGCATCATCCATGTTCTGTAGGTAGAAGGCAGCGAGACCTGCAGTCAGATGGGCAGACAAACGGACTTTGCGCCTGCTGTCGGGCTCAAGACCGCTTGATTCAGCCTCAGCAGACAGATCAAGTGCTGTTCCTGCGTTTTCCGCAGCCGACTCAAAGTTCTTGGAAGCCAGCTGGTTTCTGGCAAGATCTGCTTTTGCCAAAGCGAAACGTCCCAAAGATGTGAGTGATTCGGTAGCCTCGTAGTCAGACTCTGCTGCTGTACAAAGTGCTGTGAGCATCTCGATAGCGGAGGTATGATCGCCCACACGTTCGGAGAACAAGGCTGCGAGATGATTGTACGCCTGATCCGAAGGTACCTGCCTATGCAACTGCTCCAGGGCGAAGAGCGGTTGAATGAGAGAAGTGATTTCGTTCGAGGCCGATGAAGTAGTGAGTAAATCGTCAAAGACAGACACAGCATATTGACGCTTGGAAATCAACGAAGCAGAGTCTGAGATCTCAAATGCATGCGTGAAGTGTGATAGCGCCTCCTTCTTGTCACCCATCATCAATGCAATGAGTCCTTCTCCAAGCCAAGCATGTGCGTAGTCCGGGTCTGTGGACTGAGCACGACCGAATGCTTGATGAGCGAGCTCATAATCGTTGTTGATCAGATACAGAACTCCGAGGTTACACCACGTCTTTGCACTGCGCTCGTTCAGATGTAACGACCTCACAAACGAATGCTGCGAAACCTTTGGGTTCAATCTGGTTGTGATGACACCAAGCGAGTTCCAGAATTCTGAATTGCCTGCTTCAAGTTCGATTGCACGTTTAAAACATCTCACAGCTGCACGAAGGAACTTCTTGCCTGCCTTTGCGTCACTGCAGCTGAACGCCTTGTGCTCGGCCCATCCAAGGTTGTACCACGCCACAGCTTGAGCGTGTATGTCGTTAGCACAGCTGAAGATGGCGCGCTTGTAGGCCAGAAGTGAGAGGGCTAGGTACTCGGGACAGGCGGCAGGTTTGTCTTCGTCTGGAGGGCTCTCGAACACCTTGGAGTCCACGCCGTCAATCTCTGAGAGTATGCCAAATTCCTTAGCATCAACCTCTTTCGACAACATCTGCTTGGTCATATCTGAAGGGAACGTGTCGAGTTTATCCTGGATCCAGTAGAAGACTGAGCAAGCATCACCAACAGCTTTCCAAAGATTGAAGGCTTGAGGTCTGAGCTCGGCGATTCTCTGAGCCAGCTCAATCGCCTGTACTGCGCTGTGAGCAGCCTGGCCAAAGAATCCAATCTCAACACATCTCCAAGCCTTTTCAATATATGTCTGCAGGAGTGCAATGAGAACACCAAACTCCTCGGGTCTTCCTGTAAGGACTTCTTGCAGGCCAGCGATGGCATCGTCATGTTCGCCAAGCTCTCTGTTCACATTCGCAAGCATATACCTGGTGAACCAGCTCTGACCAGTGACATTCATTGAAATACCATCGTGCGGCTCTTCTGCGTAAACAAAAGTTCGACTGGCAGAGTTGTAGCGGCCGGAATTGTGATAACTCTCTCCAAGGCCGACGTATGAATGGTAATCATTAGGACTGATTCTGAGTGCTGACAAGAACGATACTATCGCCTTGGAGTACTCTTGCTTGGTCATTTGTACGACACCCAAAGCAGAGAACGGCCAACTGATGCCCTTCTTCTTGGAGCCGGGCGGGGGACGGACCTTGCCCGAATCGACGACTCTCTGTGCGATGATTTCAACAATGTCCCACTCGCCTTGGTCGGCGAAAGATCTTGCCAATCTTTCAGCCGCTTCGACCTCAGATCCTGACAGTTCGAATGCCTTTTGGAAACATTGACGTGCTCTCTTCTTGTCTTTGGCGTAGTCTGCGTAGTAATAGCCTAGTGATGTGTATGCAGGGGCGAAATTGACGTTTGTCTTGATTGCAGACAAAAACCTGGCGTATGCTCCATTGCGGTCCTTTCTAGCAACTTTAGATGTGTCGAGATTCCAGATACAGATGCCCGAGCGGTATAGAGTCTGTGCTCTGAGCTCTCGTGCCTTGGGGTCATCAAGCTTCAGATTGGGAAGACATCTCTCCATAGTCTCAAGAGCAGATCCGTAGTTTCCACGAAGAGCGTCACACCATGCTGCCTCGATGTCAATGCGAATGTTACTGGGGTCTTGTTCCAGAGCCTGCGAAAGGAATTTGACTGCTTCGTCGAATTCTTCTTGCTCTTCCAAAATGAGACCTAATCCGATCAGTGTCATGGTGTGCTTGGGCTTTCTTTCCAAGATGTCATTGAATAACGCTCTTGCCTCCGGATGGTTCTTGGGAGACTGATGATATACTAAAGCGGTGGCGAGTGTACTGTTGAAGGCATCCTTGTTGTCCTGCAATGCAAGGCCAGACTTTCTGATCTCCGATTCAAGCATCTTCAGACCAGTTCTTGCGATGTCTGCTGCACTCTCGTATTCTTCAAGGTGTAGATAGTACTCGGCGACGAGACGATGTGCCAAGACAGACTTGCTGCCATCTTCGAGACCTTCGCTCATCAGGACAATTCTATCCTCTTGATTGAGTGGTGGCTCAACATCCTCTTCTTTCTGCTCATGATCTTTGGGAGGCGTGGGGAACGGTGAGATCTCGCAGTCCAGATATGCCTTGAGAACCTTGCCGAGACTGGTTTCCGGAAAGAATTCGAGATACTCCCTCAAGATTCCGACATCAAGATCCGAGATGCTTGCAACATCCTTCCAGTCCAAATGCACGCTCCACGCTAAGAGGAATGGATGCTTGATAATAACCATGCCATGTACAATACCCATGACCTGTTCACGCTTTGCAGCCTTTGCCTCTCCTGTCAGGACAATCAAAGTGTCGTAAGCTCGTTGGAGAAGTTTCTGCTCGTACTCGCGGCGAATCTCGTCATCGTTGGTCCAGTCAATCAAATTTTGGTAGAGCTCTTCAAGGTTGCTCTTGGTGAAAACTTCTCGGCGAACATCTGTGGTAACCTGGTTGATCCTTGCACCCAGTCTAGTTCTTCGCTCGCCAATCTCCTTGTTGATGCGTTGCTTCTCCTCTTCCTCGGTGATTTCAATTAGACGAGTGTAAGTGTGTGATGGACTGGGTAAGCGGCCTTCCAGAAACTCGTAAATCGGGTTTCCGGGTAGTTGGACTTCGAGGACACGTTTATACTGAGCGGTGGTGCCATTTTCCTTGGTAAAGTCTACTAGCTTGTTGATTGTGTTTTGACACTTGTGGGCATCATCAGCCGCGGCTTGAATTTGGGCGACCTTGAGAGCGACATTGCGATATTCGTCAAGTTTGACACCGCCTTGACTCTCATACAAATTGCATAGACCCAGCCATGCTTGCGCATCATCGGGTTTGATCTGGGCGGCTGAATTGTATGTTTTTGCCGCTTCGTCTAGTTTGTTCTGTTTCTGATATGCGCGTCCCAAGAACAGTTTTCTGCCTTTACATTCAGCGTGATGACCTCAAATCAATTGAACCAGTAGTCAAACGTACGCAAAGTAATTCTGAGAATCTGATGCCAGGACGATTTGGCATTGTGTGACAGCATCATCGTAATTCTCGGCATCCAAGGCGGTCTTTGCAGCCTTCAGCGCCGCCTTGTTGCCGGACATGTTTGAGAGAGAGATGAGTTGAGATGATCCTTGGACCGGTACATACAACTGGATAGGCAAACAAATGAGAAGCGATTGGCATGTGACAGACACAGATTTGGTGTCTGATGAATTCGAAGTCAATGACGTGGTGGTGGAAGAGGCCCGAGCTTCCTCGATCTTGAATCTACTCACTTCAGCTCTCTTCTCCCTTCTGCAACACTCAACAGCCAGTCTTATGTAGAGGTCACGAGTCTGTTGCTGAATGCAGCTTCGCCTGGGCTATAGAAGTTAACAGAATGAACTCACAATGCACTAGACATCTGAAAGCTCTTTTAGAGCCATCAATTTGAACGCCAAGACTTGGATGTCAAACAAATCATCTTTCAAAACAACCACTTCTTATCTTTCCCATACCACTACCAGCCACGCGCATCAAGAAATCTCAAATCCCGACATTCCAAAAGACATAATGGACAAACCCCCTTTATTCCCTCACTCAACACCCCTAGAATACTCCCTCTTCTCTCCCTCAAAAGCAGCCGAACAAGAACGCCTGGCAAAAGACTGGACCTACATCCACAATTTCCTACGCAAGAAATACCCACCTCCCTCCAAAATCCCAAAATTTGAGGAGAATGAAGAGACGTTGAATGCATTGTTGGCCCTGGCTGCTGCGAATGAGAAAGCCGATGAGGAATGGGGTGTTTATTGTAGAGTTGAGGAGGCGGCTTTGAGGGAACTTGAGAGGATGGAGAGCAAGGTGAGTTGATTGGCTTATTCGAGTCGAAAGTGGGAGAAGACATGTGCTCATGATGGATAGGCGACGGCATCTTCGCTTGACGCTACAATTCTCGACTCTTTGCAATCTTCTCTGACACCCCAGGGTCTATTAGACCTGAAAACGCACTCCTCGGCTTCAATCCTGCTATCCACATCCCCTGACCCAACAGCCCTAGCAAGTTCTCTCCTTTCCCTCACAACAACTCTTTCCTCTCTGCAAAACCAACTCGTGCAACTCTCCCACCTCCAAACCACCTTGACCACCCAAACGCATACCCTGTCTTCTCAACTTCAACACCTGCACTCAGAACCCTGGCAAGCAGAAAAGAACCTGCACCAAAAGACAGCCGAAACCTCGCGACAGACAAAGTTACTCAAAGCGAAAATCGGGGAATATGATGAACGGTTGCGGGGTTCGGCGGATGCAAAAATTCCAGAGGTGCTGTTGAGAGAAGTCGAGGACATGAATGAGAGTGTCCGGATTTTGATGCAAAGGGTGAGAGAGATGGAGGAGAAGGTTGCTATATACGAGGGTGTGCCGCCGGATGCTAGAGAGGTTAGGATGATGATGGAGGATTTGCGCAGGGAATTGAGCTTTTGGGTGAGGAGAAGAGACGAGTTGTTTGAGGGATTGGTTGCGGCAAGACACTGACCAAGAAGCTCTCCAATGTGTAAGAAGGTTACGTTCATCATGATCATAATTCGTGTATCTCTTCTGTTTAATACCCCATCCCATAACTTCTGACCCGACTAAACAAGAAACTCTTGTCATTCTTCAATCCAAACTCGCCCCAATCATCCGTAAGCCGATTATAACTCCAGAAACCTTTCCACGTCAACTTGTTATTCCCCGCCGATTTCTTGCCTCTGCTCCCCAATCCAAACTGCATCTTCCACATGTACTTTGGAATGACCCCATCAGTTTCGATGTGCACATCACCTTCAGGTTCAACGTCGTTACCAGGGCCAGAGAGTCGCCAGCGGCCACGTAAAGCGTCTTTCATGACGGAATTAGGAAGTAAAGAGCCAGAGGCGTAGGAGCGCATGTTTTCTTTTGTAAGATGGTGGACCACGTCGATGGGTTCGGTGGTGGTGAGGAGGGAGATGCAGGTGCCGTCGCGGAAGAAGCGGAGGTAGCGAAAGTAGGTTACGATGAGGACTGGTGTGCCCCAGGTTGAGGAGGACGTGTTTGTTGCTCCGGGCCGTTGGTAGTTGACGGTGCTGATGTAGCAGCCGTTGAAGCGTAGACGAGGGCGCGAGCGGAACATTTGACGCCATGAGGAGGAGTAGACTGAGTGTAGGAGTGCGATGTCGATGTCCAAGGTGGTTTTTGAGGGGCGCGAAGGAGGAGCGAGTTGGACTCGATCCGAGTCGTCGTCTTGTAGTTGACCTTCGGATAAATATGCTGCGTCGTCTTCAAAGTCGGGATCGACTGGCTCGCCTTTCAGGTTACAAGCGTAGTTGTAGTGCATGCCTGCAAAGCCAAACTCTGGACCAAGACAGACACGCTTCCAGATTGACTCGTCAGTCATGACCAGGTAGGCGAATCTTTTACAGACGAGAGCGAGCTTGGAGAGCGAAGCCAAATCATTCACAGCAGCCCAGGTGAGAATTTCGGACAAAATCTCTCCTGGCAGCTCGGCGATGGGACAAGGCGGAGGCGGGTCGGCCTCTGTGGGGGCAGGAGCACCCGGGATGGAGAGTTGAGAGAATTGATCCACCAACTCGGACAGAGTCGGTGGGAGGCCGTGGGACGAGTGATGTGCGGTACCAGGTACAGTTTGTGAAGCGTTGGATGGGTTTGGTTGGTGGGCGGTTGAAGGCTTTGGCTTGGGCGGGAATGCCGAGGGAGGAAAGTGCTTGTTCTTGTACTTTTCATGGACGCGGTCGTCCATCTTGAAGGCGGTACGGTAGAGGGCTACGCTATCGCCCAAGCTGCCCATGGTCTCTTTCTCGACGGCCTTCTCATAGTGTTCCAGAGCAGATTTTGGCTCTTTTGTCAAGGCACCTCTTGCTAGAGCCTGTTCGTGGGCGTCTAGACGCAACTCTGCTTCCTTGTCTGGCAAGTCATAGTAGACTCGAGGGGCAGCTTCTTCTTCTTCTTGATCAAGCTCATCGTGCTTGTGGTGTTGTGGTCTCGGTTTCGGGGCGTAGGACGACGAGGGTGGAGGGTTTCTATGTGGACGAGTTGAGGGGGTGGCTTCTGAAGTGTGATGCTTCTTCTTGGACTCGACTTCTGCTCGCCATTGTCGTCTGAAAGCATCTAGTTCGGCGTCGGCATCTTTGGAGTGATCCGGGGCACTCATTTTCCAGCCGATTGTGGTTGATAGTCGTGTAGATGCACGGTGCAGTCTAGATCGAGATGAACTCGTGCGCGAGGCGTGTTTGGCGTGTGACGTAGCGAAGGCTGGCAGAGACAACGGTCAAACACGGCGAGTGCTTTGGAGGGAGCGACGAAACAGAAAGACAGAAGGAGAAGGAACGATGTATGTGATGCTAGCTGATTGACGAAGAGGGAAGGAAAGGATGTATGTAATGCTTATCGCCGAAGAGGGATCAGATGCAATGGGAAAAAGAAGCTTTTCGATGATGCGCTTTCGGCCACCGAGAATGCGGGCGCGGCGGCGGCGGGAAGAAAGAAGTTCGGAGAGGGTAAGAGCGCCATCATCATTGACTCTTCCAGTGCTTCCTTCCTTCCTTCCTTGACTGTTCCAGTACCTCCTTCCTTGATCGTTTCAGTACTTCCTTCCTTGGTTGTTGCAGTACCTCCTTCCTTATCTCAGTACCCGACAACAACCATTGTCGCACTATCAATCAACCCCTCTTCGCCGACAATCCCCATCGTACATTTACCTCTCTCCACCGCCGGCGACGACTCATTCTCCGCCCTCGGCGCGACAAGACGCATCCCATTCACCACCGGCCTTATGGCCTACATCGGTTCTCCTGCAGCAAACCAACCTGCCACCGATTTTCCCCATGTCCACCAGTCCTCCGTTCCTTCGCAGCCTCTAGACAAGACTCCCGCCGCCACCATGGACCAAGAAACCTCCATCACTCAAAAGATGCTGTCTGCCGTTTCTGGCAGCATCTTGACCTCGTTACTTGGTGTGTTGTTGCTGCCCTTACTCGCTCCCTTCTTCCACCTGGCTAACTCCATTCTAGTCACTCCTCTCGACGTTGTGCGCGTCCGACTACAAGCTCAATCCGGTCCGTCTCCCCTCAATGCTTCCACCCAACCCTCCTTTGCGCGCCTCCCTCCCAATCTCGGCATCTCGGCCTGCTGTAGAGAGGTCTACTACGTTCCCAATCAGAGTCCATACTGCATTGCCTCATCCTCCGGTCTTACTGTCGACCAATTGCTTATTTCTCAATGTGCGGCAGAGGAGACTGAGCGAAGAACCTTCAACTCCACCATTGACGGTCTGAAGAAGATTGCAAGAAATGAAGGTCTTACAACATTATGGCGCGGTCTGAGTCCCACTCTGCTCATGTCCGTTCCTGCCAACGTCATCTACTTTGCTGGTTACGATTGGCTGCGCGCAAATCCCAACAGTCCTATGAAAGATCGTGTTTCCGATCAATACGCCCCTCTGTTTGCTGGCTCCAGTGCCAGAATTCTGGCCACTATCGTCGTCAGCCCCATCGAAATGTTCCGCACTCGCATGCAAGCTAGCCACCCCGAAGCCGCTTCTCAGACTGGTGTATTCAGAGACACCCTGTCCGACATTCAAGACATGGTCAAAGCAGATGGCTATCGCGCATTATGGAGGGGTCTTGGTCTGACCCTTTGGCGAGATGTGCCCTTCTCTGCTCTTTACTGGTGGGGCTACGAGTATGGTAGGCAAGCATTACACACCGCAAGAGAAGGTCCTGCCTCGCACGAACCCACGGGCAGCTTGAAGAATCGTGCACTGGGCGACCTCGATCACATAACTGTATTGATCGACAGCTTCATCGCTGGTGCGACTTCCGGTGCTGTCGCTGCCTTCGTCACCACTCCTTTCGATGTCGGAAAGACTCGTCAGCAGGTCGCCCGTCATTCAGCAGATGCTGCATCATCGGCAGTTTCAGGCGTCAGACCCGAAGACAAGCTGATGCCACGCTTCTTGTGGCACATTTTCAAGACTGAGGGTACAGCTGGTTTGTTCAAGGGATGGGCCGCTCGCACCATGAAGGTCGCTCCCGCCTGTGCCATCATGATCAGCAGTTACGAAATCGGCAAGAAGATGGCTGGCACCATGAACGAAAAGGCTGTCAAGGAGTCAATCTAAAGAAGAATCTGGAGCTTCATTGTACTTGTATCACGGCCGTTTCTTTTCATTTTTTGTTGGATTTTACACACAAAATGGGCAGCGTGGAGTTTTGGTTATGGGAAACATCTGCTGGTGGTTTTTGGCTTCTGCATCATCTTCTCTTCTTCACCCGTCACCCTCAGCGCTCATATCAGCGATCTGCTCCTTTTGCATACCCCTCCATTGACGAAAAAGGATTTCACGCTTTGTTTTTTCTCGCACTTGTAACAATACTTTCAAACAACCACTTTCAAAACTGGAGATCAAGTTTCGTGTATGCTCCCTTGAACTTACAGCGTGTGCAATTCGAGCTCTGACAGAACCAATGTGATCAGTAGAGATTTAACTACAACGTCTAACAGAATAGAACACAGATGACAATATCGGATCAGAGCTCAAGGAGAAAGACTTTGTCACATATTTCACAAAGTAGCCCACCATCACCACCACAAAAACCTCCCCTTCTGATGCATCTCCCAACCACACTCGCTACTCCTCCTCCCCATCATCCTCCTCTTTCACTTCCTTCAATCCTCTAACCTCCTGCTTCCTCCACAACTCGGCCAGAAAATCACTCGTACTGGCCTCATCAACGCTTTTATCCTCCCTCACCTTCAAGAAACGCGGGAACCTCAGACTCAATCCTCGCTCTTCCGAAACCAAGCCCATGGCAGCCGTGTAAGTGGGCGAGAGCGTTATATCCGCAAACGCGCATTCCCAGACCTCTTGTGGCGAGAACCAGACGTCGGGAGTGCCGCGGTAGTCGACGTATGATGGTTTGGAACCGAGGGTGTTGTTTTTCGGTTTGGATTTTTTCTGTTCTTCTTCTTCTTCGTCTTCTTCCGAGTCAGAGGGGACGTCGGGATCGTATTTGGCACGGTTGGCTTTGTAAAAGGCATCGCTGAACCCGGCCATACATTTCGTTACGGCCTCTAGACTGCCCGTCTCTGGGTTGCGGCAAGCGAGCAAGATCGGACTCCACCAGTTGCATTTGCGGCCGGTGCCGTGCCATGCCGCTATGGGGATCAGATCGATCGTATCCGAAGCCGAAGAGTCGTAGTCCTTTTTCACCTTGAGCCATGAGTCTAGTCGTTTGTCGGGTTCGTAGGTGGCGAGGAGAGCTTTTCTCCTGCCTCCTTTTTTCGGCGCAGAAGAGTCTTCGGGGATGGGTGGGGAGGAGGAAGGTATATCGCCTGGTTTTGGCTTGCGTTTGCGTTTCGAAGGTGTATTAGGCGGTTGCGGTGGTTTCGGCGTGCCATCGTCGTTGGTGGTCTGGTCCAGAAGATCGGGGTTTGGTAGGTTATCCAGCACTTTTGCCATGAAGCCTTCGCATTTGTCTGTGATGGCTTGTTTGTAGAACTCGGACACTGTTTCTACGTCCGCCGAAGTGGCATCTATACTCTTGACCCAAGTGAAATGATGCGGTATCTCGATGAACAGACTTCTCAACAACGACCTCCTTTCGCGAAAAGGTCGGTCCATCAATCCCTCACCGTTCAAGTACATCAAGTCGAAAGAAAACAGACATACATCTACCGTGACAGACGATATAGCAACGTCTTTGCGGGCGCGATTGGACAGGATTTGGAAAGGTTTGAGTTCGCCGGTTGTGCGGTCCACGGCTACGACTTCGCCTTCGAGGATGAAGGAGGAGACGGCTTCGCTGCGGATTTTGGGCACGAGGGCCACGAGGTCTGGGTATTTGTCTGTCATTACTTCGAGGTGGCGGGAGAAGATTGTGACTTTGCCCGAGCCGTCGCAGTGGACTTGGGCGCGTTGGCCTAAGGGGGATTGATTAGATAGGAGTTTATGGTTGAGAGGTTTAGGGGACTGACCATCGTATTTGTATTCACAGGTGAATTCGCGGCCGGCGAGTTTGGTCAGCATTTCTCCCAGATCTCTGGTGATGCCGCCCAGCATAGGACGTAGAGGGATGTGCATCGCCAGGCCACAGCGGAGTAGTAATTCTTCTGTGACACCAATTTCAAGTAGAGTCGGTACCAGATCGTTCTACGTTGGGTTGTCAGCAAGGGATTCACCTGTAGAAATGAACATTCAGCTCACATAGTTGGGACGACGAGCGAAACAAGCCTTGACAATCTCCTCGGCAGGAGAGTATACTTCTGCCAGCTGCTGTTTGGAGAGCTTTGCCAACTCGTGTCTGTTTCTTGTCGAAAACTCTGCATCAGGGGGCTTGGAGAGTAGGAATGCTCTCGATAGAGCAATCAGCATAGTGGTCTTGACAGCACCAATACGAAGCTGATACATGGTCAGAGGACATTCTTGTAGTGAATTCAGGGTCACTTACATGCTGCACTAAAGTCCTGACAACATATCTGCTCTCTTCTGCCCCTCTGGCATCCTGGACCAACCTCTCAACAAGACGTTGCTTTGACTCTACACTACCATGACCTTTTGCATTCGCAATCTTGACGAGAGACTCAAAGACAGCTTTAATGGTCAAAGGCTTGGGCTTTCGCAAAGTCAAACTCTGTCGTTTCTTCGCTTCAAAAGCCACATCACCAGCATCGCCATACTTGTCAAACAACTTCTTCAGCCCTGGATTATCCAGACCGCAGACTTTCTTTAATGCTTTTGAAATGGCAGAGCCTCCTAATCCCAGCTCCATATCTATGTATGGCGGTGAGATGGAGTTTGTTGCTAACCATACTGCTGGCAACAAACTCTGTGGGTCTCCTTCTATGATGACACGTAGGGTATTGACCAATGTGTCAACAATCTTGATGCGGCTTTGTGTGCTGTTCACCATGACGAAGCAATGGGTGAGCAGAGCGTATGTGGCGTGGCCATTGTCTGTCATCCATTGCTTCTTCAACTCTGGGATGTAATCCTGCGGGTCAAATGTCAAGGGATTCTGATCGAAAGGGATGTCGTAGGTAATGGTATCGTCGTCTGCGGTGGCTGATTGGAGGGAGAGGGTGTTCTTTTTGCCTAGGCCAGCGAAGGGGTCCACCGGTGCCGCTGCTGCAGCTGAAATAGGTGGAGGTGTCTCTTCCTTCACATCTGGCTCTTGCTTGACATGTTCCGGTAATGCCATCGTCGTTGGATCTTCTGCTTCGATCGTGGGTACGGGCTGTGGAGGCGAGGATGCAGGAGCCGATGCTGACGCTGCTCGGTCTTGTTCATCCCATTCTGCTTGTAGCCTCCTTGCCAATGCCTCATCGGAAAGCACAGTATGATCTTGCGTTTCGTTGTTCGTCTCTATCCCCTGGATGACACTCGTCGATTCATGCTTGGGTGGCTGCTTTGCTTGTGCTTGTTTTCCGAAGAAGTAGTCGAGTCCGCGTACAGGCTGACCATCGTTCTTCTTGCGTCTCTTCGAAGGTGTCGACATTTTGTGCCATGAGTTTCGAGCTCAATCAACGAAAGAGTCGTCTGTCGCGACAAAGACACGGATCGCGAATGACGCGTTAATGGGTTGTACTGTAACCATGATGTCATTTGGCTTCACATGTCGCTGTTTTGGTCTGTCCTGTACGCTTTCAAAGGCAAAAACGAGTGTCTCTGGATACATGCTATGCTACTGAGATGGTACGCTTGTAATCACAGGATACTTCTGACAGACAGAGACTTAATCAAGGGAGATTCGGCGTTTGTTCCAAGATTGGTGATGATGGCAAGAGTGTTTGGTTCGCTTGCCTCTTCGTTTATCAACACGACATTGATCGTTTTTGGACTTTCAAAATAGCCACAGCCCCTCTACAAAACCGAGGCTCGATACACAATTCATAATGAAACCATTGAAGCTCTCAAAATAATACAGAAGATAGCTCAACCAGCGTAGGAGGTTTGAAAGAGGAGTGTTGACCAGGATACTTGGCAAGGAGGGTGACCCTGAACGCCCTCCCTCGCTTCCAAGCCATTGCACGAGGGGTGCCGCTGCGAGAGAACGAATAACACCACCAGATACTAACCTCGAACTCTCATCAATGGCAATAGACATCATGATCTTCTTTTGATGCGCCGCTCCGTCTTTTGAAATTAGCGACTCGCTCATAGGGCAACCCAAGGAGATGACATTGGTCGATCTCCTTGACAACCTTTGGTCTACCTAAAATTACCTCGTCACTTTCGACCTACCTCGATGATCTCTACAACTGAAATCGTATCTATCGTGAATGTTGAATGTTTATACTTCCAAGCAAAAACCTCATCGTCACCAAATCTCCACGTAAATCTGTAATAATGCATAAAATCTCGTATGCGCGCGCGTTCGCCGTTTATGATGCTTGGTCCCAAGCTCTCGTTCCTGCGTTTCCGGGACCCGGTGTACCTGCAGGATGCAGTAATCTCATTCTCTTCCGCTGCGGTTTGGAATTTGAAGAGATGACATGTCCAGACATGTGTCGTGTCCATCTGACACCGCGGAAGCAAATACTGAGTATCTCCAGATCGGCATTGTCATGCTGTGTACACTAATACGAGGAGCTCGGCCGAATTTGGAAAAGAACTCCATCCAGCCGGGAAAAAGTGGTCTTGGCCATGCTGCTGCAGTACCGTTTATACAAGTGGAGGCTGTTGTGTTTTTCGTTGTCACAAGTGCAGTGATGATGCTACGATGAGATCTGGCTGATGATGCGAAAGAGATCGATCGCATTTCCTCGCTACTAGACACGGCACGGTTGGTCTTCAGACGGAGTGTCTGTCGAAGGCCTGTCAAGGAATCCCTTGCCTCAAAGAAGACTTCAAAAGACAGACATCTCTGTATGCAGAGAATGATTCTATCCAGCAGACCGGTCTGAGATCAGCAGAAGAGCCAAATAGCAATCAGCTAAGTGAAGACCCCGCCATTACGATCAAAGCATCCCAGGACGCGATGTGAGGTCTGTACAAATGCGAAGCTGCTCTTCTAGTGTCGGTCATTGTTCATATTGCTTTTGCGAGGCTGAGGCCGTGTCGCTAAAGGATCGCGACCCGGTAAGACTGGATCGAGTCTGGCAGGTGTCCATTGGTTAGGTACAGACTGATTGACAAATGTATGGTCTGACAATATTGTCTGGTAGCAGTAGTTGTCGCAGGCTACTGAAGACAAAAAGATGGAGCTGAATACGGAGTCCAGAAGTGCATGTTGAGACGAGCTTTGTGCGGAGAAGAATTCCTCAGACAAGGGCTCACTCAACAAGAACGTTGAGTGGGGTAAGACCAGCTTCAACTTTGTACAATCGGATGCACTACCTTGAATGGTCTGGATGATCAGGGTCGAGATCTCTTATACGATGATTAGCTCAATTATTTTATGCTCCTCTGGGAATTCAGCTACCTGAAGAGGAAGGCATGAACATGTTGAATTTTTGTGCTGGCTGACGCGTGCGAACGTTCCAGGGCGACCGTTCGTGTGTCTCAGCCCGAGAAAGGATCTGGTCGAACCAGAGAAGAGGAAGACAGAGATCTGTCAAGACATCAAGACATCCTGCTGAATGTTTGTACTCGAGTACTGCTGTGAGAGGTGAATCATGAATCTCGGAGATCAGTCTGGAAGATCAGCTTCGAGACAGACTTTCAGCTTCAAAAAATTGCAGGACAGCGAACTGCATCACATGTACTTGAACGTAACCTGAAAACATTTGGGATTAAGCAGAACCGAGACCGATACACAGCATCGTGCCATTGAAGAACAAAAGAACCATCGAACGAAAGCATCAAAGACAGAAAACAGATGCTCGAGGAAGGAAGCGGGCTCTGTTGAGTGAAACATCCGCAACGGAAGCCTTCGAAAATCGAAGACCCTCCTCTTTTCTGGCCATTGATCCACGACCGATAAGATGCAGAAGAATGTGGAGTGGGTCGAGAAGCAATAAACTTACCGGGGAGTACCTGAAAGGTCCCATCTACAGTTGGTGATACGTTCGTGTGTGGAGACCCGAAGACATCTGTTTCTTGAGACAACCGAGACTCGAGACGTACTCGTATGTACTGTACCTCTCTGCTTCACCGATTGTCATTGAGTCTGGACGTGAAATTGCCAGCGTATTCGCCGCGTGGCCTTGTTCGCCAAGGATCCGAATTGCAGTGGTCAAAAAAAATCCCAGGATGTTGTGCTCAGCCTCGAGGAGCTGAATGGCGTTCGGAGAATAAAGGCAAATCAGACGTCGAATCATAGCCGCCAATGTTCGTTCGTACTCTCTACTTCCGAAAAGAACTGCTGATTATTCACCGTGCCTAGCCCATATGTTATTGACAACGTCAGAACGTCTGATGCTCTTGGTCATGCAAGTTGGCGCAGGCCGACCGCTCGAGTCAACACTCTCCAGGTTGCACAGGGAGATTCTGGAGTGCAGTTTGTTTACCGTCGTTGTCAACGGCCAAAGCTGTTGATCCGGTGGTCTGAGACCATGGATTTTGTTGCGACGACGACCTGGCCGCCTGAGGACCAGCAAAGAGACACCACCAAGGCTCGTATTCTTCGACGACGGACTTCGGATGCTTTTCAAGCTGTCCCGTCTTTCTCTGCATGAAAAAGAAAACCTTGCCTGGCGGAGACTCTCCACTCGACGTGCATGAAGATGCAAGAGAAGGTTCGCACGTTCGCTTCAAAAGTCCGAGTGGCTTGGATGATGTTCAGGAACAGGACGCACTAAACTCTTGGGTAATTTCGGGAGGCCTCCGCTTTGGCTTCAACCATGCCATGTCGAGTTAGAAGGGTCCCATACTTTGATTATGTACTCAACGGCGACCCGTTGGCCGTTTCTGCCATCGATAGTTGAGTGTGGGCCTCGCTCGCGTCTCTTGCTTGTTCCTCTTGCAATTGCTCCAATCTATATCAACCCACTGCCTTGCCAGGTTCAGCCTTCGTTTTCTGCTTCTCAAGGCCATCCACATTCTTTAACCCTAGCCGTCTCTACCAACATCCCCCAGGAGGAATTCAATCTTGCGCTTCGGGACAGCTGCCACATTCTTTTCAAACGTCAACAAACACAACGAGCAACTCCTTGCGTCAGTCAATTTCGAGACAATCTATTCTACGCCTTCGTCTTTGTTTAGGAACCGAGTTCGTAAGTTTCACACTGCGCCCCTTCCTTTCACTTTGCAAGCATTGGCCAGATTGGTGGCTCGAGGCCCTTTCTCGAGGCTTCAAAACTTGTCCCTTCGCCAATTCCTCGGATCGACCATCCTCCGCACATTCTTTTGATACACAATCGCTGACACCGCTGGCCGGCCAGACTAAACCATCATTACCTTACACTATTCATCATGATGAGAACCGGTGTTGCTGCCCTCGGCGCTCTGTCGCTGATCAACCTTGCTGCTGCTAAGCCTTCTGGCCACCACCGTAAGCAGACTCATCGTGCTTGGTCAATTGGGCATCTATCACTAACATCATCACTAGGCCGTCACCAGGAGCTCCACGAGAAGCGTCAGGAAGTCGTTTACGAGACCGACTACACCTACGTTACCACCCAGCTCCCCAACGTTGTCGTCTTCGTTGACGAGAACGGCACTCCTTACTCCACCTCCACCGAGGGCCAGGCCCCTGCAACTGCTGCTGCCACCGTCGTTGCATCTTCTGCCCCCGTCTACACCGAGGCCGCTGCTCAGCCCGTCTACTCTGAGGCTGCCTCTTCCTCTGTCTACGTCGCTCCTAGCCCCACCACCCTTGCCTCTGTCTACAAGGCTGCCATCTCCAAGGAGTCTTCCACCACTCAGGCCCCTACCACTTCGGCCGCTGCCTACACCTCCAAGGCTGCTTCCTCTTCCGCTGCTGCCTCATCCTCTGCCTCTTCCTCCAGCGGCAAGGGACCTCAAGGCTACGGTGTTGTCTACTCTCCTTACACTGACAACGGTGGCTGCAAGTCTCAGGACCAGGTCAACAGCGACTTCGCTACCATCCAGGCCTTCGCCAAGAGCAACGGTGACAACTGGGAGTTCGTCCGTATCTACGGCACCGATTGCGACCAGGTCTCGACTGTGCTCAGCGCTTGCGAGAAGTACGACCTGAAGATCTTCGCCGGTGTTTACAACATCTGGGACGACGCTTCTTTCGCCAAGGAGCTCAGCATTCTGACCTCCGCTGTCAACGGTGACTGGTCCAGATTCAACACCATCTCCATCGGTAACGAGGTTGTCAACGGTGGCAAGCTCTCCGCTTCCCAGGTCAAGGGCAAGGTCGCTACCGCTAGAAGCACCCTCAATGCTGCCGGGTACTCTGGTAGTGTCGTCGCCGTCGACACCCTTGTTGCCATGGTTGCTAACCCCGAGCTCTGCGATGCCTCTGACTACGTCGCTGTCAACGCCCACCCCTTCTTCGACGGCAACGTCGCTGCTGAGAACTCTGGTGAGTGGCTTGTTGAGCAGATGCAGCGCGTTTCCAGCGTCTGCGGTGGCAAGGACACCTGGATCACCGAGACTGGCTGGCCCACCCAGGGTAACACCAACGGTGTTGCTGTCCCCAGTGTCCAGAACCAAAAGTCTGCCATCTCCTCCATCAAGAAGGCTGCCTCTTCCAACATCATCTGGTTCACCGCTTTCAACGACATGTGGAAGACCAACACTGCCGCTACCTTCAACGCTGAGCAGTACTGGGGCATTTGCAACTAAGACTGTACAGAGTGCTTAGGAAAATTTTCGTACGAGTCATGTTTACTTTCTTTGTGGGCACGCATTTCTGTGGAGTTCCGATTTAAATCTTCTTTTCTTCCGTCATCACGAAGACTTGCTTCGTGTATCTGATTATCTTTTTGATCAGCAGCTTTCTCCAGATCTATGTTGATGGTCTAGACAATGTGTTTGCAGGTCTTTACACTTCTTTGTACATAGCATTTGACGAGATCCTATTGGAGGAAATTCACGAGTTTTCACTGTTCAAAAGCGTGTCTCCTGATACTAGCAAAGAAATCGAAATGAGTCCGGTCGAACATACTGTGTTGCTACTGCCATAGCACGATGTCGATTTCGAGTGACGTAGATGTTGCAACCCCGCAGAGCTCTCTTGCTCCTTCCACATGTTGTTCATCATCCATTCTGCTAAGCATCAACATCTCCCAAACTCTTTGCTTTACTCTATATCCTACATTCTGGCTCCAAAATTCCTTCTCCAATCCGCTTCCTCCACACACCTCTCGGCCGTCGCCCTTTGCCACGCCAGTAAAGTCTCTCGTGCGTTATCTCATCGTCACTTCACAATGGCCTGGCGTAGCCATGGTTCGACGAACGACAACCTTGTCGACTGTCTATCAGGAAACGGTCTTATCAAATCAGAAAGGGTCAAGCAGGCCATGAAGAAGGTTAGTGTGTTGGACAATTGCAGGGATGACTATACTCAGTTCCAGCTCAGGTCGACCGAGCACACTATGCCCCATCGGCGCCCTACCGAGATAGCCCACAATCAATAGGTCATGCAGCCACTATTTCTGCGCCTCACATGCACGCCAACGCTTGCGAATCTGTGCTTGATCTACTGAAGCCCGGAGCCAGGGTTCTGGATGTCGGATCTGGATCTGGATATCTGACTCACGTTCTAGCTGAGCTGGTGAAGCCTGGAGGTACTGTGGTAGGAGTTGAACACATTCAGCCTCTAGTAGATCTTGCTCAGAAGAACACCGAAAAGAGTGCCGAAGGTCGTGATCTACTTACTAACGGAAACATTACCTATGTGAAAGCAGATGGAAGAAAGGGATGGACAGGAAAAGGAGGTGAGGAAGGTTACGATGTCATCCATGTCGGTGCAGCAGCTGTGGGCTTCCACCAAGAATTGATAGATCAGCTCAAAAGGCCTGGAAGGTAAGTCATTTCTATGGACCTCCAAAGTGTCCATTCATACGCTGCTGATGCAGAACTACAAGGATGTTTATTCCTATCCAAAATAGCAAGCTGATGACATGGATTAGACTTTTCATGCCAGTCGGCGAGCGTGGCGATCAATACATATATGTCATCGACAAAAAGGAAGATGGAACCGTTGAGAAGAAGAAGCTCTACGGCGTCTCGTACGTTCCTCTGACAGATGCGCCTGAGCTGTAAAATACAAGGACTGCGCGCGAAGAAGGACCAACATCGAAAAATCACCCTCAGCGATCAGGAAGATCGAAATCTCGGTCATTGCTCAACACAATTGGCACGCCAGACGTTCTTGACTGTCAAGTTTTGACCAATCTGACACGATCATCTGCATCTTCTTTGAGCTGACCGATCATTTCATTGGCTCTTTCCCTGATTTCATCCAGCGTCTCTACATCGAAGTCAGCGTTCTCCCATCCGTGGAGCAATCGAAAGGAGTACGGCAGAACCGAAGACTTCCATAACACTGTCCGACGATTTTGTAAGAGCGTCACCAATAATACAATGCTTGCTCCTATCACAGCCGCAACTGGTAGAGCAAGCCATGCCCACTCAACGTGAATGAAAGCGACCGATTCCCAAGCTGTTCCGATGGCTGGTGTGCTCTGGTATTGTCTCCAAACATTTGTCAAGCTAGTGGCCATCCTATCGGCCAACTCCGTGATGTTGGAATTCATGATCAAGGCGTCGCCCAACCCTGCACTCGAGACGTTGGATCCAAACAGATAATTCAAAGATGAAGAATCTAGAATAGTACTCATGTGTGCGGCCATCTCGTAGCTTGCTTCTCCAGATACCTGAAAGGTCTCGTTGTGCCTGTCACTGGGAAATCCAGTGCCGGCGCCTGTAAATGTATAGTTGCTAGCCCGAGAGTTGGCTCCTGGGCCGTTTTCTGTCCGCTGGATCGATTCCCAACCGAGGATATACTTGTCCAGCTGGACAGAATGGAAGTCTTGACCCTGTGCGCTTGACTCTTCATATACCCATGCGCAATAGTACAAGGCACACGTGGTGATTTGAGGTCGCTCCCAGGTATCATTTGTGACTACCGCGCTGAAGTTGAGAGCGTTCGCGGGCTGCCCAGTGTAATAATAGTCATGAGCGTCCCACGTTATGACATCGATCGCAGTCCTGTAGGTCCAGCCTGACGCATCATTGGCATCTGGGATGCCATACATGGTAAGATTGTTTGCCACTCTGACTGTGGTGACATTTCTCTGCCCATTCGAGGTGGGATAATTGCACTCGAGCGTGGTGGCATTGACTTCGCCAGATTTATTCGACGTGGTTGTGATTTTGATTTCGCAGTCTCCTTCCATCGAGCTGAGGTCCCGACACTGTGAACACATGCCAAAAGTGACATGACTCCCCCACGAGCATGATGAGGCAGGGCAATCAAAAGGCTCGGCTGTTGTCTTGCCATATATACTCTCCATCAGACCAAGTCGAGACTGCAGAAGACGATCCGAGAGTTGTGTCCATGTACCCCAAGACTCAGGCATCGGGTCGAAGTTTTGAATAACAGGAAACGTAGCCGTCACATTAGTCATCGCGACCCTCTTGACCGGAAAAGACAACAACTGCTGTCCAAAAGTCTCCATGGCCAACACCAAAACCGTGATCGCACAACCCAGAGTGACAGCGACATTCAAATACCCAGACCGGCAAGACAACAAGCACAAACTGCCCCAGGCACCCCTACTAGCATCATCGAACTCTTCCAAATCTTTGAGTCTTCTCGGACTCTGCTGGAAATGCGTCCATTTCAATTGGCTCACGCAACTGGCCGTACTGATCATCAATGCCGCTTTACTCGACACGATCAGTACCGAAATCACGGCGTTGGGTTGGATGGCCCAGTGCCAGATGGAGAGTCTTTGGCCGTCTAGCCAGGCTAGGATGACGGATACGGCGATCAGACAGGCGAGGCTGAAGAGCATGGCCCAGGTTTCTTGTTGCCAGCTTAGGTACCATGGGTTGCGGCGGTAGATACTCCAGGTTTTGGAAGGGGACATGAAGAGGCTTTCCTTTGAGCCGAGCTGGCGGATCTTGGGCTCTGGAATTGGTTTTGAGGGTTGGGTGAGGCTTTCTTGGTTTTGCTCGTCGTAGATGGTGGTGTTTGGGTCGTGTCGGGGGAAGGAAGCCCAGCTGCGTGGTGTCGGCATGGTTGGACGTGGATGAAACCTAGCTGGACTCGAACAGAGAGTCGTGATGTAGCAAATAGAGCCGAGCCAGCGGATTCGAAAAACAAAAAAGCATACAGGAAGAAAAGAAAAGGAGCCTGACAGCCTGAAGCTACATATAGCACATTTTTTGTGTGTGCCTCATGAGCAGCATGTCGGCGCTTGCGAGTACCCTAAGCGCGAGCGCCTTTTCACATTGGCTATCCAGAACAGCAGCAAGATCCGGAGGCGGATGTGGAGTCTGTCTATTGTCACCCTGCTTGCTTGAGAGTGGCCCTCTTACTCGCCAGAGAGGATGATGTGAAACAGACGGGCGCTTGCAGCTTTATGTCGGCGCGACGGCGCTTAATCGACTAAGCACGACTTGTGATGCTCATGATGTGCGAGGAGACAACAGATACCATACTGAATTGACAGACGCAAGTATCTGGAACATGTCTTCTGAGGTTGATGAGAGCATTGCAATGAGCGAGGTAGGAGGGAGCTTGTGTGCTTGGGATGTGGAAGGATGCGTTGACAACAGAATGTTACTAACAATGTCAATGTTTTCTGGAATCTTTTGTGCACTGGTTTTTCGAGTCTTGTCAAGTCGAAGCATGTCAGAAGAGCCTGCTTCGATTGAGAGAGCATACCTTCTAACGTCTTTCTAGTCTAAAACCAAGATTCCATCACATTCGTAATCTCCTAAATCCATCATCTCTGGTCGTGTAGCGGCCAAATTATTCCTGCAAACTCCTCATTCTGATTGATTTGTGGGCACTACGAGTTTGACCCCTGCATCTATTATGAGACAGTCGTAGCAAAAGCCAACAACCGGCTTGCCTTCTTATCACTATGGTCGTGATGGGACGCGCTGATCTGGCTATAGGCTCGGTCGCGTGGAAGCCGGTCGGAGTGAGCCAGTGCGAAGCGCACATGTTATTGCCATCCTGTCCTAAGTCCTCGCGGCTCGTCACGAGCACAGAAGGCTTCGTGTCGATGAACTGCGAGGAAGCGTGTCCGGTTATGGAAGCTGTGTAGCTCGTAGACACGATTCAAGGGAGGTGCATTTCGCCATCCAGGTGAGCCTCTGCCCTGCGATGTCATATAAAGAACTGGTCGTTGCGACCGACATTGGCAGTATTTTCAGCCGAGGAGAACATTGTGCTTGAGCTCAGTCCAATCTTTTCCAGAGTCCCAACATTCCTGCAGAAGAGCTTTGACACGGACAACTTGTCCCATGCCGGCATTTTCGATACTTTGCAGACGCTGCAGCACGTCAACAGCCTTCCCAGGATCTCTTGCCTCGCATCCAGCTAGGAAAAGCGGAAGGATGATATCCGGTGTGTCGAATGCATTGTAACCTTTCAATTCATTGAATGCTTCTAGTATGGCGTTGACTGAGAATTGCACAAGTCGTGATTCTGAAGGAAGCAAGTAGACGCGGCGGTGAAGGTAGATCAAAGATGAGTGACTAATAGCGGCGTTGACAGCGCGATATACTTCGGTGGACGAGGAGGAGGATTGTGAGCATGCGCAATCGTATCGTGTGTGCTTGATTTCCAGTGTAAAGAGTTCCAGATTCATCCTCAACTGCTGAGACATGGTGATTGTCTGAACAGACGGTTGCCCGTTCAAGCTCCGCTCGTAGTCGCAGCGTTTGGCCAATTCTGCTGTCCTTGACAACAGAATTAGCGACTTGGTGGTGAAGCCAGCCAGGCATTGTAGCTCGGGATTTTGTTCCGCCAATTTGAGCTCGCGTGACCAATCATAGTATGCGCCTTGATATGTATCGCTGCTCGCACTTCCAAAAGTATCCAGGTAGGCAAACCATCTGCCAAAGAAGAATGTCGCGTTAGTTCGTTGGAGATTTTCTTGACTCAGTCGAAGACTGTACAATCTTCGCGCTAAGCTAAGATGTTCTTGCCAGGAGATGGGTAAATCAAAAGCCAGGGGATACGACTGAGTGAGAGATGCAAGCATCACGCAAGACCCAAAAACTGAATCTGAGATCGGACCATTTCCTGAGAGGGCTTCGCGCAAAGAAGGGAACACAGGTGTAACCCATGTCGCTATGCGATTTTTAGGTTCGGCATGACGGAGAAGTCGTGCTCTGTGACAAGCTGCATATGCCAACAAAAGTCGTAGCAGGTTGTCATCCTTCATCGCGAGCTGTGGTAGGATTGTCGAGAAAGGATTTGACGGACATTGATGCGTCACGAGAACGTTTGCCGTGTAGTTGATAAAATAGTGGCAGTAAATCAGGTTCATTGGGTTTTCCAGCAAAACTCCGGGAAGGGGCATGAGGTAGTTTGGTATCGTCACAGGTACAGGGACCGAGTAGTAAAAGTCGCTCGAACATTGCTGTGGTGAATCGACGGGACTGTCAAAATGCTGGCTGAGCGCCTCTTTGTCCTTGTTCTTGGGGAGATCGAGGTCAGGAAGACCCCGGTCATAGCCAAAAATGTCCATTCGTGAGGTCGTGGTGAGTTTTGGGATGTAAAAGATTGCAAGGTAGAAGGCCCGTCCGACTCATGTAGGTGCTTGAAGCGGCTCTCATGTACAAACAGGGAGAAATGTGTTCGTTGGGCCTAGAATTCGTTGATCCAGACACGCGCTAAACACCGACGGTTTCTTCAACTGCGGCAAGCTAGAGTCTAACTATCGCTGCACTCCTGTGCCTCACAAATGCCAGGAAAGGTCTCGACGAGCAGGCAGATGCGCAGAACAACTCCCGTCTCGAAATCAAAACATTCTTCATGCTGCTTCCTGCGCGGGGGGGGAAAGAAACATTGTGGGATGCCGCTGTGCCGGGTCAGTGGCAACAATAGACTTCACTGGTGTCTTTCTCCGCCCTATCAAATTCTCCAGAGCGCATAATAGGGTTTTCGAATCTGCAATTAGGCGGCTTCCATGAGCCAAGACTAGCGATATTGCAGACCCTTTGCCTTTTGTGGCAACTCCGTCGAACATCATCGCGGAACATCACCTGCACCTTGAGGAACTATCCCACACCGAGACATCACCGGTTGTGGAGTCTGTAGTCTGTCTCCACAACAGGCGCAAGGAGCGGTCATAGGACAAAGAGATGATGGCTTCCGTGGGGGTCGCCCATACCATCAGCAGTGGCCTTGCCAAGGTCTAAGCCGCTTGGTTCAGTCTTGAAGAACACGCAAGAGGAGATGCCAATGCATTGGCGAAGATGGAGCAGGAACGAATTGTTGAACGAGCAGTCATCGCTCGCAACATTCTCCATGGCGTTCATTGCTGCCTTTCGCCGGCCAGTTGTTCTAGAGCCGCTTGGTCAGCCGTGCTGAACACAAAACGTTTTTGACTAGCTTTTCGTGATGCTGAGCCCTATCTCGCTTCGATGATGCCTATTCATTGTTCTATCGACTATAGACATGGCAGATAGGCGCACGACTAGCAGCCGCATGTCTATATCTTGGTTAGGAAAGGTGTTGTAGCAAGACATTATTCTCTTGCACTAGCATTCCAAAATCTCAAGGCATTCCTACAGAGCAATGCCGAAAGTCGTCTTGTTGATTTTGCCATCGGCCAGACAGCCTTCAAAGAGACACGGAGAGATATGAAGAGATGTGAGGCAAATGGGCCAAACCTGAGCGGCACCAGGTCCCGTTGGCCCAACGCCAGGCATTCGGGTATCTAGGAGATTGTTGAGGACGAATGAGATGCAGAAGGAGCCTACGCCCTCAAAGAGGCTCCACAGCGATGAAGCAAAAGAGAAAGCTGCTGGCCTGAACCATCCATGGATTCAGGTACAACGAACGTACCATATCATGAAATGTAGCAAGCAAAAGCAAAACGTACAGCAGCAGGGATTCCCCAGTCGTCACCGACCTGAGTACTAATCTGCCGTTCAACTGCTTATGTATGGCAGAGCGGACGGGATGCCCAGTTTTCAGCTGACTGTGGCCGTACGTGAAGAACAGGCTGTTTTAATCACATATTATTATTCCCGTATCACTCGGTTGTTCGTGTTGATGACCGAAAATGAGCCGCGGCAGGTGAGCGAGTCGTCATCGGTGGTTGCTTCTGTAGTCGATATCGCGTCACGACCACCAACAAGAAGGCGACTGCGCCCTTCCCGCAACACAAGCCTCTCTCTGACTTCTCAAATGCGACCATCTCCCCTCTCTACAGAGCTACCCTACACAGCTCATCATCATGGCGCCCTCCCCGTTACTTGAACTCCCAGACGAATTGATCCACAACATCTTCACCCACCTCAGCGCCTCGTCGGCCGCCAACTTTGGACAAAGCTCGAAACGCCTGTACAAGATCTCAAATACCGCATCGCTCTGGCGACAATGGTGTCGTCAAGGCTGGAACTATTGGGAAGCGCGACAAGACAGACCCGTCCCGGACTACAATGTCCACTCAACCACCAAGTGGAAGCAGGCATACGCCGACAAGGTCACTCAGGATAGAAGGTTCTTGACCATCTTCAACGACCTTCTGAGCACCCAACAGAACAGAATGGCCCGCATGCACGACATCGTCGAGAACTTTTCATACGACGCCAAAGACATGCTGGAGCGCCAGCTCAACACCCCCGACGACGCCGAAGACGTTCTTGCTCGCCGCTACTGGAGCGCTGTCGTCCTCGAGCTCTTGCATCGTTACAAGGCTGTCCAGATCTGGGACAAGATGCAGTGGCAGGACTACCCGCCTCTTGAAGAAGCTCTGGGTGCCTTTGATCTGTTCATCCAAGGAAGCAGCAGCGATTTCGAAATCTCAGTGCTCAACAAAGAATTTGACGACATCGCTCATGCCATAGAGACTTCTGACCGAGACTGGCGCGACAAACATCACATTGCCAAGGCAGTCGCCATAACTAGATATCTCAGAGAGCACAACCTCGTAGGCTGCTCTCCAGACTCTTTTAGCACCATGAGATACCGCTTTCTATGTCACGTCTTGACGCATCCCACAGACAAATCCTCCATCCCGATGCAATCAGTCGTCATATTCTGCTGCGTCGCACAGCGTCTTGGTCTCGAAGCATGGCCTTGCAACTTCCCCGGCAAGATTCATGCTGTGATCGAACCGCCTTACGGTCCATCCATAAAAGACACGCGCTCATCGTTCGTCATCCCCGAAGGTGTGGTGTGGATGGATCCGTTCGATCACGACCAAGTCCTTACAGAGCAGACCATGCGAGACACGCTCAACCAGATGCCCCACTACAACACACCACAAAGCCAATACTCTTGCTTGACACGAGCTCATACCAGAGCCTTGGTGCTGCGGACCGGTGTCAATATCATCGGTTCCATGCAGTTTCACCAACCCTCGCCAGGCTGGGAAACGCCCAACATTGCCTTTTGTGCCCTGTGGAGTCTGATCACCATGAGTCAAGTTGACGCAACAAAAACCAGCGAACTTGCCGCACGCCACCAGCATTGGCTCAATCAGATAGTCAATTGGTTTGAAGGCTATATTCAGGATGGTCTCTGGCTGGACGATGCTCTGCTATTCGAACGCTATGTTTTGCCTATGCTCGACACTGTTGAAGCCAAGGCAAGGCTGGCGCAGATACTTCAGCAAATCCGAGTAGCGGACTCCAACGCGAATCCGGTAACTCCTCGCGACGAGCGAACACAATTGGTCAAGTACAAGGTCGGACAGATCTTCAGACACGTGCGCTATGGCTATCTGGGTGCAATCATCGGTTGGGATCCGAGCTGTCAAGCTGGTGAGTTCTGGATTCAGAGTATGCGAGTCGAAGATCTCCCTCGAGGACGCGAACAAAGTTTCTACCACATAATGTGAGTTCACACCACCTTCTAATCATATCTGGGCATGACGACTGACTGCATCAAAGATGCGAAGACGAATCTCTACGCTACGTAGCAGAAGAAAACATCATGGTACTGGAAGAAGAGCCGTCGGCAAACCTTCTGAAACTCGCCGGTCGCTACTTTAAGCGCTGGGACTCGGAGAACAAAGTCTTTGTGAGCAACATCAGAGACGAGTACCCTGATGACTAAGACGGAAATGATGGGCGGAAGAGAGCAACGCAATCAATGGGCCACGCAGCTATGACTATAATGATAATAGGCCTTTTGAGGTCAATCTTAATTGTTTACCACCTTTTTTTTTTTTTTGCCACCAACATGTTTTCTTCATGGCATCTTGATCGTCCATTGGATTCTTGGATTCCGAGGCGTAGCTCCCAAACGAACAGTAACTGGATCTGGATCCGAGGTCAAAATCCATAGAATTATATTCATCCAAGTCCCAATACTGCTCACGCGAAACCGCCCCGTCGGGTTCGATTTCCCTTGAGCTGCAGCAAAGAGGAAAGAGAGATAAAAAGGTATGATATTGTAAAGTGTGAGGAGAAGATACAGATACCACCTCATGATTAAATGTGATTCAATGATGAAAGGCAGGAGTCACTGTCGAAAAGGACGGAAAAGGTCAAGAGCACATTACCGTGCTGGGAGTATACCACTGTTGGTAGTTTTGCCAGGATAATGTGCAAGTAGCAGATTCTCATGTTTACTGCCTCACTCAATCTCAAAAGTCCCTCATATTCTTACCCAAGTCTGAAAAAAATCTCAAGATATCAGAATCTGTTCGTGGCCGATACATTTTTTTTTTTTTTACAGAAGAACACTTAGTCATAGAGGCAGCATGAGTAAGTTTTTTTGCTGAAATGCACAGGAAGGGTATAAAAGAGAAGGGAAACCTCAAGTTTCGCTTCTTCATCCTTTTCGAACACTTGGGAAAGTAACTCTTGACTGTTCACCTTACCTTCTACTTACTCCGTCAGTACCAGGATACTTGTCTGATCCAACCTACCTTCTACCCATATCACCATCTTCAGGATATAAACTACCGCATCACAACCGACAACATGACTGCATCTCAACTTACCACAGACATGGCACTCGCAGCCAGAGCAGCAATCCTCTCCTCAGTTACCAAGGCCAAACCTACCATCGAGCAAGCCGAGTCCGCATGTGCTGAGAAAGTTATCCCCTATCTGGACGATGACTGGTCAGAAATCAAAGACGATAACATGTTTGTCATCGAAGGAAAAAGAGTACCCAACGACACTGAATCAGAGGACAACGAAGAAGAAGACGACAACAAGGACGATCAGACTCTTGATGAGGACCGCTCAAGCGGTTCAGAGTGCGATGAGAGCGATAAGCAGGAACCAGAACAGGAAGCCCAGGACGACATCGAGTACGACATGGATGATGAACTCTACGACCAATCCGACTCTGAAAGCTGCCTCTTCTCCTTGGATGAAGTCGAGCGTGCCAACGCAACTGAACGTGCAGAGAAACTTCTGAAAGCCGAGCTTGTCGATGCCATGGGAGGCAAATTGAAGGCAGAGGCGCTCGCTGAGGAAAGAGCATTCGAAATCGACGTCTGGAAGAAAGCTCACAACTTTGAGCTTGAGAGGAACCACCAGCTGGCCAGCAAAATCACATTCATCAAGCAAAAAGCCATGGAAGAGATGGAGGCCCTCAAGGATACAGCAGCCTTCCACATCAGACGAGCAGATGAGGCCAAGAAACTGGAAGAAATCAGCGAAGCGAAGATACATCTGATGTCGGATGAACTCATCCGCGAGAAGGAAGCTTTTGGACAGCTTGTCGAGATGCTGGAGGGTATTAAACTTGACAAGAAGAGAATCGAAGAGCGGTGCGCCGAGTTAAACACCATGCTGGCCATGCGAAACCGACAATGCCAAGATTTCCAGCGCGACGCAAAGGTGACATCAAAATGGTGTAAACATCTGCAAGAGATGCTCGAGGAAGAGATACAGCAGCGCGAGCATGAAGAAGGGCTTCACAAAAACACCATATCGTGGGGCAACAGCTTGGAAGATATGCTGGACATGGAGATTCGGCAGCGTAAGGGTCTCGAGCAGGCCAAAAAGAGCGCCGAAGGGCGTTGCAAAAAGTTGAAGAAGCAGCTGGACGAACAGATCAAGCAGCACAAGGATGCCCAGCTTGCCAAGGAGAGAACCTCAGAATGGTGCGATGAGTTGGCGAGAATGCTGGAGGAGGAGAGGCAATGCAGCAAAAATGTCGAGCAAGCCAACAAGGGAAGCTCAGAGAGGTGTAGCGAGCTGGCAAAGATGCTGGAGGAAGAAATTCAGCGACGCAAAGCTCTTCAAGACGATCTGGAATACGTAAGAGCAGAACGCGACAACCTGCAGGACGCAGTGGAGGAATATATCGACATGGAGGACTCGGAGAGGAGTGAAGCTTCAAAGATGATGGAAGTCTTCAGCTACTTCTATCCGGGATTGGAGAAGCTCAACGGAGACGAGTTTCAGGACGCCATGTTGGAGCTGGATGCTGAGGTCGGACCCAGCGTTGCCCACTTCCAAAGCTATCTCTCAAACCTGTAGAGCGAGGTGCTGAGGCAAACTGCATACAATACGATAAAGTAGTGCAAGTCGAACCCTGCAGATCTGTGGATCCAGATGCGGCAAGCGCAAGCGTCGCAGCAAAAAAGGCAGGCACTTGGTTGGTACAGTTCGAGTAGTGTATCTCAGGACATCAAATAGAAACACAATTGAATGCTCCCAACCTATAAATATCTCACCTATTTCATCCATTAATGACATGCTAGAAGAACTGTGGTGCAGATAAACAAGACGACCAGCTCAGAGGGTGTTGAACCAAGGCAGCGGCAAGGTTTCAAGCTAGCCCCGGCCTTTGTTGTCTCTGCCATGTTGCACGCTGCTGTCATGCTCCATATTACATGGCCAAGTCGCAGCTACTTGCGATCCGGGAGCGACGCCTTCTCAGTCTTAGCACACGCCAACCGGATCGAATAGGACATGACCTCGCCGGCGCCATTGGCTGGACGCGCCGTCTCGCCAGACAGTCCTCTCGCGGCACATCAACAAAGCAGTAAACAATCCACCAGCCACTACCGCACATCTCACGCCCAGGACGACCCGTACTCGCATCTCGATCAAGACGACCTGTACTCGCATCTCGATCAAGACGACCAACATGAATCGTCCTCTCCCCTTCAAGAACATCTGTACGACCAAGATGACTCGGACCTTCCTCCATTACCCATGTCCAGCGACACCATGTTGCATCCCCATAGCGACGCCCTCGACGAGCGCGAAATGGCAAGGAAGTTGATGGATGTCGAATCGAGTTTCATGCCAGATCTGATCTCAATCCAAAGAACCGGCGTCGACGACACCTACCTCAACCTCAAACACCACCAAGACAGCGACATAGCTCCCATCCACGAGCAGACCGAAGACGACATTGCCGGCGAGGAACACGATGCACAGGAAGAAGAAATCGCATCCACCACGTCTGCTCCCGTCGTCCAGCCCTCGTCCCCAGCCGCTGCCGCCGCCGAACGCTCTTCAATGCGCGCCGAACCCGTCCGACGCTCGTCAAACAACGACAACGATCTATCCAGCGCGTTCACGCGCCTCACCTTGCGCTCCAACCCTTCCAAGAAGTCTGAGCAGGCCTCGCCTTGGGACTGGGTACAGAACGCATCGTCAGAGGGCCGCATCTTCCCTCTGTCAACTCAACAAGACCTGCAGTCGCATGAATCTGGGAAATTTCCAAAAGAAAACCCCTTGCGCGAGCCCGAAGATTCCTTTCTGTCTACCACCTCTGCATCCACAAAGCCAGAGGACGTTCCTCTACCAACATCAGACAAAAGCTTGCTCGACATGAGCAGCCTTCACTCCGCCTCGTCGCGTCTACAGAAGCGACCAAGTTACGTCTCGCAAAGGAATCCCAGCCATCTCTCCGCTGTCTCGAACGCCGACACTGAATATTCAGCTGGCGACTACGCCCTGCAGACTGGTGGTGCGATCCCCGAAGATCCTTCTTTCAGCCACGGCCGCCCTCTCTCAAGACTCCCCAGTCTCGGCAGTGTTGTCTCCGCAATGTCCAGAGACAGCGAACCCAACCCGCCTCCGCTCAATCGTGGCAACTCCGTCCTTGCGAGCATTCGCGCAGAACGTGCTCTGGGTAGCTTGGAAGAGGAGGACAAGATCTCAATCGCTTCGGACCCTGTCACACCGCGTCCACCAGACATGTTTGAGTTTCATGCTCCGACGGATACCATCATCACTCGCCATGTGCAAAACATTCAAGTCCCTGACACCATTGCGAACGAGTACCGACAACAGAACCGCCCCATATCTCCAGACAAACGTCCAGCTTCTTCTTCCAACGCCCTGACCTTCGGCAATCGTCCAAGCAGTAATCTCACCTTGAAAGAGCAAAACAGCAAGATCGACAAACTCACAAAAGAAAACTTTGATTTGAAACTCAAGATCCACTTCCTCGATCAGGCTTTGCAGAATCGTTCAGAAGAAGGTGTCAAAGATATGATCAACAAGAATGTTCAATTCCAAACAGACCTTGCCAATGAGCGAAAAGAGAATCAGTCGCTGCGTCGCAAGATTCGCGATCTCGAGAAGAAGCTTGAGCAGTCAGAGTTGGACTTGGCCGAGGCAAGAAAGGCTGCTCAAGAAGCTGCCGGCACTGGACACGAAGAGCTCGAGTATGAGATCCTACAGCTTAGCGAAGAACTCGATAGAAAGACGATTCAGATTGCCCATCTGTCTGCCGAAAACATGGCCAAAGAGGTAGAGAAACGCAAAATGAAGGAATTCATGACTGCCATGAACGAAAGAAGAGGTTCGGAGCATGATGTTGTGGAAGAAGAATCCGTGAGTACAATGTCTCAGCTTTGTGAGACAGCATCACTGACATGTGTCTAGGAAATGTGGAAAGATCTTCTCACAACAGAGACTGCTCGCAGAGAGCAGGCAGAAGAAGAAATTCGCAAACTTCGCGAGGAGGTCATCATGTTGAGGAGCGAGAAGGCTTCGGAAGCAAGCAGAGGCCTCAACGCCAATAGAATGAGCAAGATCCGCTCACTGTCGACAGATCTGGACCATCTTGACAGCCACAGTGGCGCCATGTCGGCTACCAGCAGTACCTTGGTTGACCAGCTTCAGCATGAAAATGCCGAACTCCGTCGCGACCTTGGTGCTCAAACTTCTATGCTCACGTCTCGCAACCGCGAGAGGGAGCGTCTTCAGCAGGAGATTGAGGACTTGAAACTACTCCATCGCAGAGTAGACGGTGGTCGTTCAATAGCAGGCGAAAGCATCTTCGACCGTTCCGTGTCTCGACAAAACCAATACCAGAGATCCACCTCACGAACCAGCGGCCAGACACAAGCAACCCAGATGAGCGATGCAGAAAGAGATGGCTACGAGCAACGAGAAGGCATCTTGCGCGACCAAAACGCCTCACTCAGATTGGATTTACAAGACATGCAACGACAATTCAACGAACAGACCGAGCTTATAGCAGAACTCGAAGAAGCTGTGCAAATTTCAGAGAACGAGTTGGACGCTGCCGTCGAAGATTTGAGAACTGTTCAGAATCAGCGCAACGAAGCGATTCAACAACTGGAGGCGTCAGAGCTGGAACTCGAGCAAGTCAAGTCTGAACACGAGAAACTCAGAATCGAAGCCGTCAGTGCCATTGAGGATCTAGAGGATAGTCTTGACAAGACTGAGCAAGGACGTGAACGCATTGCTTCAGATCTCAAGGACAGAGAGGATGATTTCAAGGCTCTTCAACGTGAATTGCACAATCTCAATGACAGTCTCGTGCAGTTGGAAGATGATAGAACAGCCGCTATGAAACGAATCGAGATGCTCGAGCAGGAGATTGACGCCGCAAATGCAGAGCTGGAGGAGATGGACAAGACTTTGCACGAGGCGACAGTCAAAAGCAACAGACTTGAAGTTCAGTCAGAATCCTTGCAGGGTGAAGTCACTTTCCTCCGCGAAGAGCAGGAAGGTGACAAGATCAAGATTGGCGACCTGGAGAACAGTCTGAACGCGGCACAGGAGATGATACAAGATGAGAAGGAAAAGATGCAAGAGCTTGAGGAAAGCCTCATCGAAGAACGTCGCCAGCGTGAAATCGTCGACAACCAGTCCAAACAGGAAGTCCAAAAGATGATCGACGACCTCAATGATGAAAACACAAAATCCAAGGACGAAATCAGAAGCATCAAGCAGACTCTGCGCCAAACCGAAACCGAGGTCACGAAGTACAAGAGCAGGTTGGAAGAGCTTGAAACCAGCCTCAGAAGGGTACTCGGCGACAGACGCTCTAGCTGGCTCCAAGAGATTCAAAGAATGCAAGACGACCTTGAAAACACTGTCCATGATCTCAATGAGGCCAAGTCACAACTGGCGGAGAAGGATCGTTTACTACGCCAAAGGGATCAGTTGCTCGAAAGTAGTGGTCTGGAAAGTCGCAAGCTGTCTGACCTCCTGGACAAAGAGCGCGCTCAACGACGCAAAGATCTTCACCAATTCGAGCAGTCTCAACGTGGCCAGTCCACCAATGCACGCATGATGGCTCAGCATGAGTCTCGCGCCTTGGAACTGGAGACGGCTCGCAGTCAGGATCGTCGTAAGATGATGCAATTGGAACAGCAATATCGGGATCAACTCATGGAGCGGAACCAACTTCTTTTCGTCCTCTGGACCAGACTGTCCGACCTTTGTGGCAATGAGTGGTCTACACATCACGGCGACATCAACGGCGAAGCACCTTCAGTCGACATCATCTCTCGCAACCTCGCACCTTTCCAGCGCAACATCACTGACGCAATCAAAGCAATCGAAGTGTTGATGAACAATTGCAAATCTCAGATCCGCACCGTTGAAAAAAACCTACGCAGAGATTACCAAACCCTAGAACAAAATCTCGACGTGCGAGTGAAAAGAATGGACTTCCTCGAACGCGCAGTCAAAGAAGCTCAAGGCCAGATTGACGTGCAAGCACAAGAGTCGGCCCAATTACGCTCGCAGCAAAACATGAACAGAAGCACTGCACGCAGCACAGAGGAAGTCGCAAAACTCAAGCAAGAGGTTAAGGTCCTCAAAGCAGAGATCAGATTCCACAAATCTGCCGCCGAGAAGAACACGGTGGGTGCTTCGTCAAGAGCTGCTGAGAATGAAAAGAATGCGTCGAATCAGTTGACGCCGAGGGCTAGCATGGCAAATTCATTGCTCAGGCATCATTCGAGTTCAGCGATAGAAACGCTGCAGCAGCAACAGCAACCGCCCACTGCAGCACGAAACCCATCCATCGTCATCGCTACACCACCTCTCCAACCTTCAGAACAAAGATGGATACACAGGTTGAAGGAACTCGAACGCCGACTCAAAGCTGAACGCGAGGGACGCTTACTCGACCGCAAAGGTGCAAGGCAAAGACTCGAAGAACGGGATTCGCAACTAGAGGATTTGAGGGGCATGTTGGAGAGGGAGAAGGAACGAAGGGGCAGTCTGGGAGATGAGAGTGTAGGGGACGGTGGGAGAAGTAGTAGGCTCTCTAGAGTCTCTACGCGGCAGAGGGAGAGGGATGGAAGTGTTGATTGAAGGTACTCAGGGTTGCTGAGCTGGGGTACAAGATCAGGGGGATGATGTTAATACGAGATTGGTCTTGAGACTGGACCTTTTCATCATTTCTTTTGCTGCTACAAGGAGTTTTGGGCATTGGTTATACCTTTTTCGTTATCATCAACCAGCTACGAAGGCCTGTTCTGAACACTTTTTTGCTTCTCTTTTTGTCTCTCTTTTCACGAAACACGAAGGCGAGAGAAGGGGCTATAGATGTTCGAGGAGGGAGTTGGGCGCCAAGGCCTGCGCGTCATCCCGAGTGAGCATTTGAGTGTTTATTCGCGACTGACTATCTTCACAATCCACATCACAAACATCGCTATGGGTTCTGAAGATGGAGACAAGAGAAGACGGCGTGATAGCAGGGAGAGACGCTCTGATAGACCACATGATCGTAGGCGGAGATCAGTGAGCAGGGACGACCGTGACAGAAGAGAAAGAGACAGACGGAGCCGACGACACGACGACGACGACAGCAAGGACAGAAGAAGACGGCACCACAGTCGATCGAGAAGTCCCAGGCGACGCGATTACAAAGAACGAAGCACACGGAAAGACGATCCATCATTATCACCACCGCCGAGACGCAGAAGGCGGTCGTACTCGGGCTCGAAATCACCTCCATCACGTCGCGCCCGCGGTCCGCTGCCTTCACAGCAAGACTCGTTCCGTCAAGGCGACGGCGCCGTCCCAGCAGAGCCAGTGGTAGAGAAACAAAAGCCCAACTTCAATGCAACAGGGCTGCTAGCCAAGGAAGCCAACACAGTAGCCGGCACAAACACCGTGCTCAAGTACCACGAACCGGCAGAAGCACGCAAACCGTCGAGCAAAGAGCAGTGGCGCATGTTTGTCTTCAAGGGCAAGGACATGCTTGATACCATCCACCTCTACTCGCGCAGTTGCTGGCTCATGGGACGCGATCAAGCCATTGCAGACTTTCACCTCGAACATCCGAGCATCAGCAAGCAGCATGGCGTCGTTCAGTTCAGATCCATCACAAAGACGAACGAGTACGGAGACAATTTGACCAAGGTCAAGCCGTATCTCATTGACCTGGACAGCGCCAATGGAACACGGTTGAACGGGGAAAAGATAGGACCGAGTCGATACATTGAGCTACGAGATGGCGATGTCGTCAAGTTTGGCGACAGCGAGAGAGAGTATGTCATGATGCTCCCTAAATAAAAGATGAAAAAAAAAAATAAAAGTCGTGATCAATTTATTCTGTCATTATATGTCCCTATTTCATCTTCTTGTTTTCATAGTGACGTATGACTCGAGTGGACCAAAAGTTCAAGCGCCGACCAACACTCGACAGCCTCGCTCGAATCTCGAACAAGCCATTGACCAACTGCCGATGCAATGACGAGCAGCATACAAGCGCCCTTCGGAAGGGCAACAACCCTCATCTTGTCGGTCCAGCAACAATCCTTCCGCCCGCTGTCTCAGAGACACCAAATCCTGCGCGCCGGCAACCTCAAGTCATACTCGACACGACCCCCTTCCAACAACCAAGACGAAAAGACCAAAGGTCTTCCACCGCAAGAGCCCTCCCAACCAGACGAGGATGGCATCAACGGCCCCATTTCTACCCTCCCACCACCCTTGAACCTCCCCGAAAAAGGCACAAGCTCCACGCCCGTCCACCTCTTCCACATCGGTCGCGCATACGGCAAATTCTACTGGGCGGGCATAAAGGCAACATGGGCAAATCACAAACGCGCAAAGGCACTCAAGACCGCCATCATCGCCACCAACCAAGCTGCCGGCGCGGAGAAAGTCCCTAGACCTTTACTCGCACATTTGGAATGTTACTATGAAGCCGGCGGCAAGAACAAATTCACGAGGACGGATTTTCAACTGTTGATGCGCGAGCAGTATGACTTTAGAAAGTTGCCGCCGTTTGCACTCATGGTTGCGCTGTTTGGAGAGTGGTTGCCGCTGATTGTGCCCTTTGTGCCTTCTGCTGTGCCGCGTACCTGTCGCATCCCCAAGCAGATTGAAGACATGCGCAGAGGTGTCGAAGAACGCAGGAAGAAATCTTTCCGCCAAGGGTTGGACACACCAAAGGCCGTAGAGGCAAATGATGAAGCTGCGCCTAGGAAATTGGCCGAAGGCGAGAGTGCACTGCCTAGATTGTACATGTCCATGCGTACGGCGCGGCATATCAATCAGATGGGAAAGCCGCAGTGTATGCACGTTTCTCGCGTTTTGGGCATTGGAGGAAGGTTGTTTGACAGTCTCGGTGTGGAACATCCTCTTTTCGCTGTCAAGTTGATGAAGCATTTGGCATACTTGCATCTCGACGACGAACTCCTACTCAAAGATTGGGTCTTGAGCCATCTCACACTCAGCGAAGAAGAAACTCGCATAGCATGCGAGGACCGCGGCATCGATGTCGTTGGCAGAAGTGAGAGTGACATGAAAGAGGATCTCGGCAAATGGCTCCAAGGCCGAAAGAGGGATGATGGCAGCTACCAGGAGATCCTGAAGATGCTGTTTACGAGGTAAGAGCGCTGCATATTCCGTCATGAGATCATGAGTGCTGACACTTTTGCTTCACACAGACCAAATGTTTGGGGTCAATCTCGTATCGAAGGGTCACAGTCGACTGGTTGATCTGCATCATGACCTACGGTTTCTGGGATGTACATGAATGTAGTAGAGCGTGTGCATACACCGAATACACTAGATTCCCCAGCTACTGTTCGTTAACAAGTTCTCTGTTGCCTACTATCCCAGAGACTCGACGTTGCTTGATACAAATCTTCCAAGATTATAGGCAACACATTTGAGCGTGTAATCATTTGGGAAGAAACCTTCTGCAAGCATTTGACATGAATAGATCTTCTTCCAACACTGCTATTACCGTGATCTTTGCCGTACGTGCGAGCAAAAAAAGCCTGATACGCAACGGATGTCAGGGCAAGGGCAGATTTTCAAATGCCATGGCCGCGAATGTCTTGGGAGTGCTTGGATGATGCCAACAATTATCGTCGTGATATGGACAAGTCTTATCTAGGCCTAGAACAAGGATCATTAAACATTCATCTGCGTGCGGGAGGCGCCGCGGCATCTTGGCTGCACAACTGCTCATCACAAGCAAAACCTACCCTGATCTTCACTGTGTTTGCAACTCTGACCTCTGGTTTTTCCTTTGGTCATATCTGGGTTATCTGTCGTTTGCAGTTTGTTGAGCTTTTCTTTTCATGTGATCGTCTTCTGTATTGCGGCCGTACAATACACCGCCTCCCCCATACTCGACGTCTTTGCGCGCAAGTCTGGATACTTGGCGAAGTGCCCCGGACTCAACGTATACCGAATGTCATCATCGCTTCTGTCGCGTTATCAGTTGCCATTCGAGCACACCTAAGCCGACAGAGAGCGGACGTCTCAAAGGCTGTTTCGTCATTTTGGATGCTTAAACCACCTTTCGCCTTTGGAACAAGCCACGCCGATAAGAAGGAAACAACGTGAGCCAAGGCCAGTCCATGGCTGAAGAGATGCTTGTTTACAACGACACGCAATGCCACAGAGAGAAACTCCCCCAACGAGCGAGCATTGCCCTTTACTTACGAAGCCTCGTATTGCAATCACCGTTTGATGCCATGAAAGTGTGTCTCTTCAGTCTTCATATGACTGACCCACTTCCCATCACACCTTTCGGCCGGTACTCACTGCTCTGTTTCTCCATGTCTCCTGTCCCCCAGGCCCCGGACGTGTCTTATCAGATGAATAGAATCGGTCCGTTAAGGCAGTCTTTCACACGTAGTGTGCTCCACCTACGAAACTCCAACCTCCGGGGTCTTGGCCATAGATGATCATGTTCAACAGCAGAATGATGGGCATGCTCGCTGCAACGTATGCAAAACGGGGCAGTGTAATGGATGTCAGAGAGCGAGAGCGAGAGAGAGAACAGGTAATGGCATATATCTCCCACCGATGACACACTAGAAGAAATATCTTTCCGTTCTTATACCCATCATCTCTGTTTTGATATATAAAAGGAAATGAACATGATCGAGTCACGAAGAAACTCAGAATGGTCACCTTCAGACCTTACTGCAGTCCCAACACCGATTTCCGCCACACCAACACTATGCCTCGACATCAACAACCCAGCAGACCTAGAAGCGCAATTACTGCGTCTCAAAGAACGACGAGACAGCGACAACAGCGATACCTCGACGTCAACCCAACAATCCGACCAACCAATCTCTTCTGACATCGACACCCCCTCCCACAACAAACCAAAAACCCTCTCAACCTACCTCAGTCACCAGATCTCCCCTTCATCCAAATACATCCAGACGCAATTCCTCCTCCTCAGTCTCGCAACTGGAATAATAGACGCGACAACTTTCCCAACCTACTCCCTCTTCATCTCAAAACAAACCGGCAACACCATACTCCTCGCTCTGATCGCCCTCCCAAACACCGAAATCTCAACAACCGAACCCATCGTCATCCTCTCCATTTCTTTATTTTTTCTCTCGGCGATTCTTTTCGGCCACATTGGCCATTCCGTCACGGCGTCTTCTTCTTCTTCTTCGAGATTGTGGCTCTTGGTGTCAAACCTCATCTCCACAACCCTCGTCTTTTCCGCCGCTGCTCTGCGGTTTTTTGCCCAAAACGATACGACAGGGTCTGTGGCCATGGCTGTCGTGTCTTGCTTGTCCGTCGGCATGGCCGCCCAAGTGACGTTGGCTTTTGCGCTCAAGATCCCCGATATCAATACCACCATGATCACGGGCGCTTTGGTGCAATTCGCCATTGACAACAAGGTCTTGGATAGGCAGAATGAGGCCAGGGATCGGAGGGCCGCGTTTTTTGTTGCTATGCTCGTCGGTGCGTTTGTCGGGGCTGCTTGTGTGGGAGAGGTGGACGCGTGGCTTGGACTGGTGGTTGCTGGGGCGGTAAAGGGGGTTGTCACTATCATGTTCCTGTTTTGAGGGCGGAGATGGGGAAAAAGGGGGAGTGGTTTGATGAATGACGGGTGTGTTTTCGACATGACTTTTTGATATACGACTTTTTTATGAAGTAGATGAACCCCCATCATGCACTTGTGGAATCACAGCTAAAAATGACCATCATTTTCTTTTTGCACTG
>RZIQ01000038.1:0-124280 GCA_003992365.1 Aureobasidium sp. P6 | reverse complement strand
CCTTCCCCCCCCCCCCCCCCCCCAAAAAAAAAACAGTCCAAATAACTTCAAAGAAAAGCAATGACTCCAAGCGATCAAAAGAAAAACATGGAGGACTCGGTTGTTGTTTCCCAGCAGCCAGTCTTTCTAGAGTAAATGTGCTTGATGTGATAATCCTTCAGAGCCGTACCCAAGAGTCCTTTGCATGAAGAGACCGTACATACAAACACTCATCCTTTTCCATGAACAAAAAAAAAAGAAAAACAGACTGATCTATTCGAGGGACATCTCACAACACAAAAGAGGAAGAAAAAAGGTAACCCAAAGATTGCTTCAACAAGTTTTCTATTTTGACCTTTTTTGTTCTCAAACTCCCAAAATGTTTTTCCGCTAGTTTCTTTTCTTTTCTTTTTTTTCTCGTCGTTTCTTTGTTCATCTCAAATGAAGTTTTTTCACCGTCTCTTCATGTTACGAGAAGATAAAAGTCTCAGAACTCTTTGTCTCCTTTTTACTTGTTTCACATCTCATATCGATTTCGTGTAAAAAAGAGAAGGAGGAGAGCCAAAGAGAGAATACAAGAATTCCCCCAAAAAAAGACAGGAGAATCTCATTTTTCTCGTTCCATGAGACGCAAATTACAGGAAAAGGAAAAGCTGAAAAGAAAAGTAAGAGACAAAAAAAAAGACACAGAATATGAGCGCTTGCATGCTGGCAATGCGATGGAGGCCGGACCGATCAAAAGTCTATCGACCATGCAGAAGTAGAAGAAAACAAAAAAAAGAAAAAAGAAAAAGGGGGAACTCGGCATGCGTGGCTTGGAAGGTAAAATGGTGTGCCACTGCATCAGATGGCTGTACTTTTCCCCCCTTTCGTCGTAATCATGATGCATACGTCGAAACATCTCTGGTCTCGTATCCATGCTGGTCGAATATGTCGTGCTGTCGTTCAATCTCAAAACTTCCTCAATCTCATTCATCCGTGAGCCTGTCCAAAAGATGAATACTCAGAATCATGACCAGCAACCCAATGGTCACGATGAGCAGCAAAGCAAAGCTGAACCAGCCCAAAACCATAGCAGAAGTGCCGACTCCACTGCGTATACTGCCATTGCCCATATCTTGGGCGACTTGCGCTGCTGCCACCGAAGCAGTATGTTGCCATAACACAGAAACCAAGACAAAGATGGAGGCGATAAAAACGAGAGCGAGTGCGGATTGCGAGACTGGACGCGAGGGGAAGGGTTTGACGTCGACTTCTGAGCCGGTGGAGCGGTCGCGTTCCTCATGCCAGCCCGGGAAGGAGGCGAGCAGGAGGAAGCAAAGAAAGGCGAAGATGATGGCGATGATGCTGTTTTTTTTTTGCAGAATCAGCAAAGGCGTCATGCTAAGATGGAGTTGCTCGAAACTTACATCAACCATGGAAAGACGACCGAGTCTTTGAAGGTATTCGCAACCCAGATCAAGTTCATGGGATCTTCATCAATGCTGATCTGCTCGGCCAGCAGAGTGGCGTTGTTGGAGCACAAGTAATTGCCTTCGTCAGAAGCAATACAAAGGCCAAAGTATCCAACCCTGACTTCCAGTTGTGTTTGTCCAACAATGTTGGCAATGGCGGCAGTGACGCCTGGATCCACTTGCGCAGGGTCATATGTTGGTGTGTATGTTTGATAGTAAAAGTCCACGAGGAAGATTCCTGGTATCAATGGTGAACTCGATGAACATCCTGCCAGTAGTAGTGCTGTTAAGCAGTCACTGTCAGTAAGCGTTCGAAGCAGCGACGCACCAAACCAAACTCACATAGCAAAATGATTGCAATGGCGATCAATATCATAAGAATGTGGTGATAACCGATGAACGGTATCAAACGTTGAATGCCGACGGCAAACCCTATGGGAGCCATGGCTTTCTCTGGAATGTTGTTTCTTTGACCAAAAAGGCCCGCAGTCTACTGCTGGAAAAGAATGTCGATTTTGACTATGCACAACAGTCCTTGTCCTGTCTGACTCGTGGAATGTGGAGGTCTGACTTTTGGGTAGAAGGTGGAGATGTGGGATAGCCGTTGCAAAGCCGATGACTATGCTGTTTTTCCTGTTGTTTTTCTTTGCGTAACGGATGTAACGTAGGGTGATGGAGTTTGGAGTGGAAAATGCTGAACAGGCGCGTATGTCTATGTCTTTTGCTGCACGCCAGGACACGCGAGGCTGGGCAAAGTGCTAAATGAATTTCCTGCCACCCCCAGCCATCTTGGACTTTTGGAGCGTGATGATCGTTTGGGAAAACACTCGGTTGCTGGGGAAATGCGCTAAAATCAGGGAAAGCCTTCCGGTCCCGCTGCCGCTCGGTGACGTGCGCACAAACCAATCGCATCTTTTCCGCTCGGCTGCTGTCCCTGAATCCATGTTTGATGTTTGCAGGCGAGAATATTTCACCATGAGCTTCCATCGGTGCATGTCGTGTGAGTCTGCGTCTTGTTCACGGTGATGATGGTCCAAGAGTCTGACTGCGTGTCGTTCACGGTATGATGGTGCAAGGTAGACCCAATATGGTTCAGATCTGTTTTAGATTTCTCATGTCGCTTTTCTAGCACTGGAAATTAAGTTTCCTGGTATCATGGCAAAAGACAGGTTGAAGCTGTCTCTGCTTTTCGTAACCGAACACCGCCGCCCTCCTTTTAATCCCATGTTGAATATCGTTTCATCCCAAGACGCCATTAAATGCAATCAAAAAACTCATCTAGACAAGGTCGACATGCTTAGATGGGCAGAGGGAAGGTGGTGGCCCACTGGGCAATCTCAGACTTGAGCTTCTTGATCTCCTCAACCTCGCCAGAGGCAACCTTGGCCTTGAAGTCCTTGAGCTTGTTGTTCTCCTTGGGGAGGTCGGCCTGGACAGACTTGCAAAGCTTGACGGCAGAGTCAATGTAGCCGGCAATGCGCTTGAAGTCCTCTTCGCCCATACCACGAGAAGTCATGGCGGGGGCACCAATTCTGATACCGCAAGGGGTCAAGGCAGACTTGTCACCAGGGGTGGTGTTCTTGTTGCAGGCAATGTTGATCTGCTCGAGGACAGCCTCAACACGAGCACCGTCAAGAGCATGGGGCTTCAGGTCGACCAGGACCATGTGGTTGTCGGTGCCTCCAGTGACCAGCGTGTAGCCACGGGCCTTGAACTCGTGCTCAAGAGCCTTGGCGTTCTTGATGACCTGCTGCTGGTACTGTCTGAACTCGTCGGACTGGGCCTGCTTGAGGGCAACAGCGAGAGCAGTGATGGTGTGGTTGTGGGGACCGCCCTGGTGTCCAGGGAAGACTGAGAAGTTGATGGGGCCCTCGAGGTCGTAGAGGGTCTGGACCTCCTTGCCAGCCTTCATCTCGGTCTTGCGGACGCCCTTGCGGAAGAAGATCATGGCACCACGGGGACCACGGAGCGACTTGTGGGTGGTGGTGGTGACGATGTCGGCGTAGGGGAAGGGAGAGTCGTTGACGCGACCGGCGATCAAACCGGAGATGTGAGCCATGTCAACCATGAGGTAGCAGCCGACCTTGTCGCAGATCTCGCGGAAACGCTTGTAGTCGATGGTGCGGCAGTAGGCAGAAGTGCCGGCAACGATGACCTTGGGTCTGTACATCAGGGCGTTCTGCTCGAGCTGGTCGTAGTCGATGATGCCAGTCTCGAGGTTGACACGGTAGGGGAAGGTCTCGAAGTAGGTAGAGACGGCAGAGATCCTGGAAATCCTGTTAGAGGCTGCTCTGACAAGTCGAACAGAGACAGAAATTGCTTACTTTCTCTGGGGAGTCTGGTAACCGTGAGACAAGTGACCACCGTGGGGCAGGTCAAGGCCCATCAGACGGTCGTGAGGGCGCATGATGGCCTGGTAGACCTGGAGGTTGGCAGGAGAGCCTGACAAGCACTGGACGTTGACACCCCACTTCTCAGAGTCAAGGCCGAAGGTCTCGAGGGCACGAGCCTGGCAAGTGAGCTCGATGGCATCAATGTGCTCGTTGCCACCGTAGTAGCGGGCACCGGGGTAGCCCTCCGAGTACTTGTTGCTCATGGGCGAACCCAGAGCATCGAAGACGGCGCGCGAGGTGACGTTCTCCGAGGCAATCAGAAGGATGGACTCGCGCTGGCGCTGAATCTCCTTCTTCATGATCTCGGCGATCTCAGGGTCAGTCTCGACAAGAGACTTCTCCATGAGCTATGACTAGTCAGTACTCGGGTGTCTCTGAGGTCTGTTGCAGGGGATACTGACATCGCGATGGCTTTCGGGCAGAGCGTAAGACGACATGATGTGTATGTGTTTGTATGTGACAAGGAAAAGAAGTTGGGAGGAACGAAGAAAGAGGCAACAGAAGTATGAGCAATATGTAGTGGGGAAGGATTTTTTGGGCGACTCGTCGTTTAGGCTTTCGCAGCTGCGCCGACAAACGGAGAACAGCACCCAGTCTGGAAACTTAACCCTACAACTTGGCATCTGGAATCCCCCATTGTCCTTCCTCAATTGGCCATACTTGAATCGGGTTATGCATTGTGTTATATACTGGGACCGCGGCAGTTCATCATGCCGGACTCTTGGTGCTCAAATGGCAAGCAAGCGCGTCGCCGTCGCGGTATGAAGCTGCTCTCTTTCTCGTTGCCAGGAGCTCTGTGGAGCACCCGCTTTCCGCAATCGGTCCGCAAACGGAAGCACTGACCCTGAATCTGACTCTGGAATCCCTCAGCATTCGACTCGACACACCCGTTCAACCGTGTCTAGCCACCCAGAAACAAGACTTGGGTCTAGAGACATGCCATACAATGGTCATCATGTATTCGCATAAATGTGCTTGAACAACAGCGTAGGAAGCTGCAACTGCTATGTGAACTTCCTGAGAAAAGAGCTTGACGATTTCTGGATTTGCCCAACATTTTCAACATTGATGTGTCAATATGGACGAGAACGAAACGGCTCAAACGTGGATTCACACATCAAAGAAGGTCGGTCCTCTGGCGAACGTGAGAACTATCTTGATCTATCCTTTTCCTCCTTGTGTCTTGGATCATCAACCATAGAATGGTACGAGCAAATGTCTGCAACCTATATCCGCGGGATCGTAAGAACTTGACGAGCATTATGATGCTCGTTTAACAAGTCCAACAGCGTTGAAAGAGGGCCGAACGACTTGAGAGCTGTCTTGTTTTCTCAGCCAATGGCATATCTGTCAATTGTTGGCCTGGCCCTCAGTACTCTGAACATGGTAAAGACGAGGGGTTTCTAGTGATCACATGTGAGTGGCATCAACCTTTTGGACGTGTGTTTTGACGAAACATTGAGGCAAGAAAAAGACAACCCTACATTGGTTGACGGCACGTGAAGCAAAACTTGAGGGTCGGTGATATGCATACAAAGCTATGTTCAACATTTGAACGAGAATGGCACAAAATAAAGGCCTCATGAACAAAAGAGAAATGCCGCTTCTGTGGATCGAACACAGTGCCTCCAGAATACTCCTATACAGGAAGACGTGAAGTGGACTTCAGTCTGGCGCTCTCCCAGATGAGCTAAAGCGGCTTGTCTTTGGTGAGCCAAAAAGCGGTGAGATTACAGACACTTCGCTGCCGACGGTAGCGTGGTCCTGACGAGGTCCGAGCGGAGGGCAGGGCTGTCATGAACGCAGGCGATGGACCTGAGGTAGTTTGCAGAGAAGAGTGCAATCAAATGCACAAGATGGCTGTTGGATGGAGTGTGGAAGCCAGCAGGTGTTTCTCGGGTGAGATGGAAGAAGCAGAAGGCAAGAGTAGAATGATGTCGATGTCGAGGAAGCGCCAATCGTCACTTTCAGGGTCTCCAATCAAAGCCCAATTGGGAGGGCGTGACGCGAAGGAGGCGCGCGACGCGAGCACAAACTGAGAGCGGACCAGACAAAACATTGACGTTGCTCTCACGACTTGATCACTTTTGCCCTTTTGCATTCACCTCCATCAAGCTCAGGCGCACATCTCCTTTCTTCCATCACATCTCAATCAGTTGCATCCTTTCTTCTGTCGATCAGAACCACAGCATCTCTTCCACCCTTTATCTCGTCCCATCACACAACATCCGTCAACATGGCCGCAGTCTCGCTGCTCAATGTTGCTGTGCGCAACAACCCTGCCCCCTTCACTTCGCCATACGAGTTTGAAATCACCTTCGAATGTCTTGAGAAACTGGACAAGGATCTGGAGTGGAAGCTTACCTACGTTGGCTCTGCCACCTCGTGAGTCTTGTCGTTGCTATCTTGCTATCTTCACACTGACGCTCCTTTACAGCTCCGAATATGACCAAGAGCTTGATTCTCTCCTCGTTGGCCCCATCCCTGTCGGCGTCAACAAATTCGTCTTCGAGGCAGACCCCCCAGACCTCAACCGCATCCCTAATAGCGACATCCTGGGTGTAACCGTCATCCTTCTGACCTGCAGCTACGATGGTCGCGAGTTCGTACGTGTCGGCTATTACGTTAACAACGAGTACACCGACGAGGCATTGATTGCCGAACCCCCTGCCAAGGCCGTCGTTGAGAAGGTCCGCCGCAGCATCCTCGCCGAAAAGCCTCGCGTCACTCGCTTCGCCATCAAATGGGACAGCGACGCCAGCGCACCTGCCGAGTTCCCTCCTGAGCAGCCCGAGGCCGACAACCAGGAAGACGATGAGGCTGCATACGGTGCTGAGGAGCTTGACGAGGAAGAAGTCGAGGCTGAAGGCGAGCCCGAGGTCAAGGAAGGAGAAGATTCCGAAATGGCCGAAGCCAACCCTGCCGAGCCTGTCAAGGAGGAAGATGAGGTTTCAGACGCTGGCAGCGAGGATATCGAAAACGAGAGCAGCGCTAGCGAGGACGAGGATGAAGAGGAGGAAGAGGGTGAAGGTGAAGCCGAGGGTGAGGCTGCTGACGAGATGGACACTGACGCCCCTGCTGCCTCCGCTGCCGGGACTGAGAAGCCTCAGGCTCCTCAGCAACAGGGCGACGTCATGGTTCACTAGCGGATGCACCAACTTCTACTGTCTCAATGATTCATGCACGGCGCTGTTGGGGAAAAGGTTCAAAAGCTTCACGATAATGGTTTGGGCAGTACGCATTTCTGGGTGTTTTTCATGTTTTACACAACGAGAGGCTCAACTTTCGACTCGATACCACTTTCAAAATACATTAGCACTGTTCGATTTAAACATCAATCAGGTTTATCTCATGATCCGTTCTGTCCCCTGCTTGTCGTACGATCATTAGATGCAGTGATAGGTAGCTCGTCGCAGAAGCAGTATCAGCCAACAGCTTTCCCGGGCACTTTGGTTGAAGGCGATTCTTGGATTCCAAGCTGTTTCTTGTTGACGTTCTGTGGGCAAGAGGGATGCGTAAACTCCTCAAAAATCCTGGAAACAGGTGGATGATGCCCAAGCTTCCATCCGACTTGGCGACACAAATGCCAGGCCATCACGTCCTCGGAAGTGGAACTCATTCCTTTTTCTCTCACTTCTCAATCTAATCAGAATAATCATGGCCAGCTTCATCCGTGGCAAGCAGGCCGGTATACAAAACGACCTTTCGGCCGGACTGACACCCGAGCACGTCGCGATTGACGACATCGAGCGCTATGGAATCAACAGCCAAATAGGTGCTATCGCATACGACCCCGTGCAATCACTGCTGGCGGTGGGCACCAAGGACAGCAAATTTGGACCTGGCCAAATCTACATTTTTGGCCGAAGTAGAGTGGCCGTCACGCTTGAGTTGCCTCAACGAGCATCAGTCAAGCAGCTACAGTTTTGCGCCGACAAGCTCGTCTGTCTTGATTCAAAGAATGACTTATCATTTTATTCGCTAGAGGCCAAGAAACTTATTGGGTCTCATTCTCCTCCAGGTGTGGCGACCACAATCGCAACCGATCCTACATTGGACTACGCCTTGATTGGTATGCAGTCTGGAGACGTTCTCGCTTATGATATGGACAGAGAAGGCGCTGCTCCGTTCCGGATTCCTAATTTATGGGCCGAGAGAGATTCGAGGGTGCGGATATCGCCAGTCGTCAGCATCCAATTCCATCCCAGGGATATCGGAAAGCTCTTGATTGGTTACGTTCATGGTGCTGTCACCTTCTCCTTCAAGTTGAACCAAGCACAAAAGTTCTTCCAGTATGAAGTTCCTGCCGGTGCCCCAGGCGGCCACGCAGACCCTTCTACATCAAGAACTCCTCGCTGGCCGAAACTCACCCAGGCAGTTTGGCATCCGACAGGCACATTTATCCTGACTGGGCATGAAGATAGCTCTATGGTGTTCTGGGATCCCAAGGATGGCAGAATCATTCTTGCAAGGACGACCAGTGAAACGCAGATCAACGTCCCTGGTAAAGGTGCGACAACTCTGGGATCAACAGTTTCGGTCAAAGAGCCTATCTTCAAGGTTGCATGGTGTGCGAACAAGGATCCAGATGACACAGCTCTTCTCATCGCTGGAGGCGCAGACACAACTATGCCGACGAAAGGAATGACTTTCTTCGAGCTGGGTCGCACTCCTAACTATGCAACCTCAAGCTGGGAAGTCCTTGCAGACCATTTGGAGTCACCACGTCGACAAAGAGTACTGCCAACACCACCTAATGCTGAAGTGGTCGACTTTTGTCTCATCCCTCGAGAGTCGCCGCATTTTGCAGGTGCTCAAGATCCGATTGCCATTCTTGCACTGCTTTCGTCTGGAGAAGTCATCTCTCTCAGTTTTCCCAGCGGCATTCCCATCACCCCCACGAATCAACTTCATGTCTCTCTAACTTTCGTACATCCTTTCATCAGACGTGCCAATGTCACTACCGTCGACAGAGTCCGATGGCTCGGCATGACCGAAAGTCGTAGTCAAGGCCCCCAGATTCTCAAAGGTGGTGTAGAGCAGACTCATCCTCTCAAGCGATACGAAAGTCGAAACATCATTCAGACAATGCATGCCGATGGCACGGTCAGACTCTGGGACGCCGGTCATGGCGATGAGCTAGAGAACGACAAGGTTCTTGAAGCAGGAGTCGGTCGCGCAGTAGGTCGTATTGAAGGTGTTGACATAACAAACACATCTCTTGCAAGTGCAAGCGGCGAGTTTGCAGCAGGAACCAGGAGCGGTGAAGTCGCCGTCTTCCGCTGGGGTCACAACAGAAATGCTGGACGTGATGTACCTCCGTCGGATGGTGGCAATCGTCCCAACGCTCTTACCAACACTGTAGATCGAGCTGATCCCAGTCTCAAGGAGGGTTTATGTCCATTCACATTACTCGACCTGCAGAGCGGTCCCATCACGGCCGTCAAGGTCAGTGAGGTCGGCTTTGTAGCGGCTGCTTCGGAAGGAGGCAAATTGGCTGTCATCGATATGCGTGGCCCTGCAATCATTCATCTCGGCACTACTCAGGACTTTGGTAAAGGCGATAAACTTGGTACATTGCGCCGCAGAAGCAGTCACGCCGCAGACAGGCCAGAGTGGGTGACGAAGCTCGAATTCAGCGTAAGTGGGACATGGTCTCAGACTTACTGATTGCTGACATGCTCACAGGTCATGACTCTTGATGACGAGAATTACTCGAGTGTGAACCTTCATGCCGGTACTAACTTGGGTCGTTTGGCCACCTTTAAGCTCGTGCCTGACTCTAGCGGACGATACTGTGTAGACTTCAAGGGCGTCACCTCATTCGAAGGCCGGATCATCCACATATCACCTGTCGATACACACACAGGTAGACCAGCGTCTGCGAGTCAAGAGGCGGTCGCCAATCTACGCAATGGCGCAAAGACTGATGGCGTTCTTGTCGCCGTGACCACCACTGAAGCTCGGATTTTCCGCCCAGCCACTGCAAAGGGTGCTCATAAGACATTTGACAGTCATGCTTGCGAGTCAGCGGCAGTCGTCAGATTCCAAGATCAAGGCTATGTGCTTGCTGGATTATTCGGCGATGGCACTGTACGCGCTTACACATTGCCCGCTTTGCGAGAGCTGAACTCGATCAACATCTCGCATATCCTCGACACCAGGAGATTTGCGGACTCGATCATCATCCCCAATGGAGACATCTTCGGCTGGACGGGTCCCTCTGAGATGGCTCTGATCAACATGTGGGGAACAGGACAATTCTTGTGAGTCTGACTCGATCTCAAAGTTGCATTTATAAAGATACTGACAGTCGAAAAGGTCGAAATCTCTGGACAAAGTATTCAATCCAGAAGCGTTGATTCCACCAAGACCTACAATCTCAAACTTCCAGTGGGTAGCAGGGACACAATACGTGACTCCAGCAGACATGGACATCCTCAGTAAGCCTTTCACAACCCCTTTCCCCTCTGACCTATCACTAACACTTTTCCCCAAGTCGGCGGACCCGACCGTCCCCCTTCCAAACGCACCCTCGCCCAATCCCGCGCCGACGAAGCCGCACGCCTCCAAAACCTGCGTCATCCACCACCCACCACCGCTTCCTCGTCATCAAACGAGGGCTGGGGCGCCTACATGCAACGCCAAATCCAGGAACGCACGGAAAAACTAAACATCATGGGCGACAGCATGGAGAATCTGGAAAACAACAGTCAAGGTTGGGCGGACGATGTCAGCAAATTCGTAAACAAGCAGAAGAGGGGTGCTGTCACGGGGTTGATCAAGCATAAATTCGGGTTTTGAGAGTTGTGGATTCTTTGAAGGAAGGGGAAAAAAAGAAATGAAGCAGTGCAAGGGGATGATTTGCGGTTATGGCTCCTTTTTTTTCCCCTTTTTCCCCTCTGTTTTCCTTTTTTGTTGCCAGGAAATGGCCTTTTTTTGATGGAGGAGTTTTTTGACCTCGAGCATGGGAAAAGTCGGCCGAATGTTGATCTGATCAAATTGGCCCGTCGTAGTTCGTTTCCATTATCTCAGCATCGATTCTTTTCTCTCAACATCTGCTTGGATTTCAAGGGAAACAGACGTGATGAAGTACAATATACAACGACACCCACAAAGAACAAAAAGAGCCCGACGGGAGTGGGGAGCCAAAAAGGGATACAAATTCGGGGGTGGGTTTTCCTGGATTTTCCCACATCTCGAATCAGTCGGGTAATTATAGTTGTAAAGCCTTTTCTTTTTGATTGGGAAGTTTTTATATATACGACTGAGCGACATAGTTTGTATCATTCATGCATCATATCGATTTCATAGACAACAGCAGCAAACACCACCATCACTCGACGTCCAAAAAAATTCTCACGATTCTTAGGTCTCCCTCCTCATCTGTCCGACAAACTCGGCCTGCAACTGCGCATCTGCGTCATCGGCGTAAATCTGCGCGCCATACATACCCCCGTGTCCCTGCACCTGTTGCTCGTGGCCCTCAAACGCAGCGGCGCCAGAGTCTTCGGCGCTTGGTGGAAACGTGGATGCGGCGGCATTGGTGTTGTTGTTGTACATGTCGCTCATGATCTGCGGGTCTACGGGCATGGGGTCGTAGGAGAACGGGGACATGTCTGCGAGGGGCGGCATGTCTTGGGCGGCGGCCGTATTGGCGGCGTGGGCGTGAGAGATGGTGGCCGGATCCAAGAGGGGAGGTTGTTGTTGAGGAGGAGGAGACGCTGCCGCTGCTGCTGCGCCTGCATTGACTTGATGATCTGCTGAAGTCTTGTTCGGCGTGGGAGTTTTTGCGGGCTTGGCGGTCTCTTTGCACTCGGCGCAGTTCCTTATGGCCTGCGACACGGTTTCTTTGATGCGAATCCAGTGGTACTTTTCGGCAATGGACGCGGTGGTCTTGTTGATGCCCGCATGAGTGGCATTGTGCGTCTTCAAGGCAATCTCATACTGCTTTTGCGGGTCACTAATCACTTCCTTGTCTTTGAGCATCAGTTTCTCGTCGCCGCCCGAGGGGTCGGCAGCAAGACGGTAATGGGCACCTGCACTGCGCAACCTGCTTTTCTCAGCACGGTCGGCGCCGTTGGGGTAATTGCCTGTTTTGAGGTAATAGCGGATCTTGTCGAAGCGCTCTTCAGAGAGGTAGTCCTCGGCTTCGCCGTTGAGGTCGCGGCCAAAGATGATGGCGTCGACCAAGTGATCGGAAGACTTGAGGTTGCCGCAGCCGGGGACGCGGCCGATGCGTTTGAAGCCCAGAGCGTCCCAGATCCTGACAGAGGCGATGTTGGTCTCGTAGACGAGGTTGAAGACGGAGTAGGTATATCCCAATTGAGGAGCCCATTCCAGGTAGCCTTCGCCCATGAGACGGCCAACACCTCTGTTTCTTGCTACGTCACTGACCAGGAAACCGCCATTGCAGACGTGGCTGGAGCGGCCGGGATAGTTGGGCTTGATGTAGAAGCTACCCAGACATTGCTTGGACCAGTCGATGGCGTCTCTCTCCATGTGCCACACATGTTCTAGACTGCTGACATGGCCCAGCAGCATGACGGCGCCAAAGTTGGCAAACCAGTAAGGGCCGAACGACTCGAGCGGCAGCTCGTTGATCATGGGGTACGTGTCGCCCTTTTGGATTTCACGGTTGAGCAGAGCGCACAGGTAGTGGAGAAGCGTCTTGGGCACTTGGTCGGGCGACGAGAAGGGCAGCAGGGTGGCTGTTGTCGAGCGGTCGCGCAGAATGACCTGGCGCGGGACAATGTTGGCGGGCAGCGGCCCATGTGGAGTGGGATACGGCGCATCGCCAGAGGTGCGGTACACGACGGGCGCCGTCGGGTCATCGAGCATTGCAGGCATGGCCGCGTCTGGCTGCGAGGGCGTGCCCATCAGCCATTGTGCATGCGCGTGTGGACAACATGTTCGACTCGACTTACATTATGAATGATGGATGCTGGAGACGCTCGCTGGTCCCACATGTACACCTGGTCCTTGACCTGCTCAGTCCGTCAACCCTTCACGTGACCTACGCCCTTCCACTGCCTTTGATGACATATCACTACATATCAATCAATCCCGTGCATATGTACTGGTGGTTTGCATTTCGCTTCTTGACTTTGTAACAGTGACAGTCACCACGTCCAAAATGTCTTGTTTCCACCCGCTTGAAAAGCAACCATCAAACAAAAAAACATCATTATGCAGTGCCCAATCCGAAGAGCTTTCTTTGCTCTGTTCGAATGCCTGTTTTACACGCAACAAACACGCCAGAAAAAGACGTCGAAAAAAATGCACCCCCTTGTATATCTACCACACTTGCAAACACCCACTTAGATCATAAAGTGAGCGAAGCGACGTGCTGCTGCTGACGATGCTGCTGCTCCGTCAGACGCTGCTGCACCACCATCTGTTGCCGCTGCCACTGCCGTACCAGTCGTCTGACTGGTCGTGTCGTTGTTCTTGAGGTTGGTCGGCTGCATCAACTGCATGGGCAGAGTGTCGATCTTGAGGTCCAAGAACTTGCCGGCGACCATGGGTCCAACGATCAAAGCAATGAAGATGATGAACAGGGTGAAGTACAGGATGGCGTAACGAATCGTGCGACGTCTGCGGAGCTTCGATTGCTTGAGCGAGTAGATTGGAGGTCGAATCTGGCGACTGTAACGTGTTGGTTAGCTATGGCTTAAAGAGAGTCACGTCATATGCAACATACCTAGGACGAAGCCAGAAGAGCATGGTAGAGTGGAACGTGTCAATGTAAGGGATGAGAAGAGGAGGAAGCATGAAGAACAACAGCAGGTGACCCAAGCAGAAGTCCGACGAGAAGTATCCCAACTCGGTAATCTTACACAAGAATTCACGACCAGGCTGCGAGAAGCCCATCCATCCCATGCCGTACCACTTGCCCGTCCACCAAGCAACGTTGGATGAATCGGTTCTGAACTCACGAGTGAGAGTCAGGGCAATGATAAGCTTGTAGATGAAGCGCTGAATGGCGAGTGATGCGATCATGCCAATGAGCATCTTGGGGAAGCTCCATCCCTCGAGGAAGAACATGACCTCCCACATGATGATGAGCACGATGACAGCAATAGCGTGAGCAATGGCAGCCAAGACGGCACCAAATTTCTTGCAACACATGCTGAAGATGGGTCCCATACAACAGGCCATGGCGAAGAAGACAGCAGCAACACCAGCGTTGACTCCAATAGGAGCAAAGGCAACAATGGCGATACGGATGAGAGGGTTTCTGGGCTCCAGTGCAGCGGCAGAGACGTCAGGGTTCAGCGCACGGGTGGCTCCGGTTCCAGAGTTGATGTAGAGGTAGGGAATCAGAGTGACAGCAACGAGGAAGAGAGGACCTATGACTTCAGCGAAGAAGACGTTGCCAAAGCGAGCACGGGAAGTGTCTCCGGACAGCTTGGCAGATGGTTCACCGAGCACCTTCTTCTTAAAACCGGTGATACGGGTACGCGAAAGACGGACGAATCCGATCCAGGATGCCGAATGTCCCTTGGTGTTTCCACGAGACAACCATCTGAGGAACTCACGGTAGTCGATAAAGAAGTCGCCCCATGCAAACTGGTGAGGGTTGAACAGGAAGGGAGCAATGCAGAGAGCGAGAAGCGATACCCAGAAGTAAAGGAGCCAGTATCCCCAGATGGTCAAAGTACCGAACAGAAGCATGAGAAGCAGACGGATACCAAGGTAGATCGAAGGAGCAGCGAAACGAGAGTAGAGGATACCGAAAGGCATACGGGCAGTGGCGAAACCGCGACCGGTACCAATGTAACGGGCACCACCGTATGACAAGTTTTGCTGGAGAGCGTTGGTGTAGATCTGACAGACAAAAACTTCGAAGAGAGGAGAGAACGAAGAGAAGTGCTTGGCGAGACGAGTAGCTGCACGCCAGAATCCGCGCTCAGTCAACTCTTGAACCGTAAGAGGAACGAAAGAGATGAAGAAAACGATGAAAATAGAGACACAGCAACGCTCAATCCAGTCAAGACAAGGGCGCAAGTTGGCACAACCCGTAGGCCACTCGGGATCGGTGATGGGAGTGTTTCTGTTGTAACGGCAGATGATGGTTTCGTGTCTGAGGGCGCCAAGATTGATGATACAGAACATGAAGAGCTGCACAGACAACATGATGAAGGTGTTGTTGATGTGGAAACCAGCGTGGGCGTAGTAGAAAGACAGGAAGCGATCCAGAGGAAGTTGAGTACCGAGGTAGTAGTATTCACGAGAAAGCATTTGCTCACCCATACCAGTACCAATCTTGGTAGTGAAGTTGAGAATGGAACCGAAGCCCAAATCACGACCCTTACCACACTGGTAGTATTCGCAGTGCTTGATTCTGCCACCACGGAGCTGAGCAGTCATACCAGCGTAGATATCCTCGTTCAAGTGAAGACCCTTCTGAGCCTTGGAAACACCACCACGAGTTGTCATGAAGATACCGTTGAGGAAATCGGGGTGGCCATAGTGGAGCTTACCACCAATTTCGGCAAGAGTACGAGCGAAGAGAGTACCGAATGTCTGTTCCTTTCCGGCGGCGACGTCACCAAGGATACCAATGTTTTCAGAGAAAATGTACTCGCGAGCACCAAGAATCGCGACGGGATCAAACTTGGCAGAGGGGAGACCAGGAGTGTAAGGAGAGACATTGTCGGTGGTCATTTCCTCAAACTCGGCAAGAACAGAACGAATCTTCAGACATTCCTCCAGGTAGTTGTCCTGGTTAGCGTCGATGAGTTGGATATACTCACCACGGTAGAAGATGATAGAGTGGTTCTGGTTATCGGACTTGCCATCACCGAGAATGGGGTTACCAGAAAGCATGACACGGAATTTGGGCTTGCGAAGACCGTTCTCCATAATCTCAGAGTGGCCGTCAATCAGAGCAGAGTAGAGGCGAGGATCCTCACCCTCATTCACTGGAGGCTCTTCATCAAGGTAGGCGATCTGGAGGTCGGGATAGGCACGGAGGAGGAATTCTGCGTTCTCACGCTCTTCCTTGGTGAACTTGGCATAACGCTGCATGGAGACGCAAATCTTGAACTTGCGACGAGCCATGCGCTCCAATTCTCTCTCGAGCTTATCAGAGTTGCCACCAAACATTTGAACGACCTCGGGGTTCTCGACACGGTACAGAAGCTTGATGGCACGGCTGTAGTTCATGAAACCAGAGATGGTACGGTAGAGGGTCTGAGAACGGAGCGATGCCCAGATACGAGTGCGCAAGGTGTACTCGGGAGCGGCAGACTTGAAACCGATGCAGTAGAAAGGAAGATCATCGATCTTGGCCTTTGCGGTATCCTTGTCGGTCTTTTCGTATTCACCGTTGAATTGCGAAGTCTCATCGGCCAGAATCTTGGTGTCCTTGACGAAGCAGTCCCACTCGTGAGGGTGAAGCTGCTTGAGGTATTCCAACATGGTGACACGCGAGTAGGGGTCATCCTCACGAATAATCTCACGAAGGGAGAGAAGAATCTTCTCACCGTAGTGGGGAATCATGACACAGAAAGTGGGCATGTTGTCGACAGGAACAGGCTCGGGGATGGGAGTGGACAAAGACTGGGCGAAGAAAGAGATACGACGCTCAGCCTCACTCTGGCTGGGGAAGAACTCGGTCTTGAAGGAGTGATCTTCCTGGGACACGAAGAAGGTAGGTGCTCTGAGAGTACGCTTGCCCTCTTGCTCTGAAGGAACTTGATGGTAGAGAAGCTTCTGGACGTGGTCAATGGCAAGCAGATGCTCACGGTACATTGAGATGATGACAGCGTTCCAGATCTGCGAGATCAAGACCTTGGGCTTGTACTTGATTTCCATGTCAGTGGTAGCAAGAACCTTGGAGTAGATACGCTTGGGCAGACGGGAGAAGATGTTTCTCCAGGGAGTCCAGATGGAAACACCGAGGTAGAACGAGCGAGCGACCGAGTACACAGTGTTCAAAATAATGTACCAAAGATAGGTATCCAAGAAGAAAAGGATCAAATCAGTGATGTACATCAAAATGAGAGTAACTGTGGCCTGGTGGTAGCAGAGCACGGTACCAACGTACTGGATGCCGATACAGTGTCTGATCTTGAGAGTCGACAGAATGCGAATGGGGTCACGAAGCGACAAAGTCAGGTAGAAGTAAGACTCTGCAAGCTTTGCACCGAAGACCATGATCCACAAACCATAGGACATCCACATGGCATTGCCTTTCAACTGAGGCCAGCTAGCGGTGAACGTCTGACTGGCCACATAGCGACGGGACTTTCCAGTGAGGTAGCTGCCGAAAAGACCACCGAGAGGCATGATGGAGAAGAAGAAGAAGGTAGCCAAAGCAATCAAGAACTGGACGATACCAAGAATAAGCGCGATCTTGCCTTTTCTGTTGACACCGAAAATGTACACAGCGGGTGCAACGTTGATGACGAGGACAAGAATGAGGAACAAGAGACGCTTGGTCAAGTGCTGAGCACCCGCCCATCTTCTTGGAACGTAAGACCATTCGGCGAGAGTGGCGAAAACCATGATAAGAGATGCGACAGTACCACCAAGGCCTACGGCGGAGAAGTGAGCGGGAGTGGTAGGCGGATTGTTGCGCTGCTGCTCGTAATTCTTAGTGTAGAGCGTAGGCGAGTTGTAAGCAGTGTAGAACCAATAAGCAGTAACGTGGATAACCCAGATACGGTTGAAGTTGACCAAGTTGTGGAACCAAGATCTGGTCTCCTTGTAGGTCTTGAAGAAGCACTTCTTCCAGATGACATCCTGAAGTCTCTCGTAACGCTCGGCAGGAGGCAAGTCGACAAGACGTGACTTGTCTTCGAAAATAATACGCTCAATACCCTCGGGGTACCAGAAAAGCTGGTTCATGTCATCGTAGCCGATGATTCTGTTGTGATCACGCTCTTTGCGGACGTACTTGCCGTCAAAGATCTCGTAACCTTGATCTCTGCAGTAGTTGTAGAGAGGGGTGATTACGTTGTTGAGGTAGGTGAATTCCTCAACAGGCTCGACCTTGTTCTGGCAAGCAGGAGAGTTGTAGTAGTCGTCTGCACACTTGAAGATGAAACACATCAACTCGGGCATAAAACGGACCTGGTTAGCTTCACCCCAGCACAGAAGGTACAAAGCGATCTGTCTGACACGGTCGTGCTGCGACATCTTGTTCATACGCGACTTCCAGCGGTATTCGGCAGCTTCCAGACTGTTGTCGCCCTCCAAACTCTCGAGAGTAGCCTCCTCGTTTTCGGCATTCTCTTGAGCCTTCTTCTTGGCAGCCTTGCGGGCCTTGCGGTTACGGCGGCTGGCCTTTCCGAGGTTCATGTTGGCAAAACCGACGGCGTCATCGAGATCAAGATGGGCGGCAAAATACCAACGACGGTAGTTTGCGTTGTCTCCACCAATGTAGTCGGCGTGAAGTGAGAGAAGGGCCTGGTTGGGCGACATACGCGAGGCACGAGAGTCGAGCAAAGTCATGAGGTGGTCAAACATGTTTCTCATGCTGTCACGCTGGAAACCGAACTTGGCAGTCAGATCGAGGAAAATGTCCTCAATCTCCTCCTTGGACAGAGGAATCTGGGCGTCCGAGGTCCAAGCAGGGTAGGGCTCTCTGGAGCGCTGTCCAGCGGGAAGAGCGTTGGTGTAGTCCATTCCGTAGACAGGAGTCGAAGCGCCTGATGAGCGGTTGCCACCGTAAGAGACCTGAGAGGAAGGAGGGCGGAAGCCACGACCTCCCTGTTCGCCGTTGTAGCTGTTGTAACGCTCATCACCACGACCATAGTAGTCCATTTCGGCGGCACGAGCCATGTCGGATCTCATGGTGAAGTCGCTGAAGGTCTCTGAATCCTCCTCAGAGTGACCTCTTGGCTGGCGGCCACCTTGCTGACCTGCAGCATGGGCACCTTGGTCGTAATATTGGTCATTGTAGTACTCGTCCTGGTAGCCGTTGTGGCCAGCGTCGTAGTAGCCCTCTTGTCCGTGGCCTTGGCCCTGGTACGGAGCGCCGTGCTCGCCCTGGTAATGACCGGCACTAAAGAAATTTTAGCAATTGTCGGCGAATGGCTGCTGGAGTATGTGCATACCCTTCATCATAATAGCTATCCTGGCCATTGCCATAGCCTTGGTTGTGGTCGTAATAGGCCTGGTTTTGATCGTCTTGGTAGTAACCATCGTGACCGCCGTGGCCGTAGCCATCGTCGGCATAATGGCCACCGCCCTGTTGAGGGTGCGCCATGCTGAAGTCAATTACGAAAAATTACTGTTGACGTGTCAGATGGTTTTGGACGTCGTGGTGTTTCTGTTGCGGAAGCTCACCTCAAAGCAGTGACATTCGCTGTCGAAACAAGGAATGAACAAGTTGCGAGAATGTGAGCAGAAGGCTCCAAGGAGACGACTGTTGTTCGAGAATGCAGCGAATGTAATGGTCCTGGAGAGGACTCGTGGATGCAGCAACACTTGGGCCTTGATGCAGAAGGCGGTGTTGATGTTGTTTTCGGACCGGAGGTGGTGGAGGTCGAAAAGTATTGTTGCTGTGAGAACGCGCGGCCGTACTCGGCAGCGTGTGTGGAATTGCAGAAATAGACTTCTCAGTCAGTCCGGGATTGCAGCTGTCAAGCAACCTCTATTCAATCCGACACCTTGGATGGAGATGACGGAGTTGGTAGAGGGAAGAGAAACAGATGTGAAGCCGGGAGGGAACACAAGAAGAGAACGAACGGATTGTTTGGCAGAGAGCAAAAAGACGCTGAACAGAAGGCGCGCGCACGAGGCAGGGGCGGGAAAGGGGGGCTTTTGGTTGATCGTAGTCTGCTAGAGTTGTTTCAACGGCTTTTGGAGGCGAAAAGCCGCACCAACGCGATCCAACAGAACACCACCCAAAAAGCACCAGCACCAGCACCAGCACCAAGAAACTCCCGCCGGCCGGATCCCGGGCTGCCATCTCCCACAGGCACACAGGCACAACAGGAACACAAGTCTCCTGTTTCCCAAAACAAAGCTCGGGCCGCTTCACAATTTAGCTCCAGCATTCGCGGCAGGCGGGTCGCGCTATCACGCCCCAGCCAACTTTCATCTCGCGCCTCAAAGTTCCACACATCGTCATCTCATTCGTCCATCGCCTCGCGCTCTAGCGCCTGCTCCTCAAACACCCCGGTCTGACACCTGCATCCTGCCATTCCTGAGACCAGCCACTTGAGATCATTTCCGCAGCGGACCGTCATCGTCGATTTTTTTTTTGCTGAGAACCATATGTTGGCCTCCACGGCTTCCATCTCACCGTCCCTCATAGGGCAAAACTCCGTTGTTGTCTTGACCAAGACTTGATGATCGTTTTGATCGAACCGAAGCGCATCTTCTTTGCACAGCCCTGTGCTGCCGCACCGACTGAATGGATGGTTGATCAAGCGGCGGCCAGCAAATAACACACATTTTAATGCGATCGCCACTAGACAAATTTCTGGACGTCTTGCCAACTTATCTGTGCTATTTTGAGCTTGGTCATTCATGCGCCTCATACGCATGCCTGTTGAACCGTCTGCTCTTTTGTCGAGAAATGCTTCACTGGTGCTTTGACTGTGGCTGCGTTTGCAGTCGTCATTGTTCAGTCCTTTTGAGATGTCAAGAGGCTCAAAAACTCGCGACCACCGCTCTCATCGGTCAATTACTGCGTGTTCACCTCATGATCGATTGGCCGCGGGATTCATGCCCAGGTGCCCAGGTGTTCGCTTTGCCACGTCTGCGCGCTTCGTAATAAGAGTGGCCATTCAGGTAGGTATACGATTGTATCGTGTGCTTCAATTCGTGTGCTATTTCAGGTCACACGCCACGACTACGAGCTTATCGAGTACGACCATCTTGAGAGAATGGCAAAGCTTCCAGAAGAAGTATATCTTATCACCGGCAGCATTGCTCGCGGACAGAATTCGGTTGTAGCCATTGTCGCAAATAGTGTAAGTCGTGTATTGAGATGATTTACCTCCGCGCAATCTCCTTCCCTCATCATACCAAATGATGAAACACGCTTCGAGACATGACACAAGTCATGTAGAATTGCACGCAAAAGCTGAAGCCTAGACATCACCATGTTGATATTGACGTAGCAATACCATAAGTACATTTGCAACGACAAGGCCTCCCGAAAGTCAAGACGTCTTGTAACTAATAACCATGCAGACAGGGGTATTGTAGAAAAGTCCGGCCATTGAACATGACAAGCTACGGAGTCGTTATCCTTGGACATGTCTCTTCAAGCATATGCAAACACATCCGTAGATCCCCCATGGATCGTGACGACATGAAAAAGACTCCACGAAAACGATGCCGCAAACGTTGGGAGGCTGGTCGAGAAGATAAAGGCTGTTCGTCTCGAACATTTTCTTCACGAGGTGTCAACCAGGCAAAGGAGAGAATTTGTTTACGCTGCCGGCATCTTTGTTGACCGTGCTAAGTGTGATGCGCACGCAGCCGTTGAGACATGAAAAGCTTGGCCCGGCTGCTCGGAATCGTTTCCTCAAAAGACATGGAAGCGGAAGCATGGGGACACGGTCGAATTGGATGCTGTTACGCCACCGATGCATGTGTTTCGTTTGACCATTGTTCGTGGTAAACAGTGGACATTGCAGACACGGTTCATGGAGATTGCAGAGACGATTGACGGCACATAAGGACAGAGACAAGACCGACCCCAGAACGAAGAAGCAGAAGCAATTGAAAAAACTCTTTGCACACCGAGGCCAAGCTCTGGGCAGGGACTCGAAGTGAGAAATAAAATAGGGCAGGCAAATATTCCAGACAGTCGTGCGAACTCGTATCGTTGTGGCGAAGCAAGCTCCTCGGGGACTTTAAGGGGAGATGAAGATCAGATGGGCAGGAGGTGGGTGTGGGCGAGCTTGCGCGGCCAGTGCCAAACACAGAAAACGACCTTATGTAAGGCGACTCGCTCCTGCCGCCACGGCGCGCTCTCCCGACCAGCAACCTTCTCGTTTGCCCGTCTTTTCCTTGTGCTATCTTGGGTGTTTCCTTCCTGTGCCATCTCATCATTTCATCCACCTTCATTCACTCATTGCCTCGGACTCTTCCCCTGTATAATCGCTCGCTCGAAGACCTTTTTTTTTCATTCCTGCGTCCTCGTGCCTTCCTCGTCTGCCCCTGAGCATCTTTCACAGGCGGCTATCCATCCTATTCGCCTTTTAACCCAGCATCTACACGTTCAAAATGAAGGGCTTCGGCATTGCTACAGCCCTCGCGGCGGCAAGCATGCTTGTCTCCAAGGTCGCTGCTGACGTCGACCCTATCGTCATCAAGGGCTCCAAGTTCTTCTACAAGACCAACGGCACCCAATTCTTCATGAGAGGTGTCGCGTACCAGGAGGACGTTCAGAACTCGACCGACAGCTCCTACACCGACCCTCTGGCCGATGCATCTGTCTGCTCGCGCGATATCCCTTACCTCACTGCTCTTCGCACCAACACCATCCGTGTTTACGCCATTGACCCCACCAAGAACCACGACGACTGCATGAACATGCTCGCAGATGCTGGCATCTACGTTGTTTCTGACCTGTCCGCCCCCGACCAATCCATCAACCGCAACGACCCTGCATGGAACGATGACTTGTATGAGCGCTACGTCTCTGTTGTCGATGCTCTCGCCGGCTACTCCAACACTCTCGGCTTCTTCGCTGGTAACGAGGTTTCCAACTCCAAGAACACCACCAACGCCAGCGCTTTCGTCAAGGCTGCTGTCCGCGACACCAAGGCATACATCAAGGCCAAGGGCTACAGACAGCTCGGTGTTGGTTACGCTACTTCGGATGATTCTGACATTCGTGTCAACATGGCCGATTATTTCGACTGCAGCTCCGATACTGCCCTCAACATCGATTTCTGGGGCTACAACGTCTACTCCTGGTGTGATCCCTCTAGTTATCAGACCTCTGGCTATGCAGCCAGGACTGAGGAGTTCTCTACTTACTCTGTTCCTGTCTTCTTTGCTGAGTACGGTTGCAACACTCACCGTCCTAGAACTTGGGTAAGTCATTTCCTGGCATAAATTTTCATAAATTATCACAACTAACACTTTCAACAGGGTGAAGTTGCCGCTCTTTACGGTGATAACATGACTGAAGTCTGGTCCGGCGGTATTGTCTACATGTACTTCGAGACTGACAACGAGTACGGTCTCGTCTCCGTCACCAACAACAAGGTCAGCACTCTCGGCGACTACTCCAACTTGTCCAAGGCTATGGCCACTGTTTCTCCCTCCGGTGTCAACAGCGCATCCTACACTCCTTCGAACACAATCGCATCTTGCCCGGCCATTGGAACGGCCTGGGCAGCCAAGGCAAGCCCTCTGCCCCCAAGCCCCAACCAGGAGCTTTGCAGCTGCATGTACAACTCTTTGAGCTGTGTTGTCAAGCCCAATGTTGACGAGGAGGCCTACGGTGACATGTTCGGCTACGTCTGCGGTGCTGACCCTGATGCTTGTGCCGGTATTGCACACGTAAGTGTCCTTGCAAGATCTTTGTCGAGACTTTCCTAACCTGAATTACAGAACGCTACCACTGGTACCTACGGCGCCTACAGCATGTGCAACTCCACCGAACAGCTTGCCTTCGTCCTCGACCAGTACTACTCTGCCCAGCCCTCTGCCCAGAGAGCTAGCGCTTGCGCCTTCAGCGGTTCCGCCACCCTCAAGTCTGGATCCAAGCCCACTGGCGCTTGCTCTTCCCTCATGGCTCAGGCTGGCACCGCCGGCACTGGCGCTGTCACTGCTTCTCCCACCACTGGTGCTGGCGCCGCTGCTACCGGCGGTTCCTCGAAAGCTTCCGGCTCTGGCTCCGGCTCTCAGGGTGCTGCTTCTGCTGTTTCCATCCAGTCTGTCCAGTTCGGTGCCTACACCATTGGTCTTTCCGCCTTTGTTGCAGTCTTCTCTGGAGCTGCTGCCCTTCTTCTGTAAACGATCAAAAGCGGTTTCAACATGCATTGCTGGTCTGTGATCTTGATGGTTCAGAATAGAAGCTCTGCCGTCTAATATTGGCGGGCATCTTGGATTGGCTTCATAATGCGTTTTTCATGTTTCTAGTATTAAGGCGTACGCGTCTGTGTTTCATTTCATATCTCAGCTGGTTTGCCTAAGCAAGGCTTTCGAATTCATCGATGCATTTCAAACTCCACTGTCGGCTTTTCCAAAGTGTCATCTTTCCCGTTCGCCTTCGCATGAGAGAGGCGCTTCTCCGCACGACATCTATCCCGAGCCATTGCACAGGATGTGATCTGAATCAGTCATCGATCCATCGTGGCATGTTCGAGACGCATTCTCCAAGGCTCTGGTCGAAGCCGTATGCAGGGATGAATGGTTGCCGCATTCCTCCTCAGCTTGGCCCATCAAACTAAAGGTATGTTTTCCATTCCTCAATTTTAACCCTGGCACACGATGTCTTCCGCGCGGATCGCTCTTTTCCTTTATCTCAGTCGCTTCTTTCAATTCAGTAGCTGGTCGTGGTATTACACTCGCTTCTCTGCGTAGCTCCTGATATTCCACTCCATCTAGTTGTCCGGCCTTGGTGGCAGACACAAGATGATATCCAGCCGTTTCTTTTTGGTTGCTTCGACTATTTCCCTTTTCCGGCAGACATGCAGCGCTCAAACTATCACTCTCACGACACACGTCAGCGCTTGTAGCGCGACCTACACTTCAGGCACTTCCACAACAGTCATTCAATCCACTGTGACTGTACAACCTACACCATGGACTGATGCAGCAGCCAACGGAGGAGCACCCTTCGTGATCAGACTTCAGCAGGTCGACACAAGTGGTTACCCTGATCAAGATACAGCTCCATACTGGCTGACTTACAATGGTAACACCACGACCAATTCATCACTTGCGGCAGTCTACTTCATCAATGCAGGCCGACTCACTACCCTCAACGGCAGCCATATTGCGACCAACTTCAATGTTGTCGATCAAGCCTTTGGTATCACTGATTATACTCTGCCTATCAACACGACATTCTCTGTCAACAACAGAATACTGAATTGGACAAACCCGCTGTTCACCAATGGTACCGCCCAGTTCTACAAGCTGCCTCCTGGTCTTCTTGAGAATGCTCTCATCCTTGCCAAGTTCCTTGGTCCAATGGAGGCACAGAGAAGCTGGAGTCCTGTCATTCTCTACGTTGAGCCACGTATGTATCACTTTGCTTGTCTGTCAATGAAAATGCTAATTTGAACAGTAGTCAATGGTGGTGCTGGAATTGTCTCCTCGTCTGGCGCTCCTGGTTCATCAGCTGCTCAATTGAGTACTGTGTCTGGTCTCCTGCCAAGTGAATCTGCATCTGCACCAGGCTCTGGAAGCTCTTCAAGTGCTTCCACAACCTCCAGTGCTGCATCTTCGACTTATACCGCCCCTGTTGATGGTGTTGTCTTCAGATTCGAGGAGAATGCTACCTACAGTGGCGCTCCCCTGGACCTGCAGGTACAAACGAGTCCAGGAGGTGGTATTATGCTGGATCAGTGTACAGCTACTTGCGTCGCAAATGCTCAATGTGCTGCCACCGCTTTCGATGCCACTCTTAAAACTTGCTCTTTCTTCGGCTCGGTCTTCCAAAACCCGAAACGCATGGTTGCCGGTGTGACTTTCGCAACTGTTCTATCTCGTCCCAGCGGCCCGAACAGCTCTGCAAGCAGTGTCAATGTACGATCCTCGGTGTCTGCCTCCATTGCCGCCTCTTCCTCCTCATCTGCGGCAGCGGTTGCATCCTCCATTGCTTCCCAACTCTCGTCGCAATTGTCGTCAGCCGCCTCGGTAGCGTCATCAGTCTCTTCAGTAGCTTCAATGTCTTCCTCTGCTGCTTCTGTCTCTTCGGTGGCTTCTGGAGCCTCTTCCACTCCGTCAATGGCTTCGTCTTCTGCCGCTTCGGTGCTGTCGTCGATTGCTGCTGGTGCCTCTTCTCTGCCAGTGGAAGTACCAAGTTCAGCGGCTGTTGGGGCTAGCTCTGCACCAAACGCAGTCAGCTCTGTTGTTTCCAGCGGCTCTACCAGTGGTTCAGCATCTGTCAGTGGCATTGGGCCTGTCATTGTTCCAAGCTCGAGCGGAGTGTTCAGTTCTGCTCCCATGATGACTTCTTCCTCTTCCCAGTCACCAATCTTGTCCTCAATCTCGTCTCGCATCTCATCTGCCATTGTGGGCTCATCTTCGACTGTCGGCATTTCATCTTCTATTGCTTCATCGCGATCGTCAGTGGTCGCAAGCTCAAGCAGTGCTCCCGTTGTGGCCTCCAGTGCATCTGCTCCAATTGTCTCTTCTGCATCGTCGATTGTATCTTCCTTCGCCTCAATTGTATCGTCGGGTGGTGTTTCATCCTCTGCTGTTCCCGCTGCATCCTCCAGTCGTAGCAGCTCTTCTCCCGCTGCTGCGTCATCTACACCACCAACCACTTACTCCTGCCCTTCGGTCGACGGTCAGACAGTGCCAGACGCATATGGCAACTCTTACACAATTAGATGTGGTGGAGAAACCACAGGCGGAGGCACTCTTGCTGGAGGCGCTCCGGACTTCAATGCATGTATGACCAGATGCGATGACACTGCTGGGTGTGGCGGTTGGACTTACACTGGAAATTGCTACCTCAAGATTGCCAGCGACCTTCAATTCCAATCTGGCACTTTCCCAGCAAACCAGGTTGCTGCTCTGAGAAGCGGTGGACCAGCAGTTGGCACTGGAGGCCCTCAAACTTCGACCAGCACTGCTCCTGCTGCCACTGGAAGCTCGGTTCCTACCTGCCCTAATATGAATGGTCAGACCATCACAGATTCCAGAGGCGCTCAATACAGCATCACCTGCGGTAGCGACAGCCAAGGTGCACTTATCAAAGTCGTTGCAGTCAGCTCAGGTGGTATCACTGCATGTTTCGCTGCTTGTGACGAGACGGCTCAATGTGCAGCATTCACATATTCTGGTGATAGCACCATGACCCAAGGTAACTGCTATCTCAAATTCGAGGTCGGCGACACTTCCAACACTGGTGTTGCTACTATCGCTTTGGCTGCTCTCGTGAAGCCTGCATCTGGAGGTGCTGCATCTGGCTCATCAAGCGCTGCTGCCCCAGCTTCTTCCGTAGCAGCGTCTTCATCTAGTGCTCCTGCTGCTTCGAGCGTTGGAAATGGTGGCGCAGGCAATGGCGGTACCGCTTCATCTTCTGCTGTAGCCATTTCGTCTTCTCCCGCTGCAGCTGCAGCGACCCCTCTTCCTTCTGGTGGCGGCAGCCCTACGGTCGTCAACCCTGATGGCTCGACATCAACTTACAATGGTCTCCTTGCCAGCCCAACTCGTTGCGACTTTGGCGACCCACTCAACACAGAAGAAGACGATTCGTACTGCGAGGTTGACCTCCCCTTCCAGATGCGCATGTACTCCGGCTCCTCTAATCTCACCTTCCCAACGACCAATGGCGTGAGTATTTCTCTTTCCTCCCAAATTTATCTCAAGCTGACAACCTATCTCAGATTCTGAGTCTCAACGACGGCAGCATCGTTTACAACAATGCTCCTGGCCTTCCCAACTCTTTCTTGCCTCCTTATACTGCAGCACCCTTCTTCGATGACCTCATCAAGAACCAGGATAACCTAGACCAAGGCATTTTCTACGAGTACACGTCCACCACTGTTACTTACGAGTACCGTCTTGCTCGTGGCGGTACTTACGAAACTTATCACTTTACTGTCAGCTACGACAGCACTCAACCTGGTGTCTTTGTCTATAGATACTATGAGGTGGGTCAGGACCAAGGATCTGGTAGTGCGGCCATTGGTATCCAGGGCTTGGCTGCCGATGGTACCACTCCTATTGCTGTGCAGTATGCGCTCAACAACTATGGTGCTGTCGTGGTGGGCTCGACATTGACTTGCAACACCGCTGCCTCGCCTGCTACTTGTGTTCGCTCCTAGCTTGGCTGGTGAAAGGCTGGGTCCGATACTGGGTGGATACTTGCTTGGAAAGTGGTTTGGGAAGCAAGAGTCACTATCCCTTCCCTTGTGCTTTTTGGTTTTTGTCATTCTAAGTCTTCTCTTGCGGATGGAAATCCGCCATAAGTATTAGTCCCATGTCCTCAAATTGAAACAAATTGTTATTCTTGTTGTACTCTGGTAGTCGGCAACCTTCTCAAAGGGGTCTCGACGCTTCACTCGCTGTGTTGTTCTCGATCATTGAAGATACCGTGTCTGTCAACAAACCACATGCCGACAAAGTGGAATCCTTGGGGTTACTCGCGTCTCCAAAGTCTCCATATTGTCGCAAGTCAATAATTGTGTGTTGTGTCACGTCCCTCGATATTTGCGCGTAGAAATTTGTGTTTGGGCTTGATTAGACAGGGTCGCGCGTCTAGCTATGATTTTCTTGACATCAAACACATTTAGACGACCTCATGCGCCTCGCACGTGGTTTTTCACAGCTATGTATGGTCAAATGAGATATTTCACAGTCAAGGCTGGTTTTAAGTTGAGCTCAAGTCGATTGTGTGGTGTGTGGACGAGTTATGTTCATTTTATGTTCTTGAGCTTTGTTAATTGGACCACGAGTGCGCAATTCACATCTGTTTATTGCCTCCTTATTCTGAAAGTCAATGATCCGGAGGGTAATCTCACTCTCGACCGTACATCGGCAGTGACTCAAGTCTCAGCAATATCTCACACCCTTCCTCCAATGCAAAAAGAGCGTGAGAGGATACATGCTGGCTTGATGGACAGGCAGCAAACGCAAGGCCAGGGTGACACCGCGCTTGGAAATATTACCAAAAGGTGCCGCCAGAGGTCGGACAAACATAATCCGAGACCGACCGTTGATCACCCAACCACCTCATCTCTCAACGCTTCCTTTCTGACATTCATCCGAGCAGAATCGAGGTCGATTCGGTATCGAGGCGCAGAGTTGAATGTCTCACAAATACGATGGAGTCCTGCTCCGCACAACAACGCATCAGCATTACTGGCGAGAATAGCATGCTCATCCAAAGCCTCTCATTCGTCAAAAAAACACGCCTCTCGATCCCTAGAAAGCTTCACATCGCCCAGAGCAACTCCTGATTCATACACAAAAAAGCCTTCCGCCGGTCTCGATCAGATCCAACACTTTTTCAATCTCCTTGACCAGATTTGCTTCCACGTATGCATTCGATCCGGCTTCATTCGGATGTCGAGTAAGCATCTGAGACATACAATATTGCTCGGAGTCAAGCCACACAACGGTCTCGTCCTGACTTGTTGCTTCGCAACGGTTTGATCGCACTCCTGATTCTGTACACGATTGCGAGTCGCGAACCTGGGCTATGGGGTTTATGCTACTGTCTATCGGTGGGCATTTCTCCATTTTGACAAATTCTGGGAGTTTGTATTGAGCCACAGGGTTCTGTCAGATCCTTCTGTGTCACCACGAAGTAGGAGCACACTCCTTACATCTGGGAGCAACATTTACCTACAGGTAATTGTACCGTGTACCTTGATGAGGATGTTGATGACATATCGGACACCCAGATCTGTCGACAAGACAACGAACACTCGTTCACCAAGACTACTTCCAAGTACGTGTATACCAAAACATTTCATGATTCAAGAAAGTAGATGTTCTAGAAAAAGGCAAGACAGCCACGCCGACCTTTACGGCCGTTAACAGAACTCTAAACGTTGAAAATGTGAGACCCGATCCATCTATTCTCAAAGGCGAGACTCTGATATACAATGGTATACCAAAAACGATTATAGCAGTTCAAGTATATATGGAGGCTTGCTATTCCTTTCATTGTCTCTCTATCATCGACCAAATCTACACTCTTTTACAACACCAACACACTCTTTTTTCAGAAACAACAAGCATCTCAAGCTTCAGTCACTCTTTGGAACAACCATCACTACACTCTCTACACTGTTCTACAACAGATACACAATGCGTTTCCAACTCTTCACCCTTCCTGTTCTGGCAGCGCTTGTTGAGGCTGCTGCCATCTCCAGCAAAGCCAGCAGTGTCTGCAGAACTTGTCCTGTGACTATTGCAAACACAGACGCTGCCGTCGCATCAATCATGTCCCAGATGTCTGCTCAAAGCCCCAGAGCAGCTCTGGCCACCACCTCAATCACCGGAGCACCAGTCGCTGCAACTGGAGTTTCCAAGATGAGTGCTTCAAGCACCATCACTCCTTCTTCCTCAACAGCCAAGCCCAAATCATCTTCATCCTTTTCCTCTTCTTCCTCAAAGGCAATCAGCACCACCACCAGCAGCACAAAGAGACGCCAACAACGCCGCGCAGCAACATCCACCTCTGCAGCTGTCTCGGCCTCAGCAACACCCACAAACGGCGCCTGCGCAGTGCAGCCCAACTACGGCTACACCTACACCCCGGCCAACCCCGCCCCGACCGCCTTCCACAAAGACTCGACCCTGCGCGCACAATACATGACGGCCGCCGTCCCAAACAACTACACCTGGCGCTTCGCGGGCTTCCTGGCCTCACTCTCGCAACCGGGCTATCTCTCCTACACGTCCCTGTCATCCTACGACCCCACACAATGCGCCGCCATCTGCGACGCAAACCCCCAGTGCAAGGGCTTCAACATTTACTTTGAGCGCAGTCCTGCTTTGCTCCCTGGTGACGGCTGTACTAATCCCGCCCCCATCGTCAATGTCAAGTGTGCTTTTTACAGCCAGGGTGTCAGTGAGGCCAATGCCGTCAATGTCGGTTCGTGGAGGAGTGCCTTCAACGTGCTCATCACTGGTGCCAATGGGTATACCAAAATGTAAGGAAAAAGAAACAAAACAAAAAACGCATGGTTAAAAAAAGAAGGGAGGGGGAGATGAGATGGGATGGGAAAATGCCGAGGTGGGAAAAAAGGTTGGGTTTGATGACTGTTTCTTTTTCTTTTTTTTCTATTTCTCTTTTGATGTTTTGGATCTTTCTTTTTAGATATCCCCCGAGTTTTATGCATGATGAATCACTTTTGTTTATAATAGTCATGTTTTCCTCAGAACTGTGGAACCCTAGAACAAACGAACGAATATGCTTTTGGAAGAGCAAGTTGCTGACCAGTTGAGGGTCAAAAGTGAGCAAGTTTGTGATTATGGTAATTAGGTGCGACAGAGCCAGCACATGAAAAGAGCAAGTTTGTGAGACCATGTCAAACTCATCTCAACCGTGACCGGCCATCACATTTTGTGGAAAAGGGTTACGCCACAAACAAAAATAAACTTTACTTTTTACAAAGATGCCGAAAGAATATCGAAGAAGCACAACACATCCTCACTGCAATACATTTTGTAGTCTAACAATGCAGATTGTCTAGTACAATCAAGCGTAGTATCTGGGCTCGTCAAAGACGTGGTATCTGTGACCTCTGACACCTTCTCCCCTGAACATGGCAGGGAAACGAAGGCCTTCAGGTACCTGGTCTTCAGAAATCTGGTCATCGCTACCTTCGGGCTGACCGACAACAAACTTGCCGACCTGAAATCATGTTAGTCGACAAAGAATCAAGAATGATAAAAGGCAAAGACTTACTTGCAACTCGGTGTCGGTAATGGTACCTCGGGACACTCTAGCATATCCAGATCTTCTCAAACCCTTGTACAGAACATATTCACACCATCTGTCAGCGCCGTCCGAGGGATCAATATCTCTCATACCGCTACGCTCAGAGACGTATGTGTTGTAGTTGCCCTCGCCAGTCTTGGTCACCAGGTACGAAAGCAGAATCGAAGGGCGCGAAGTCGAGCCCATCAGATCAGCCAAGTATTCAGATTGCAAGCGTCTATCTTCTGGGTCCTCTTCTTGACCACTGTGGAAGACAAAGACGTCGATCAACTCGCCATAAGCATCGAGAGTGGCATGAATAGCCGGGGCCAATTCACCAACGGGAGAAGGAAGCAAGTGGTGTGTTGAGTTGACGATGGGGAACTTGGACAACAGAGCGCAGCCCCAAGTGTGCTTGTTGGGGCCCGGGCCGTAGTCGACGTACATGCCAAGCTCTTCAGCGAGGTATTGGGTAGAGTCACGGTTACCCATGATAATGCGTTGAGTGTCAGACTCGAGAAGACCCACGACATCGAGCTCCATCTCTCTGACGAGATCACCGATACGACGTTCTGATGTCCACATGGGGTTATCAAGGCCAAAGTGAGTGGTCCAGATACCAGCCGTGACACTCTTTTCAGGTGCGTGGTAGGGAGTGTAATCGTAAGTAGGGAAACGAAGGTATGAGATGGAGGCGCCAAGGAGTTGAAGGCCAATCAAAATGTAGATGTAATGAGAGCGTTGCTTGCGAGCGTAAGGGTTGGGAGGAGCAGACTTGGAGCGCTTGGTTTCAGAAGAGGTGGCCGAGAAGACACCACAGCCGATGAAGAGCATCATGGCTGTCATGACCCAATCAGTGTGCTCGCGCATGAGAGGACCACCAGGCACAAAGGCGTATGCAACAACCCAGACGTGAGCAAGGACAAGGAAGTTGTAGAAGAGGAAGCCGAGGAAAAAGGTGCGGCCTGGAGGGTGACGAGCGGCATTGCCAATCAAAACAGGAGCAGCAGCCATCAGATACGTGGCAAGTGCCAGACCACCGTAGAAGCCGGTCCAGTGAGAGAAAGCAGTCAAGAAAGCAGCACCGAGAGAACCGATACCGTAAAAGGTCCAGCTGCGAGCAAAAGCAGGGTAGTAGAGTCCAATGAGCAGACCAGCACCCATGGCAAGCAGAGTGTAGTTTCCGTGAGGTACAGCAATGGGACCACGAATAGGGAAACCTTCCCATACCCAAGAGATGATGGTGCTGGAGTCGGAAAGCAGTGAGTGCATACCGAACAACAAACCAGAGAAGCCCAGAGCAGCAGGGAAGGAAGAGCCGGATGCAGCCTTGTAGCCAGGCGAATCATTACGAGGGTCGAGCGGCTTGCGAGTGACTCTCAAAATGGCAAGGACGGCAAGGATGAGGCCAGTGTAATTCCAACCGCCATTCTCTGCATGCACAGCGGGCCAGATGGGGTTGTTTGTCTGGCAAGCATACTTTGCAACACTCGACGTCAACAGGCCGATGGAGAAAGCAGAAATGCGAGCTTCGAGTCTGGCAGGCTGGGCACGCTCCGACCACCAAGTAGCAGCCCATGCCAAAGAGGACATGAAGACGGAAAAGCCAACAGCAAAGAGACGGAACTCGGGCTTGGGGATGAGGAAAGCGACGAGACCGGAGAGAGCAAGGAAGTGAACGAGACGGATGTTGTGGACAACAGCTCTGCGAACGGAGCCAATGCCAAGCAGGAAGGGAGCAACCGGAGACATGACAAAGGCTTCATAGCCAGAAATGCCCATGTGCCACAGAGGGAAGTACCAGATGAGCAAGCCCATGCCAGTCAAGACAGACCAGAAGGTGAAGCCGAGGTAGACGTCAGCCAGAGCGTCGAGCATGTCGCCCTTGGAGTAGCTTGTGGCGAACAGGTGACCAGCGGGCTTGTCCTTGTCCGTCTCGGCGAGCTTGTCGGCCACAGTTTGGGTGTTTCTGCGAGGAGGAGCAATGTCAGTTCGTGCAGTCGCAGCGGCATCTTGTGGTTTGCAGCATACCACTACTTGGGAAGCCAGTTGACGTACCCTTTGCTGGTTCCCTTGGTGTCCTTGACGACCAGCTCGAGGCTGTTGAAGTCGAGTGCCGTGACGGCATCAAAGGCGACATCCAACAGGACGAGAGCCCACTCGAAAAAGGCGTAGATGGTGTATGCGCCAGGCACCTTGTGGACCTTGTGTTGGATGAAAAAGTAGATCAGAGGAACGAGCGTGGCGAAGAAGGCACCGCCAAAGAGTTTGCGGTAGTAGACAGCCTTGGGGTTGTTGGGACTCAGAGCAATGCAGCCGAGAGTCCACGGCAGAGTAGCGACAAGATAGCTAATCATAAAGATGTCGTGCCAGTCGTGGTCATCGGTCGACGTGACATAGGTCCAGCCACCGCAAGTAAAGGTTCTGAAGATGCCGACACCGAGGATGAACTTGGGAAGCGACTGGTTGGGTCTCGATGTCAAGATGTACCACAATGCGACGAGGAGGAAACGGGGGCCTGTTCAGACGCATCAGACAAAGCTATTTCTTGCCCATCCGTGGCTTGACTGACCCGACGTGACTGCGATGAAGAGCTGGAACACGGAGCGTTCGGGATAGCGATCGCCAATCGTGGCAGAGACCGAAGGAAACCATTCGATGGGGTAGCCCTGCAGAGACAAGTCAGAAACCATGTTGCTTGGTGGTGGTGCTGACGAAGACGTACAAAGTGCTCGTTCTGGACAATCTTCTCGTAGTGGAGAGCACTGAAACTATCAGCATACTGCCTACAAACACAGACATTCTGTGCCACTCACATTCCGACGATCAGAGCTCCAACGAAGGCAGCATAAGCCACTACGGTATGCAGCCACGAGATGTATTGTCCAGGAATCTGCTCCCGTCAGCCATCTGAAACGTCATGAACAGCACCACCTGATCTCACCACCGCGACAACGTCGCCATCTTTGTGTTTCGAAGCCATGTCTCGCTCAATCGATGGTAATCATCAACAGAAAAGAAAGAGATGGACCAGTCCCCTGAGCTCACCATTGACCAAGCTCGGCCATCCGAGCAGCCGCGCCCGGCAGAACTCTTTTCTTGGCAAGGCGGTGAGCCGCAAAGCTCCTTCCACCTCGGCTGAAAAGAAGCTTCTCTTCTTCCATCAGCCCTTCTACGCAGTAGTGTCAGTGCAAATATCTTGCAACCTGTACAACACGACATGCCTTACACGTGTCTTGTAATGCTACGATCCTATGTTCGAACGCGACTTTGCTATTGGTATGTCTTTTCTTTTCTTTCTCCTCCCACCACCCATTTCCATGATGAAACCCATACCACATTCGCAGTTTTCACGCTAGCCGTCGCCCAGAACCTATCTTAGACGGTCGTTGAGCGCTCAATCTTCCTTGGATGTCTGATTCAAACACCTCACACATGCTGCAGTCGTTCACATCTACATCACGGTGACCATTGCTGACATGTTGCGTACAGATACTCTACACGCGTGCTACACTAGGTAAGCGCACTCTGACCGCCCTCATCTACCGCTTTCGGCTTGGCGGCCAATAGACGTGTCGACGTGCAGTAACGAGATTGGGTCCGCGTGACGAGATTTTTCGGACGTAGAACGGCTTTGGACCGCAAGATTCTTGTCATGGCGTGAGTTAAGAGCGCGCGGCGTCAAAAAGGGGCTTTGGGCGCTTTGAACGAGTTAGGAAAAAATGAGAGTGAACACTCTCTTACGAATTCATCTTTTCTCATGACATGTCATGCCTTGTCCGAAGCCATCTGAACAGAAACGATCACGCAGGGTTGACTTTACATGTACTCGAGTACATGCAGATTCCCAACGCCTCTATTGACAAGTTTTGCGGCTCAATCATCAATCCCTGGATTCTAGAAGAGCAAGCTCGCGGCTTTGTGCAAAGCTTGACCGCACACGTAGACTCGCACCTGCCTGAAAGCATCCCATTTCCCTTTGGGCACGGAATCTTCAAGCACAGTAACATTAGTCAACAACTTTCAATAAGATGAGCAGATCTCGAGGGTGTATAAGCTGCATGGATATAGGCTCGAGCAACATGGCTATATCTCGATCTCGATGTCCAAGTGACGTTCATGGCTCGTGCTTCTTGCATGCATTTCCGCGATTTGGGCGGGATACGACATGGCAGTCTTTCGCGTTCAGGTGCTCCTCTTCCTTCCAGTGCAGACACTCGTTTCTTCGAGGCAGGCAACCAGCGTGAACCACCACTTTCCCAACTCGAGCCATCTCGTGCCTCTAGACTGATAGCACCGCTCTGACCCCATCACCGCACACACCACTTGTGCACAGGGTTTTGGCCAGAGAAAACCCCGCAACGCCTTGTCCACAAGCGCTACTGCAAGCTGAATTTCACGCCTCGACTCACGTTTTCTTTTCGTTGGTCATACAGTCATCATCATCCTTGTCGTCGTCCTTTCTCCTTCTCCATCTCGCCTGATCGTCCACCTCGTCCCCGTCCTGTTCCTTCCAACCCCATAGTAGCATGTTGGCGCATTGAGCGCACTTGGACTCTCTACATGACCCAACCTGAAGCAGAAGCGCCCGAGTACACGAGCGAGCTCAAGGTCTTGAGCCCAGTATCTCCAAAGCCGGTCCATTACCCTGTGCCATCCAACATACCTGTCCTCGAGAACCAGATCGACCCCGTCTTCAATCAGACCAACACCCACATGGCCGAAGCTCACCAACTGCCACCTCCCATGTACCTCGACCAGTCAGCTGCCGCGTACCACATCAACCACAACCATCAACAATATGCTGCTCCACAACCTGCTAACCAACCTGAAGCCTACATGACTCAACAGTCGCGTCAAGTCGGACAGGGTCAGATCCAAGGTCAGGATCATCAAGCTTATCATCAGATGCAAGAGCAAGCCCAGATTGGAATGGATACTAGTCAGACCAATCAAGTTCCTCCTCATCACCTCCTTCATTATCAGCCTGCTGCCTCTGGCACCATGGCATCTTCTGACGCCTCTGCTGCTCCTTCCCTTCCTTCTGACATTCCCCCATCCACTGCTGCTCATCATCTTCCTGCCTTGTCCAACGATGCCTCCTTCCAGAGCAACTCGTTCCATGCTCAGAATCATGCCTCGGGCTCAAAAGTCAACCCTTCTACCGAGCTTCCTCCAGGTGTTGAATCCAGTAGCCTGCAAAGCCTACTCAACAACTTCTCCCAGCCTGCCCGTCAGGTCCAACCCACTTCTCCCTCCCAGGTCGCGCAGACCCCATCCAACCCTGCCAACGCCACCCACGCCGCTCAACAGGAGCAATCCCAATCCACCTATAACAGCAACAACACTCAAGCGCAACAAGCTCAAAAGCAGCAGCAAAACGGAGGGTATACAAGCAGCAGTGTTGGAGCTAATGGTTTGCCACCTCCGCCCGTTGCTTCATTCCAGCAAGGCATCAAACTCGAGAGTCAACGCGAGAGAAAACAAGCAGCAGGAGAAGTGCTGGATGAGGACGATCAGCCTTGGACTCCAGAGACACAGCATCGCTATGATGTTTTCCTGACAGAGGAAAGAAAGTACGTGACTGAGGGCAATTGGGAGCAGTTTCCTTATGGATCGAGACTATTTGTCGGCAACCTGTCCAGTGAAAGAGTCACAAAGCGCGACATTTTCCACGTTTTCCACAAATATGGCGACTTGGCCCAGATTTCCATCAAGCAGGCCTATGGCTTTGTACAGTTTTTGGAATCCAGCGGCTGCTCCAAAGCCATCAGCGCCGAGCAGGGAAAGACGATCCGTGGCAAGAAGATTCGTAAGTTGTAGTCTGACGTACGACTTGTGATTGGTACTAACGGATCAAGATCTCGAGGTGAGCAAACCTCAGAAGAATCGCAACCCCGACCCTCGCGCCCCTCGCCGTTCGCGCTCGCCCGATACTAGCCGAGCTGGAAGCTCTTCGGTGGTGCCAGATCGCTACCAACCAGGCGATAGAAGAGCAGAAAGAGACAGGGACAGAGACAGAGACAGGACTAGAGACAGAAGGTCTCGCGATTACCGTCCCGGAAGATCTCCCTCACCACGTTCTCCCAGATCTCCTAGATCGTACCGTGGTCGCGACAGGAGTAGAGACAGATACGATGCTCGGTACAGGAGCAGATCGAGAACGCCTCCTTACGGCGGACGTGGCAGTCGCTTCCGCAGTCCCAGCCCAAGGAGACGCAACAGCGACGATGATTTGCCTCTGCCGCGAAGGGCGCCGCGCGATGTGCCCGACGTGCAGATCATTGTTCTGGACGACCTCGATCGCAACTTTATCGCGTGGCTCGAGCATTCCTTCACTCTTCAAGGCATTCGCGTCGACGTTTTGCTACTTTCGCCTCGGTTGTCCGAAGCTGCTGTCGTTCGTCGTCAGATTCTTGAAGGTGTTCTCGCCGTCTCTCGCATTACCCGCATCAATCAGCAAACAGCCAAAATCCCCCTCCAGATTTTCGATCGTCGCGCTGGCATAGAAAACGTGCGTTTTGACGAGTACGACAATCTCGATCCTACCATTGCTGCTCAGCTGGTCTTGCGCGCAAAGGCTGCTCCTGCTTATGCACCACCCCAGCCTGTGCCTGCTCCTGTTCAGTATGGGTACGGAGCAGGTGTCACCACCGCCGCTCCAAACCTATCTAATCTGATCACCTCTCTTGATCCCACTGGCTTGCAGAAACTTCTGGGTGTCATGCAGCCTCCGGGTATCCCTACAGGCCCCCATCCTGCCCTACCTCCAGCCACGGCTCTAACACCAGACTTGGCCAAACTACTCGGCAATACAACCTCAGCACGTCCCCCACCACCTCCTTTGTTGTCACCAGGCCTTCCGACCCCAGGAATTCAATCTCCACCTTCCTATGTACAAGTGCCTCACTCACACCAAGACCCGCTTGCTGCCTTGAGAGCAAATCCTGCTTTGGCCAATTTACTTGCACAGCAGTCGCCTCAGAGTATTGGTGTTCCTCATCTGGGTGTTCAAACACCAAACTTGCGCTCGCCTAATTCGCCTCAGCAACCACGACCTTTGCCCAACAATGGACAGCCAGACATGGCTGAGATTTTGGCCAAATTGGGTTCTTATAGGCGATAGTATCTAGAACTCGAGCACTACCTGACCTCCTCTCCTTTCCGTTTCCTGTTTGATTTTTGACCACACATAGCGTCGTTTCTTTATGTTCGATATTCTATTTTGCAGGGATGGAAAGCACTGGAGGTTGCATATCATCGGGAAAGTTGTCTTCTGGGGTTTCCGGTCTGCGGTTTTTCTCGGTTTTTTTTTTTTTCTTCATCTCTTCCACAGCATGGCGCAACTGGGGCTTTTTGTTCATTTGGGTGGGTGTTTCGTGTTAGCATGGCTTCGATTTACAAGGCGTAGAAGGACGTGGCGTTACTTCGGTTCTTTGTGGCTCGAACATTAGGACAGACTCTATAAGTATAAGTACAAGAATGAGACAATGATATTTAACTTGATCTTCATACGTAATCAGGCACACTTTTCTCTAACGTATGCAGAATGTCGAGCCTTCCCACGGTCGTCTGGTAAGTTTGGTTTCCGTGTGCAGGACTTCGACCTGCTTGCTGTAGAAGGCGCAATGGACCCCGCCTACAAAACCAACTTACAGCAGCTTTGTTAACATCAGTAACCATCCGATCTACATCCCACTCCTGCACCTACCAACGATCATCTCGCGTCTTTCGGCGTCTCGCCAGTTTCAGGCACATCTATGCTCAAGCTCATGAAGGCTATCTGCCATAAACCGAAATCACCAAGCGAGAAGGATTCGCGAACCAGAGATGCAAGGTCAGCCGTGCATGTGTTTTGGACACATTCATGCATACCGACGCCCATAGGATTCGAGGCTGCATACCGACTGACCTATAACCAGCTTGCTACACCGCGCTCCATTGTTGCCAGGTACAAAAGCTTACGGTGATCTTCAGAGCGTTGAGCGGATCTAGATTGGAGGGTGACCGGAAAGGTGGTCATCAACCGCCGCTCTGTTCCTCGATCGTCTTGCCCTGATGGCTAGGCAAGCTATCTAAATTGAGTCGTAGCACTTGCAGACGATGGCTCATACACCACCAACATGTTTCCCTCATGTAAGTCCTGCGCTATTGAAACAATGCATGGGAATTATCGTGCAAGAGACGTCTAGACACTTACAGTCTTGAATCCTTCAAACTGCCCATATCCCGCTTTATTTAAAGGTCAGTGTTTCCATACGAGAAAAAGTAAGATTTCTGATCGGTCATACCAAAAGAAAGAACCAGCTTCTTCAACCATGAAGCCCGTAAACCTCAGTTCACTCTTATGTGTCCTATCCCTCCCCAATCCCATCCTCACCCACAAACCCTTGAATCCAAGAGTCCTATCCAATATCACCAATATCACTATTCCCTCGAACACCTCAGCCACCTACCCACCCTCCCAAACCCCCACATTCACCTACTCAGAACTCTTCAACCTTACCGACAATTTCCTCAGACACCACATGTACCCCCTCAACATCATCGAATCCCAATCCATAAATTCCTCTCTCCTCTCCCCGGACGTCCTCGGCCGCGTAGACGCAACCAGGGACTATGCAGGCCAGGAACTCAACACTGAATACCTCTTTGGCCTGTTCGCAAACATTGCTTTGAACCCTGACGCGTTTACGTTGCTGGGTTACCCTATCAATTATACGTTCACAAAGTTTGCCGTGGCAGGGGGGAACGTGGTTGCTTTTGCGGTGGTGGTGGAGTACAAGTTACCAGTCACAAGGACGGTGGTGCCCCAAGAATTGGATTTCTGGGTCACGTTCAATGACAAGGGGCAAATTTCGCAGTATGATGGGTATGGTTTTTTTTCTCTCTCCTACTTAATCCTCTCTTCTCTCATTCTAACCTACTTGTCTTTTTTGCAGAAACTTCCGCTACCTCCAATGGCAATTGACCAGCACAATCTCCACCATCGCATCTTCACTAAACCTTTCCTCATCAACATCTTTGATCCCCATCCTGCAACAGAAACTCGCAACCTCCATCTGCGATACCGCGACAAGATTCTGCAATGGCACGAATCTGCAATACGAGAACCGAGAGGCCTGTGAGCAGTTTTTGGGAGTGCAGACAAGATTTGGAGAGGGTTGGGAGTGGGGTATGGATACTTTGTCATGTAGGATGGTGAGTTTTTTGAACGCCCCTCATAACTGATTAGAGAATTGAGAAGATGGGGAAAAAGGGTTGGTGCTGACGGAGAGTATAGATTCATCAGAACATGGTTCCACTTAGACCGGATGTGCATTGTGCGCATATCGGGCCTTCTGGGGGTGGCATGTGTGTGGACGATCGCACATATATTGGAAATCTGGAGGAGGAGTACTTTGTCAACGCGCCTTTTTTGTATACTGAGGGTTGAAGAAAGATGTGTCTTCGTATTTTCTGTGTCAGAGGGAGTGGGATTGCGGAATTTGTTTCTCTTTGGGAAGAAGCAAAATGGCAATTTGGAGAATTTTTGATCATTCATTGCGTTGTTAGTTTCTCGCGAGGATAATACAAATCGGCAACTGAGTGTTCAAATGTTGGGCGTGAGGATCTTGAATTTTCAAAGATTCCAGAGAGGGAACGTAAAGACAGAGACACTGATATGGCGTGAAGTCGAGAATCAAGGTATATCTTCTTCCTTTACACTAGTTTTCTCTTCTTGCGGCGAGGAAATTGGATTCCATCGACGACGTACGGGACTTGACATACGGCAGACTTTCTTGCAAGGTTTCGATATGGTTTTTATAATGTACGCAGAGATATATGCCTTGGTCGTCAGAGTGAAACCAAAAATCCGCCATCATCTCCGCCATCGTGAGACTTGTGGTTTTTGTTATTTTGATTTTTTGGTGCCCGATGGGAATTAATATATTGTACTTTTCCGCCTGGTCATCATCTCGGAAGCTCCAATCGACTCAGAAGTTGTCGTGGACTGATCACCCACCGATGTTGAGAAATTTGCTTTAATATATTGTAGCACGTTGGAATCAAGCACATACCAAGCCCGGCTGGCGCAATGGTAGCGCGCAAGACTTCTAATCTTGAGGCTGTGGGTTCGAGCCCCACGTCGGGCTTAACCTTTTGCTTCGTGACGGATACACTGAGCATCGTTTTTTGTTTGCTCGGGTGTGAATATTGTAATAACGGAGAAGAGAAGAATGGTGGGGCTGTGGTTGTGCGGGATTAGTGAAAATATGTAAAGGTGCGAAGCTTCGAAATCTTCGGACGCCAAGCCCGAGAGTGGTGGTGTTAGTGAACTTGAAGTCTGCGAGGAGTAGAGGCAAGGCGATGGAAAAGACCCGTGTGAGGCATGGACGACCAAAAGGCAGAGTCCCATAATGAAGGTCAAAGTCACAGACGGATGAGCAAACGAGAGTGGATACGAGGTGGCCATGGTCTTGCCTAGTGCAGATGAAGTCTCGCCTGATCGTCCTCTTGCTCGTAAGTCAAGATTTTCTTTTCGTTCATATGCAGTTTTCTTTCTCGCTCGATGACGGCCGTGAGATGTGGCCATAGCGAGGGTTGAGCGCGATTGTGTGGTCAATGCTTGATGAAAATCATATCGTTTATCAAAATAAAACGTTTACTCATAAGCCGCTTTAGCTCATCTGGGAGAGCGCCAGACTGAAGTCCACTTCACGTCGTCCTGCTCGCAGGAGTATTCTGGAGGCACTGTGTTCGATCCACAGAAGCGGCATACTGTTTTGTCTTTTCCTGAGGCCAAATTAAGGGTTTGATTCTTTTACCGCAAAGATAGATCCTAATATGTTTTGGTTCAATGTAAATGGCCTCGAGGAAAAGCGTGTTTTTCTTTTTCCTTGTTTAATTTCTTGGTAGAAAGTGGGACTAAGTTTTGAAGCCTGCAGATTTGCTTGGTTTGCAAAGATGGCATAAACAGCTAACGAAAATCTGTTACCAAGTGTCAATGATGGTACGGTATTACTAGTGTCAACCAAGTAAGACAAACGCTGCTTAACTGCCTTTCTCTTATTTCATTAAGCATTAGGGGGCTGTTTGGCCATGGCAGCTCTTAAGCGGTGTTTTTGTCAACAAGGTGTTAAGTGTTAACGACAAGACCAGCAACTTTCATCCTTTGCTGTTTTCCCTAGTGTATAGTGGTCTGTAAACCTAGAAAAACGTGGTCGGGTCACGTCACAATAGCCGGAGCCGTGATGGCTGCTCGACATAAAGGATCTTAGGAGATCGTCGTCTTCGCTTTCACCCATCGTCACAGGAAGCCACACCTTAGCAATACCGTGAGATATCTCTACCATTTGCGTAATTTACGGGGGTGATGAACCTGCGGTGGAAAGGTGACATAGGAGTCTGTTCGACCGAGCTAGCAATAGAGAGGTGTGATTACAGGCAACGGGGCGTTTAACTTGACCAAACTAGCTACTTTTACCCTTTGTCGTCTTTGCTAGCACACAGCTTAGACGTAGAAAAATGGCATAGTGCGGCCTAGAGAAGTACTGCACTAAAGGTATAGCCATCGAGAAAAAGTGTCAACAATCGCAAGCAGTATGCGTAATGGCGATAAGGAGCAGGGTGTTGGCATCACTCATGACCAGTGCTGCTGCATAGATTTAAAAGTATATTATTAACAACAACGGCAATGTCATCATCAAATCCGATATGGTCTAGTGGCTAGGATTTCTCGCTCTCAAACAGCTTCTTCTTAAGAAGCGATCAGGTCCGAGGAGGCCGGGGTTCAATTCCCCGTGTCGGAAGTACTACTTCTTTTGCATGTCGTCGCCCAACCATGATGCTTTTGTCTTGGGTGATGCAAAAGAATTTTCTTGTTTGCCGGGAGCAAAACACCGAAATTTGGTGAACCAAGCACGGGCCAGTAAACACGGACACGCCACGGCCCGACATGTTTCGATCACAAGCCCCGAGGACGGCAGGCTCGGGGTTGGAAATCTCCGATGTTTGGATGTGTTCATGTTGTCACTGCTTTCTAAGTCTTTGTGCCGTCATACATCATCGAACGGGCTGGAAAGCCGTGTATGCTGTTGAGTTGAGCTTGATTGCAATGGTGGTGTCCTCATTTTGGTCGGGTATAGTGACGAGCAGAGACACGGCAGACGTTTGTGGATGGAGAGCACAGCATGTTTCGCCCCTTTCTGGAAAACAATTCATGTGCGAAAAACTGTAGTGTCTCGTTTGAGTACGTGGTTGACCACATGAGATGGATGCCTGACTTGTATCTTTCCCCGACTCAGACGGGAATGGGTATGCATGACTATGCACGATAACATGATAGGACACAATCTGAGGATTCAGTGCACGAGGGCCTCAAAGATCTGAAAGCATGACATTGAGATTCATCAGATAGACTGATGCTGTAACTGTGGTTGTAAACACAAATGATACTTCAACGAGGTACAGCAGTCCCGAAGCTGACGAGTTCTATCTCGGTACTTGTCATGCATATACAGTACACCAGGAAAGCGCTTTCATGCATGGATTCTTAAAGATAGAATTTCTGGAATGGTAAGGCGAGCAGTATTGCGCGACTCCGTCCTCACTCCAGAGAATCAAGGCAAAATGCTTAATGACCCGTTTGCGCCATCTTCCATAGGATGGAGACCTGGAGTTCGGGCATCGTCGATTGAACTGTAGATACTGGGAGGCCTTTTGAGATGCGTTTGCTAACGGTCTAGGCAAGGCCGACCTCATGGTTCGAAACTGCTGAAACATCCTAGACTGCTCACCGCGGTGCAATGACCATAGAAGAGTTGGACAATTCTTCGAGGCCGAACAGTCGGAGTTGGTTGAAAACTTTTCCATGAAGGTCTGAACTTCCTTCATTCTTTGAGCGATGTTGGTGTATCGAGAGAACGATGGTGGCTTTCGATAAGCTCAGCAGTCAAAATTGGGCCTCCATGTTAAAAAAGACTTCCGGTATCCGATCGAGCAGACCTCTCAAAGTACTAAAAAGCTTCTGCTGCATGCGGACAGGATTGACAGGCTGGTTGAAGCATGATAGACGGCTTTACAGGTCTTGTACTGAGACCTTTTCTCGGGCTTGTGGCAGTCAAAGACAAAACAGCCAAGAACGTTATACGGGCTTGAAAGGCTCTATGCGCAGTCTGAAACCCCCACGCTTGTCTGGCATGCTGTTCCTCTGGCAAAAGCCCAATGTCATGTCGCAAATACTGTCAAGGACCGAGTCTAATCCGAAGGCCCGTTGCGATGTTTGTTTGAAAGAGTATAAGGGCATCGACTGAAGAGTGATCAAGGAGTGAAAGTTAGAAGGATTCGAAACAAACGGTTGTTATTGACAGAGAAGACATGGCACATGGCAACATGCGGGCGGCCAGAAGGGTACAAAGTTTCTGACGGGGGGAGAAAGACAGGCGATCAACAGGGCGCGACTGCTTCGTAAAAAGTGAGATCGACGGCCAATGGAAAACGAGAAACACGAGAGGCGTGGGGGAATAGAGATGGCAAGCGACGATGTTGTTTTCTTCTTTTCTTTCCCGCTCTCCATCTATTCCCCATGGCGATTGTCGTTTGGCTGCATCCTGCCTGAGATGGTTACTGTCATTTGAGAGACGTTGTGAACGTTTCTTGTGTAGGGAAGAGGGAATTAAAGAGGTAGAGCTTGGCGGGTCATGGTAGGCCGGCAGGAGAGGGAGCCAGAGTCAGGCGAAGCAAAATTGGCCTGTGCACTTGGCACGAGATTGGCATTGGGATACGCGAGGGTACGCGTTTATCATCGGTCTAGAACAGTTGGGATGTTGAGCGCCATCAGCGAGAACACGAACATGCAGAGCCGAGGGAGGAAGAGATATGGGAGTGCGAAGAGTTGCTGACAGCATTTTACAAGGCGATTGTACCCTCTGCAAAGAGGTCAAAGGTTGTTGACAGAAGCTGAAGTGAGTGTTTCAATATTCGACCAGGGGTCATCAGGGACACTAGGCGGTTCCTGCTTTAGCGCAACGGGCAAGACGCAACGGGGCTGGGTTGATCAGTGGACGAAGTGTTGGTGGTGGCTTGAGTGGACGGAGGGGGACGGCTGCTGTGTGTGCTCACGGACAACTTTCTCTTCTTTGATTGTTCTCCGTCTTCGCTCTCTGTCCAAGTTTCCATCAATTCCATCATCGACATCGACTAGACCGTCCGACACTGCCTGTTCACCTGGCAGACGACATTCGCTATCACAAGTGACAGACTAATTCCCGGACTTTTTCACATTCCTCAACTCGTGTATTGATCCAAGACATTCCACTTTGCCATCTTGCGACACACCAAGGCAAAGACGAAACTCGGGACACATTCTCTGTCCGTACGGGATTTGTCCACCAGAGGTTTCGATAATAATTCTTCCAAAAAAGAAGTCATCTTCGTGCTGGTCACGTTCGTGTGGGTTTTGGATTGGCTTTTACGGACACGAGGTTGGCACTTGACCTGTTCAGCTTGTGGTTGCACGACAAGGCGACTGACGTTACTCAAGTCGCACCATCCAACACTCTCACACACTTCCTCCGACCTTTTGGACCTTTTCTCAACACTCGGACAAGCACCATGCTGGCAACAATGCGCACCGTGACAGCTGTCACCCTCGCGCTCTCGACTCTCTGCCTCAACTCGGTCTCGGCGGCCACAGTCGTCGCTGGACCAGTCACTGACGCTGGATGTTTCGACGACTCGACTGGTCTTAGCAATCAAGGAACATTCAACTACCAGTCCAAGGGCCACTGTCAGCAAACATGCGTCGATGCAGGTGCCACCATCATGGCCATGACCGACGGCAACGAGTGTTGGTGTGGTACCACGCTTCCGCCAAAGAGCAGCAAGCAGAGCGACTCTTCCAAGTGCAGCACTCCTTGTGTTGGTTACCCGACTGATATTTGTGAGTAAACCCCTCGGCCCACCGCTTTTGCACTCGCTGACATGGACTTTAGGTGGTGGTGATGGATTCTGGAGCGTCTATTACACAAGCACCAACACCAACGTCGCTTACTACGGCGGTGGCTCGTCCGGCTCGTCTTCGTCAGCACCAGGAGCAGCATCATCGTCGGCCGGCGCCAAATCCTCCGCCGGCTCGTCTTCGACTACCGCGCCAGCCTCATCAGCAACGACCGCAACTTCCACCACGGGTGGAGCAGCGACCGTCATCACCAGCATCGCCCCAGGAAAGACTGTCATCATCACTCAAGCCCCTGCCGTTCAAAGCACTTCTCCTGCCGATGTTGAGAAGTCAAAGAAGGGTGGCTCAAACACTGCTGGCATTGCTGCTGGTGTCGTTGTCGGTATTGTCGTCCTCGGTGCCCTGATCGGTGCTGCATTCTTCTTCTGGCGCCGCAAGCAACGTCGTGAGGCAGAGACCGGACACCAGCAACTCAACGACTACTCGGCGGCCGCCTCACCCAAACCTATGGCCTTCAGGCCCGCCCCAGGCCCTGATTCTCGTATCGATCCCGAAGCAATGGCCCAACGAAGAATGAGTGATGGTAGCATTGCGGATAATGAAGATTACTCGAGGAGGATATTGAAGGTTTGTTGTAATGCTGAAATGTCTTTCGTTCAAAACTAACATGTCTGCTTTCAGGTCACCAACGCTTGATGAATCAGCGAATCCCTGCCTTTACAAAATCCACGACCTTCAACGACTTTATCCAAACTGACTGCCTCTTCTTTTCGACGCTTTTTCTTAATCCTGTTTCTCTATCCCACTGTTTTCTGGGACGGCACATGCCAGGCGTATTTTCAACGGAGCGCTTTTTTTTGATCTTGAACGATGAGGACCACTTTACTGTGCCATCTTCAACTGAACTGATGGCGTTTTCAATCTGCTCTATCCGCCAGAGATACATGTTTCTTTCCTTGTGTTTCTTTATTTCCTTGTCATCGGATGCTTCTGTCCCACCACCCTTTTTTCCTTTTCTCACTTGTCGATATAACACAACACACCATTACCCACCTCTCTACAAATTCCCTCTTGCTGTCCCTCTCGATCAGTCATGCGAACGCACATAACTCACAGCCTGTAATGAACTCTGCCTTTTTTAACAATGGACGCGAATGGGTAGCTCTTTTCCTCTTAAAGCAAGCAGAAAATGATCTTGACATTACACCTTCCGTGCCTCCGTTCTTCTCATGTCTTGCCCTTCTACGTGTTCGACCACTGAATCAATGAAAGACCACGCCCTCGGTCCCCCTTGTATTTTGGGTGCCTTCCCCTGCTTTCGCGTCTATCGCACACTTCCTGCTTCAACACGAATTTCTCATCTGTCTTCAGGACCGATCTGATTGTCAGTGACGGGACAGTCGGGCATCGCCGAACGCAATCTCCGGCTATCTTCGAGTGGTGTGGTTTGGAAAAGTAAAGGCAGTGCATATATTGTGAAGTCTCGCTCTCATAATCCCTATGAATGACAGGGTTCATTCTCTTTGCGAGAGCTATTCATTGTCTTAGACTTGTAAGACCCACATTAAGACCATCACTCCAAGACCTCTGCAACACAGCATCTTATACGCATGATCAGATAGAAAAGGACGAACATCTGAATAAAGCGGCCGATGATCTGCGACGAGGCTCGATGAACAGTTCAAGGTGCCTCTTGATCCCATGATCGACACAACAAAAATCCCTTCCGTCAACGTCTCTATGAGCGAAAGAGCGCAAAGGAAGTGTCATGAAGATATGCTGAGCAGGATCGTTCAATTCATGAAGAATCCTCTTACGCTCTCTGTCAAGTGCCTTGAGACGATGGGTCGCAAAAGCTGTTGTCAGCAGTCCAACCATCCGTGAATGGCGACGCTGCATCCAGTCTCCCCAATCCGAGGCATTGGGGATCACGGTACAATAGCCATCGAAGACGACTTGGATATCGGAATGTAGAAGGCTCAAAGCCCCCAGCGCGCTCTCGTGTTTCTTGGACAAAGGACCGAGTCCGTAAGTTCCATACAACAGCCTGGCAAGTCCAAGATTGAAACGTAGGACAAGTCTCTTGAGATTGGGCAGATGAGGATGAATTAGGCTGATGGTTTGCTTCATAGCTAATAAGCCCTGCGTAAGCGTTTGGGACGTGATCAACTCCATGGATGTGATGAGGTTTCTGGCCGTCTTGCCAATATGAATGACGATTCGAGGTCCCAGCAACGTACGCATCATATTGAACGTTCCTTGCACTACCAAATCTGCATTCTTCCATGCAAGGTTCCAGACTTCTACATGAGTTGTTCTGGAGGCTTGAGCAAGGCGTATGAGTGGGATTATATCGCGATGGTGGATAGCAGGAAAGTCGCCGCGACCAATGGAGAGACAACCAACCGGACCTCTGGGTCGTGAATAGACATTCTGTCCTTTTGCTATTGAGCTTGCAAGGGTAGTGTATCTGTAGATATATCGCTCCACGACATCAGGGATCCAAAACACGCGATTGTCGTTCGTTGTGGTCTGGTAGATGAGGATGTTGTAAACGTGGTTGCGAATCTCGGGTGATAGATCCAAAAAGCCAGGCATGATTGGGTTAATGCTGATTGAAATGATACAGAAAAGGATGAGACCAAAGCTATAAAAGCCTGATGAGGCCGAGAAGATGCAGAGTTTGTATATGAAGATTTTGAGTAAGATGTTTGCCGGACAATGCAGTGTTTGTGGGAGGCAAAGGCGACCTATCCATCGCGGTATTGCCGTGATGGGAATTCTAAAGAGCTGATCCAACACCTTTGATGCCTGTTCTGGAAGCATTCGGTGATTGTGATTTAGGTAGGTCTGTACCTGACTCATGTTGTCAAATGAAAACATACTTGTCATGCAGTGTTTCTCATTGTTCAGCAGGTCAAAGGTCTCGGCCTGACTATCGACGTTGACTATCCCATTGTCTAGTGTACAAAAGGAACGCCCCATAATTGCTGGTCAGAGGAAAACAAGCAAACCATGAAGCCTTCTACCAAAAGTACCCAGTACAACACAGGAAAGGAGTAACTTACAATCTTGATGCACATATTCTTCAAGCTGATAAGAAATGTCTAAAAGTAAAATCTCAAATCAATTTATACCAAAAGACAACAGATCTAAATCTAAAAGGAAAGGGATATCTCATAACAACATATAGATCCAGCGCCAATCATCACGAGTTCATAGACCCCACAACCCATCCCTTACAGTCCAAGCTCCCTCAATTTTCCCAGAGCATAACAAAAAAAAAAACACATATCATAACATCTCGAAGGAGTCGCCGTCTAGCGACCACCAATCTGACCCTTGGGGATAGGTCTGACCCAAGCGGTCAAAACACCCATGCCCATCATGATAGCACCAATAGTCAAGAAGCTCTGACCATACAAGGTCTTCTTGTGCTCAACACTGTATCTGAAGATGATAGCAAAGACGATGCCGCCAAGGTTTCCAGAAGCGCCAACGACGCCAGAAACGATTCCGTTGGCATGAGGGTGGACGTGAGGGACGAGAGAGTAGTTCAATCCATTGGCTCCTTCGAGGAAGAAACCAACGCCACCGGTGATCAGACCGACCAGGGCGGGGCGAGAGTGAGGGTTGATGACGCCGGTGATGACCATGAACATACCGGCCAGAGTGACATAGGAGTGCAATAGAACCTTCTTGCCCCAGGGTCCAGACATTCTGTAAGCGTAATCTGAGAAGAGACCACCTAGAGGACGGAAGACCGCGTTGAAGAGACCGAACATGGCGGCCCAGTTTCCAGAGTCTTGGAGGTTGAGACCAAGGTTGGTACGGTAGTAGCTTCCAAGGACACTGTTGACGGACAATTCGCAGCCGAAAGTGCAGAAGTAGCAGATACCAAGGACAAGAGTTTGAGGCGAAAAGACAACGGGGAGTGCATCCTTGAATGAGGGCTTCTGGACGACTTCGCCACGGACGGTGTCGAGCATTTGTGCTTCGCCCATCTGAGCTTCGTTGTCGGCAAAGGTGCCACGGGTCTCGTCGAGCTTCTTCTCTTCGCTGGCGACGTCGGAAGTTGATGGTGAGCGAGAGACACCCTTTGCAGCCTTCTCGCCGGTAATTTCACCAGTGCCGGGGACATCGACAATGGCACCTTCAACGGCGTGAGAGCGAAGGTTGGTCTCAGCAGTCTGGAAACGATCGGCCCACTTGCCAGTAGGAGTGTCGTCACAGCAGAAGAAGAGTGCGAGAGCAACAGCGGTGATGAGAATACCAGGGACGATGAAAGTGACGCGCCAGGCGACGTGGCCAGTCAGACCTTGGTTGTGCATGAGAGAGTTGTAGATGGCAGGCATGACAAAGTATGTGATGCCGCCACCAGCATTTCCGATACCGGCAGTCAAGGAGTTGGCCGTACCAACAATGTTCTTGTCGTAGAAACCAGTGGTCCATACCTGGCAAGGCACGAAAGAGCCACCGAGGATACCGACGAAGAATCTGAGGACATAGAGACCGGCAGCGTTCTGAACAGTACCGGCCAGGAATGTAGGGATGGCACCCAGGAGCAAGCATCCAGCAAAGGTGTATCTAGGACCGAAGCGATCACAGGCAGGACCAGCTACCAGACGAACCAGAAGAGTGGCAGTCAAGGCAATGATGTTGGAGTTGGCGACTTCGTTCTTGGTAATGTGGATGTCCTTGGCAATGACATCGCTGAGGAGTGGTGGGAAGGCATACCTAACACTCGGGTCAGCCACAGTCTGGAGGCATTTTGTGGGGCATATGGTGTACTTACCAGGACCAGAATGCGAGCAAGAAGCCGAACCATGAGAAAAAGAAGACACGACCATAGTTGTTCAGCGGATTGAGGATGGGAATGGTGCGAGCTTTCTTGTTGATGGGGTTGACCTCGGGGGCCGACCACAATGTACTGATACCCATTGCGATATGTGGTGTGCTTATGGGGGAAAAGATGTCGAGTATATAGAAAGACTAGAGACAACTCCTCAAGGCCAGGAATGTGTCGACTCTTGAACCTCTTTGGGTTTGTTAATATGTAATAGAAATCGAATGGAGAGACCAATGGCTGGAGTGAGGATGGTGAGGTTTAATATTCAACTCTCATACACTGGCATCGAGCAGCTGTAATGTGCATCTCCGGTGTACGAACTGATTACCACAACGACAAAGCAAAAAGTAAGTCCGCGGATCTGTGACTGCCGTCAGTGTGCATATCTTGGGGGCTCAGCCGATTCTGGGGTGCAAAGAGAATCTGGAGCGTCCACTCCCTTGGCTCCAGATAAGGAAATACAAAATACAATGGTCGAACGACGTGTGGACCGGAATATCGTGAACAGAGCCGCAAAAGGTTGACAACGTGGGTGAGCAAACGGGTTGACTTCAGGCTAAGCCGTGTCGAGATAAGGATCCGGGACTTTTAGGATGCCCTGAATGACACGACCCTTGTTCTGCGATTGTTGTTTTTCTGATAGAGAGATTGCTCACAAAGATGACAAGCCTACCTTGTGGTTCTTCAAAGATATTGTTCGTCGGACGAGGTCATTTCTCTTTGAACAACCTCATACCAACCTGACAGGGCGGTAGATGATAGACAGCTTGTGGAGGGTACGAGAATTCTGGCTGAGCGAATAGTTGACCACACACTGGAGTTGGCTTATCTTTGGGCGCACAGATAACCTTCAGCTTCCGAATAGGAAAAAAGTGGATTTCGCTCTCCCTGCCTTATCAGTGGCTTGTTCCTGTAAAAGCCCCCATCATAGAAATACTTGACCGTCTGCAGTGAATTCAAATTCTCCCCTTGATGCATGTTTTATTTGCTTTCTGTTCATCAGAGATCCTTTTCGTGCCTCGCCTCGAAAGGTGGTGTACCACATTTCTGCGAATGTAGCTAAGTTGAATGTCAAGCATTACAATCCACTATTGTAGACGACTCATGAAGCATAACTTGCCACCGTTGAAGGTCCAAGAAAATGTAAGTTTTCTCTCTATCAGAGCAGATACAATTGCTTGTGACAGTCATCACATGTGTAAAGGGAGCTGTGGCAGCGAATCTGTTGAACCAGTGTCGTTGTGTTTGACGTTGGCGCAGCTTCCCGTTAGCTCCCGTCTTCCCTTATCTGAAGTGCCATCTGACCAATCAGAGCCATTTGTTTCATCAGCGCTGAACGTCGATCAACTCGTGGTTATCGTTTGGGAGGTTTGACATGTGAATTGCTCCTACACATTTTGTTGTTCATGCACTTTGATGATGCTATACAATAGTTGTGTATATAGCCAGCATGTTTTGCTGGCATTTCTTCTTTGATCAACCTGAAGTCTCCTGTATTATCCTTGATGCAAGTAGAACGGTATGGTCAATGATCAAGAGGTTGCACATGCCGGACACACTCGTTGGCATACAAGATTCAGACCTTGACAAAGGATGATAGGATTGTTCTATCCTACCGACTCCCCTTGGACCAGAACATTGAGGGCTGAGTGGTAAACAGCCACATGCATGAATAGAATGCCTAGAAGCTCAGCCTTCGTGCTGAGAACCATCGAGGAGAGATGCAGGGAAGTTGTGTATCGCATCCAGGATCGTTACAACTGCCGCGGAGATGCTTTGTTCGGAATTTCCATGGCTTCTGACCACATTTGATGTTAATTGTTCCATCGAGAATGCTGCATGCCATATTGCTTTAGGCATATCGGACCGAACTTCTGCAATTTATGGGTGTCCTGTCGCAAGGATCATGGTAGTAGCATTTGGATGTTGTAGAGCTATGAACCTGATAGCGTGTTGTTGTGCTAATAGCTTAAGTCTGATCAGGTTCACAAACAGGTGACTACCTCGCACCCCGCGAAGAAAAGACAGAGATTCCTGCCTCATAGCACACGAAAGATTTGCTTACTGGCGTTGTGAAGCATACAATGCAGATGGAGCTTCCTGTACGAAACAAATCCACACTCACGCCGTGAACATGTCCGCTGAAGTCTACCGGAGAAACGACAATTGGAGAAAATTCTCAAGGCCCACAACGGTCCTGCTTGACTCTGCCAGGATTCAAACCCAGGATTCGACCATTCTCGATGGAAATCCACTTGCAAAAGTGGTTTCTCCGGACGCAGACGAGCAGTAGCATCTCCGCGCAACGACCAGATATGAACACAAGACAACACGAGACTCGGACGGCTTTATCGGAGCAGAGCTTGGCGGTAAGGGTGTCATTCCAGTTGGTCTAGGCTGGAGGAAGCTATGATAGATAAGGAAATCGTACCTCGTGTCCTTTATGGCTTGCTGTGCCATTTCGAGTCGGAAAACTCTCAACCCTCTGGGCCTTTGCATACTGTCAGCGATGCGTAAAATTGTGGTACTTGACAGAATGTTTTGTTGTTGATTATAAACTTTCATGAGTTTTCGTTCTCAAGCATCGCCCGAAGCCTCAGCTTCCTCTTTGACGATGGGCTCTTCTGCCGCTCCTCCACTGATGATAGGACCAGTCTTCTCGCTACGTTCCGTGTTGGTCATTTCCTCTGGCTGGTCTGCAGAAGCCTCAACCTTCTTTTTGGGCTGTTCTTTGGGCGTAGGCTCGAAGATCTCGGCAAGGTTGTATTTCTTCAGCGCGTCGTAATCGTTTGGCACCACACTGATGCCACAAATGCTCTGCCAAGGTTGAGTATGCGTTGAACGAGCTAGCTCCAAGAGTGGTCTGACTCACTGTGTAAACCTCGACCATGATAAGCAGATCAGGGTTCTTCAAGTCAACTTGATGACCGGGACCTACGGTCTGTGCGACTTTCTGGATGATATCCATTCGCTTCATGACGTTGTGATTGCGAACTGTAGGACGAATGGCAAACTGCAGATGCTTTCAGTCAATCGCCAACGTGTTGAAAATATAATGAGTCCTACCTTTCTGTTGACACGAGGTTCTTGGTGGAAGTGAGGTGCGAGAACCTCTTTGGCTACCTTCTCCAGACCCTCCAAGGTCGCCTTACCCATCAAGGTCATTGGACTGAGGCGATTGCAAAATCTGGTTCGCTTGGGTGCATTGTGTTTAGCAGCATCTTCACAGATTCTCCTTACAAACGATACTGGCTCGACAGGGGCTCTGGTCTTGAAGAAAATGACTAGGGCAATACTTAGCAGAATGTCTCTGTAGTAGAGTGATTTGCTTACCGCATTGTACGTCCAGCTTGATCGACCAGAATAGGGGCTTTTCTTGAGGTTTGCGGATATCTGCAAGTTCTTGTTGGATTTCGGCTTCAATGTTGATTTCACCATCGCCTTCATCCTCAGAACCTGCAGCAGCAGCTTCGGCCTGCAACTCGTCTCCATAAAGCAATTGCGCATACTGAAGAAATAGATCAGTAAATACTATGCATCACATCAACTAGTACCCACCTCATTGAAGAGGTCACGAAGTTCAGCTGTGCATTTGCCTTCTCTGCCCTTGTCGCAAGTCGCCCAGATACCTTGGTCTCCAGGAAGGATGACTTTCTGAGTTGCATATTGATCGTTCTTGCGTGGCACACGCCATTGCTTCTGTTGATTCGTCAGATTCGAACTTTTTGCGAAGATTGGAAGGATTTGCCTTTGATTTTTTGCCTCCTTGTTCGGCACCTCCTGCGGGCGCGGCGCGTTTCTTATTCACGTCGGCCATGGGTGCTGATGGTTCTGCAAGGAAACAGTTGGGTGAACAATGATAACGGAGGTTTTCTTTGGATCTACTTTCGAGCCGACAAGCGAGGTCGAGGTGCCAAGCAATTTTGAGGAGGAAGTCACGACTGATCACAAACGGATTGAAGTCACTTTGTTCATTGGAAGGAACGACCAAGAGGATTGAATTGGAAAGGAAATCATTCATGCGTTTTGTACAGCTCAGTAAACTGCCTCTTGCCTACAAAAGGAGGCATTTCTGGAAATCGAATAGTAACAAGATGCTTTCCCGCTCTCTTTAGCCCAGATCCTTGAACGCCGACGACGCCGCTACTCCGACAAGATGGCTTTTTGCAAGACAATAGACCATCTACATGCTCTTCCTTGACTTCTTCTTCTCCTTCTTGTCACCATCGACACCCTCGCTCTTGCGCTTCTTTTTCTTTTCCTTCTTGTCGGCCTCGTCGTCTGAGTCGGCGCCCATGGACTTTCTCTTCTTTTCCTTCTTCTCCTTCTTCTTCTCTTCCTTGGACTTCTCCTTGCGAACGGCCTGCTCGGTTGCTTGTGCAGTGACACCGTCAGCCATCTCGACGTCCTCGGCAGCGCCAGCGGTGGGGTCCTCGACGTTGATGTCACCAAGAACGGCGTTCATTGCGGCTTGCTGGGGGACTGTTAGTTTGGCATTCTTGGACTTTTTTTTATCTGATGCTGCTTACCATTGCTTGCTCGTTCTTGGTGGGGGCCTCACCAGTGGCGTAGAAGTTCAATCTCTCCTCAACCTGGGCCTTGAGCGCCTCACCAAACTTGGTAGTAGGGGTTTCAGAGAAGTTGTCGATTCTCGAGGCGATCGAAGTCTTGTTGGCAAGGAAACGGGAGATACGACCCTTGTTCTTGGCTCCGGCACGACCGATGAACGAGGAGTGGTAGATGATACCGAACTTGGGAGTGTTGCCCTTGGTCTTGAGGGCTCTGAAGAGGGCCTTTTCGGCACCAAGAATCTGGACGGTCGATGCGGGGTACTTTGCGAGGTTGGTCAGGGAACCGGCCTTGGAGATGAGACGAGCACCAACAGTCTCGCCGATGAGAGCAGCCAAGTTGGGAGCGACAATGCTCATCTTGGAGACCAGGTAGTTGCCGACCGACTTGCGGTACTTGTTGAGCGAGACGACGCGCTCAGCGAAAGACATGACGTTTTCCATATCAGCATCGGAGATATCCTGACCCATGGAGACTTTAGCGGCGTCGATAATGCTGCGAGCGATGGCCTCGTCGTCGTCAACGATGGCGGCAATGTCGTGCAAGTTCTCCTCGGTGAGGTTCTTCTTGTCCTTGATCAAGAGAGCGAGCTGGGCGTACTTTGTGTTGTCCGAGACGATCTTGACCAGCTCAGGGAAGTGCCATCCGTACCATTCACGGACGCGCATGGAGAAGAGGTTGACGGCCTTGTCGAGGTGGTCGATGGTAGCGATGGCCTGGATGATGTGGTTGTCGTTCTTCTGGACGCTGAACTTGACCTTGGCACGCGAGTAGGCGTGACCAAGACCGAGCTGAGCACGGTCGACATCGCCGGTTTGCAGTTGCTTGAGGAGCTTCTCGGCGTGCAGTCTCAAGCCACGGAGGAGATCGGCGCAGACTTCGGAGGTTTCTGATGTCTCGCACTCGAGCGAGGGGAAGCCAGCCTTGATGCTTCCGGCAAGACCTCTGTCGGTGACACCGAGGACGGTCTTGTGCTTCTTGCTGGCCTTGGGCATGTTGGCCTCGAGGACGGTCTTCAGGTAGTCGGACATGATGCCCTCAGAGACGAGGTTGGCGTTCTCGAGCGCCTGGGCGGCGCCCTGGAAGGGAGCAAAGGAGACGAGCTCGACCATCTTGCCTGGGAAGTATTAGGACGGCTGGGCACACGGATTGTCACACACAGGGCGGAATACCAAACTTGGCGAGGTCCTGCGACTGCTCCTGGACTTCCTTGAGGCGCTGACCGACAGAGTCGGCCTGCATGCGGACCTTGAAGATGGCATAGCCCACACCGGACTCGTGCAAGAGGTAGTCGACAGACATGGCGCCGGGATGTGGTGGTCTTTGGTAGAAAGATGGCGGCGCGCAAAAGTCTCGTCAAGCTGCGTCGGAAGAAAATAATGCAAAAAGCTGGACGACCAAAATTCGAAGTTTTTGCCAAGACGCGAAGCTGGCGGCAGCCGGAGCGCTGAGAGGCCGCCCAGCGAGCGCAGCGCAGAGCGGAGCGGAGCAGAGCAGAGCAGAGCAGAGCAGCGGCCGGACGAGAAAGTTGATATTCCGCCAGACGACTGTTTCACTAGCTACTGCACTCTGCTTTGTCTTCTAAGCAGACTTGTTGCCAGTTTCCGGGCAAAGTAGAATCATCACATCAGCGCCATGTCTGCAGCACAACTGCTCAACCCCAAGGCCGAATCAAGGGTGCGTAGCCAAATAATCATCATGCGCCCATCCAAAATCACTGACGTGTGCCATACAGCGTCGCGGCGAGGCCTTGAGCGTCAACATTGCCGCCGGCGAAGGTCTGCAGGGCGTTCTTGCCTCGAATCTGGGCCCGTCGGGCACCCTGAAGATGCTGGTCGACGGTGCTGGCGGCATCAAGCTCACCAAGGACGGCAGTGTCCTGCTCCGCGAGATGCAGATTCAGAACCCTACCGCCGTCATGATCGCCCGCGCTGCCACTGCACAAGACGACATCACCGGCGACGGAACCACTTCTGCCGTCATTCTCATTGGCGAGCTGCTCAAGCAGGCTCAACGCTACATCGCCGAAGGCCTTCACCCTAGAGTCATCACCGATGGCTACGACCTTGCAAAGACCGAGACACTCAAGTTCCTCGACCAGTTCAAGCTCGACCGCCAAGTCGACCGCGAACTTCTCCTTTCCGTTGCCCGTACCTCGCTCTCCACCAAGATCAATGCCACCCTGGCCGAGCAGCTCACCCCTGACATTGTCGATGCCGTCCTCGCCATCTACAACGCCCCCGCTAAGCCTGACTTGCACATGGTTGAGATAATGACCATGCAACATCGTACCGCCGCCGACACACAACTCATCCGTGGTCTCGCCCTCGATCACGGCGCCAGACACCCCGACATGCCCAAGCGTGTCGAGAACGCCTTCATCCTCACCCTCAACGTCAGTCTGGAATACGAAAAGTCCGAGATCAACTCCGGCTTCTACTACTCGAGCGCCGAACAAAGAGAAAAGCTGGTCGAGAGTGAACGCAGGTTCGTCGATGAGAAGTTGCGCAAGATTGTTGAATTGAAGAAGGAGGTTTGTGGTACCGATGGCACAAAGGGCTTTGTCATCATCAACCAGAAGGGTATCGACCCCTTGAGTTTGGATGTCTTGGTCAAGAACGGCATCTTCGCCCTCCGCCGCGCAAAGAGAAGAAACATGGAGAGATTGCAGCTCATCTGTGGTGGTATTGCTCAGAACAGTGTCGATGACCTGTCACCCGACGTTCTTGGTTATGCTGGCACTGTCTACGAGCACCAGCTCGGAGAGGAAAAGTACACTTTCATCGAGGACGTCAAGGAGCCCAAGTCGGTCACTCTTCTCATCAAGGGTCCCAATGCACACACAATTGCCCAGATCAAGGACGCCGTTCGCGATGGTCTCCGTAGTGTCTACAACATGATCGTCGACGGCAGCGTCGTACCGGGTGGTGGTGCCTTCCAGATTGCCGCACACGCACACCTGAACAGCGAAGCCTTCCGCAAGACAGTGAAGGGCAAGGCCAAGTGGGGTGTTGATGCGTTCGCTGATGCTCTCCTCGTCATTCCCAAGACGCTTGCCGCCAACTCAGGACACGATGTTCAAGATTCGAGTAAGTTTCGGCTGTTCCATTCAGGTCATAACAATGCTAATTCGCCCAGTCGCCGCTCTGCAAGACGAGCAAGCAGAAGGCAACATTGTCGGTCTCAACTTGACAACCGGCGAGCCCATGGACCCCACGCAAGAAGGTGTCTACGATTCATTCCGCGTCCTCAGAAACTGCATCGCCTCGGCCGCCGGCATCGCATCAAACCTGCTACTCTGCGACGAGATGCTCAAGGCGAGACAGATGGGCAGACAACCCGGACCTGGTGGAGAGCAGGAGTAAACAAAAAGTCAAATCAAGTCAGATAAAAAGTATTTCATGACGAACATGGCATAATGCGCAGAGTCGCAGGATTTCGTACGTTTTCAGCATGTATCATTAGTTTCACCCAAGGGAAGGACCTTGTTTTACATGGTCTTGATGGAGGGAGGAAGCTCAAGAGCCAAACCGATGGATCTTCAAAAGGCATAACTCATGGACATTGTGTAAAATTACATGGGTGTAGACACCTGGCGGTTCTAGGAAGAACAACTAGAAGAAGGGATTATTCTGATGGGTTCGTCAAAGGTCACAGCGTATTAATACGTGCTTGGCGGAGGCTCTTCTCAGCCCGGAAATAGCAGGCCAAGAGTCGCATCACGTTGATACCAGACAGTACATTCTTGCCCAGTGTATCGTAACCTTGTCCTTTGCACGACATGAGCTGGCGGTGATTCTGCCTATCCCTCAAACCTCTACTCATTCTTTCTGCTTTTCTCAATCGTCTTTTCATTCTTTCTGCCTGTCAGCTCTTCCTCTTGATCGAGCGGGCTTCTGTAAGCAAGGTTATCCATCCCCGCCAGTCTCGGAGTTAAAGTGACACGACTGCTTGCATCGTTGCTTGGGTGCAATGATTCGGTATAGACGTTACAGGGCCTTTGTGGCCTTTACCGTCATTGCTGTCTTTGCAACATATTACTTCATAGGACGCGGTAGCATAGACCTTCCTTCTGCAATCGGCGCAGGTTCGCTCAAGCAGGCTGGCAATGATGCAGCCGCTGCCGTCCTAGACAAGGCTCAAGCCGGTCTTGACCTAGCCAAACCCGACGAGCCCACAAAGGAGGATATCCTGGGTGTTTTGCCACCGCTTCCGACCACCAAGCCAGTTCCTGCTGCCACCTCCGTCGCTGCCAAAGCACCCGAACCATCGACTGAGAAGACGCCCACTGCTTCCTCTGCACCCGTCGCAACCCAGTCGCCGAAACAGACCACCCCTCAAGATGCAGCTGCCATCCTACCCGTGCACGAGTTGGACGACATCTCTGAAGAGGGTGAGGGCAGATTCGAAGTTCCGCCCGTCCCCTCAGCCGTCTCCAAGATGCCCGCCATACACTGGTCCAAGCAGGAAGAGCACTTCCCCGTAGCGACAACGGTACAGCTTCCCACCGGCTCTCCCAAAGCCATACCTCGCATTCAGCACAAGTTTGGCAAAGAGTCGTCTGCTGAAAAGGCCGACAGAGAAGAGAAGCTCAAGGTCATTGAGGGCGCCGTCTCGCATGCTTGGAATGGATACAAATCAAAAGCTTGGATGAAGGATGAGGTCAGGCCTGTATCTGGAGGCTCTCGCGATCCATTCTGTGGTTGGGCTGCCACTTTGGTCGATGCTTTGGACACTCTTTGGATTGTCGGGCTCAAGGAAGAGTTTGAGGATGCTGTCCACGCTGTCGGCAACATCGATTTTACTACTTCTCAAAGAAAGGACATTCCTCTCTTCGAGACGACCATTCGTTATCTTGGTGGCATGCTCTCCGCTTATGATCTGAGTGCTGGCCAATACAACATTTTGCTCGACAAGGCCGTCGAGCTTGCCGAGGTTCTGATGGGTGCCTTCGACACACCCAACAGAATGCCTGTCACTTTCTACCGCTGGATGCCAACTTTTGCTTCACAGCCACACCGCGCAGGTACACATGTTGTCCTGGCCGAGATCGGCTCTCTTTCTGTCGAGTTCACCCGTCTTGCTCAACTCACCAAAGAGCCCAAGTATTACGATGCTATTGATCGCATCACTGATGCTTTCTTGGAATGGCAGAACGCCTCTGGCTCAAACGCAACTCTGATTCCCGGCCTGTTTCCTGTTCATGTCGACGCTTCTGGTTGTGAGAAGCCCGCTCAGATCAAGTCTCACTATTCTCATCCTGCGGGAAAGGGCGGCGATGTTGCAGTAGGTGATGGTAAGCCGGTGGTTCCTCAGCGCCCGGTCACGCAAGGTCAGGGCACACGGACTGGTACTTCTACAGAAAAGGATGGATCTTCTCAGCCCGTCAGTGCTGGCGAATCAAGATCTGACACAAGCGGCGCTGGAGTTGGCAAGATCATCGGCTGGGACGAGAATTTGCAGGAAGGCGATTTGGATACTCCTCAAGCAAAAGCCGCTGTCCTTGACTCGAACAGCCCGGAGCTCAACAAACGTCAGCTCGGCGATCTTGAAAACCAGATGCAAAAAGCTGCCGAGGATGTCTTCCAGAAGGAAACCCAAGCAAAGATGCACACCCTCCAGCAAGAAGTGTGCATTCCTCGTGGCCTTGCGTCTGGCAGTTCGGGCGGATCTGACGCCTTCACTATCGGTGGTATGGCTGACTCGCTTTACGAGTACTTCCCTAAGCAATACCTATTGCTCGGAGGCCTGGAAGACAAGTACAAAACTCTGTACGAGCAATCCATTGAAGCCGTCACCAAACACCTCCTCTTCCGCCCCATGACACCTCAAAACGCAGACATACTCTTCGCTGGCGAGTTCAACGCACACACTCCCAGCGAAGAAGGCGCTATCGAAGGCTCCTTGAAGCCAGAAGGTGCACACCTGACTTGCTTCGCAGGCGGCATGTACGCCATGGGCGCCAAAATTTTCGGACGCGAAAAAGACCTCGACCTCGGTGCAAAGTTGACAGAAGGCTGCGTGTGGGCCTACAACGCCACAAACACCGGTATCATGCCTGAGCATTTCCTGGTGTCGAAATGCGAAAGCACGACAGACTGCAAATGGAACGAGACCAAATACTGGGACGAACTAGATCCGTACGCATCTTCGCGATTGCAGCAGACACTACCCGATACTTTGGGTGGCAACCGCAACGCACCACAGATGAACAAAAGACAACTCGACGGCCCAGCAGCGACGGTTGCACATGTACCTCCCCCAGCCGTACCCAACAGCGTCCCCGAACTCGACATTTTCCCGGACCCGGCAAAACCCATCGAGTACACACCCCCGAAACTGCCCACCCACGAAGAATTCGTCCTCGCCCGCATCTCGGAAGAACGCCTGCCTTTGGGCATGACGCGCCTGCTGTCCCGCAAATACATTTTGCGTCCCGAAGCCATCGAGTCGGTCTTTTACCTCTACCGCATAACCGGTGACGAGCACTGGCGCCAAGTCGGCTGGGAAATGTTTCTGGCGGTGCAAAAGTACACGTATGCGGCGTATGGCGCTACTGCCATTGACGATGTGACCAAATCCGTGCCGAGTCAGGAGGATAGCCAGGAGAGTTTTTGGTTGGCCGAGACGTTGAAGTATTTCTATCTCTTGTTCAGTGATGAAGGGGTTGTCAGTTTGGATGAGTGGGTGCTGAACACCGAGGCGCATCCTTTTAGGCGGCCTGATGCGCCTGTCGGTTGAAATTTTGCGGTGCAACTTCACCTTTCTTTTCCTTCTGCGTGATCTTTGTTGTGCGATTTGTTTTTTGTCGGACATGAAGGATAAGAATCTTGAAAGGATGGTGCTTTGTGTACATACAACAGGCCAAGATATCAAAAAATCTTTTGATTGACCAACCCTATTCTTTCTCAAAATCCAAACACACCTTTCCGTCTGAACCCGACGTCCAGGAACGTACGACCTAGCACTTTGACCGCGTCTGCCAATTGCTCGTCTTCGGCATCCAGAGCCTGCGAGGGTTGTTCGGTATCGAAAGGTTTGGCATCCGTCTCGCAAACCGTGTTTGCACTAGGCAAGTCGCCGGTTTGGAAGTAATGGCGAGATATTTTTGCCGTGCAGAGCGAGGGTGATGACCATGATGTATGCTTATCGAAATCGGAAAAATGTCAGTGCATGACCAGACAGCACAGCACAGCACAGCACAGCAAAAAGCGATGAGAAATAGAGAAAAACACTCACGCCTTCAGAGTCTTGTTGCAAGACTACCGATCCCGGAAAGTTGGTTGCCATTTCTTTTGCACTGTTGTTCGCGTTCCATGTCAGCATTCTGTTTGAAAATGCATATGCATGAAAAAGAACAATCGTAAAAGAGAGAAAAGGGAAGACAATCTTACTTTGCCAACGGAGTAACAGGATCCAGAGTATTCCCGATAAATAAAATCGGATGCGACAAGTTTCCGGCAAAAGGACCTTCGAATCTGTTTTTCGCTTTGGTCTTCCAGCCCACACAACCCAATCTTGTATGTGCCCACCAATCCCCCAGCACTCGACTCTGCTGCTGCAACGCGTGCCAATACTCCTGAAAAGAGGTCTCATCAATATCGCCTAGACCGGGCCCATCAGTGCATAAAATTGCAAGTATAGCGTCAGAGCCATTGTCATCTTGATTGCATTCATCAGTGAATGGGCCTGCAGAAGGGCAGTCGCCGCTAGGGCATGTGAAGGTGTTGGACATGGCTTTGAAGTCTGCGAACAAGCTTCCGTTGCCGGAAGATAATGAGGTCAAGAGATCGGAGACCATTGGTGAGAAGATTAGTGGTTGGTACATTCCCAATCGCACCATACTTTTCACGTCAGACCAGGTGATTACATCCGGGCCGCGGGTTGCTGAGCTGGGTACCACTTTTGGACGGTCAAAGATATCGTCAAGAAGTGTTTCGTAGTTTTGTTTTATGGCTGTTGCGCCGTGCGGAGAGTGGAAACTGCACTTTTGGGGTCCGGCGGAGTAGCAGTATGAGAAGAAACGTTCGAGTATTCTGTCGGCGTCGGAGAGGTTGCTGAACCAGGAGCCAAAGAAGTAGTCGTGTGCGTTGCAGACGCCGTCTAGCACCATTCTTTCCACCCGATCTGGGAACATTGATGCAAAGGTTTGGCCGAGGACAGTGCCGTAGCTGTTGCCCCAGTACTTTAGCTTTGACTTGCCTCTGACATAGCGAAGTCTTTCGGCAGTGCTTGCGTCTTGTCCTTGAGCGATTTGAATTTGCTTGGCTACCCATTCTGCATGGCGTTCGACAATCTCAAGCATATCTCTAGCAACAGGCGAGGTATTGACGTGCTCGCCTATGGCTTCAGAGCCATCATAGGTCGTGCCGGTAGATGCTGAACAGCCTTCGGCCAGTGCCCTAGACCGATACCAATTACGGTAGAATGAATCTTCCGAACTACCCAACAGTCCCAAAGCCTCATTCTGCAATGCCCAGCTTGAACGTGCCAGACTGTCGGGGAAACAATGTATACTTGGTGTCGTATGTGCGATGCCTCTTGGATCGAAACTGATGATGTCGTAATACCTGGCTTCTGGATTACCAGCGGTGCTTCGAGGATCTATGCTTGCATCGACAACCATTTGTATAGCTCGTCCGCTTCGCAGAACTTGAGCCACTCCACTACCACCAGGTCCACCGGGATTGGTCAATACCGCACCGCCATAGCGAGGATCAGATATTGGCACTCTCGCTGGCAGTCGAATGACTGCTATAGAGACATTCTTGCCTGGCTGCGAAGAGTTGCGCCACCAGTCCATGGGCACTTGAAGTTTGGCACATTGGTAGTCATCGTAACATTGGTGGTAGTTGAGCTCGAAACTGGGTTCAATACCGTGCCATGAGAATTTGTCTTCGACGTAGCCTTCAAAGTTGAAAGAAAAGGCTGCGTTGGAATCGTCGTATGATGGAAGAAAGCGGCCATGGAGCAATGTCAACAATGAAAGGCATGTCGCTACATATACGGTAGTCCTTTTGAAGACGTTAGAGTGAGGGAAATGTCTGTGTTTCTCAATGCCCTGATTAATGTCCAACTTTGCCATGTTCTGCTTCATAGCTTTTGACGGAGGGCACAGTATCACGAGCAGAGAATTGATGATAAAGATCAGATGTGGTGCTCGAGTCGATCATGACAAACCAGCAACAGCATAGAGATCAGGAATACCGATGAAGTATTGTATGAGATGTGAAGGAAGTGGTAGGATTTACAGAAAAGGTCGTCACGAGGCGGTGCGGCAAGAAGGATTGCCGTATGCGATAAGGGAATGCCAAGCAGCGACGATCCTTCCGGCATGGCAGGGACTGGCCATGTCCAAGTTCAACAATCATGATGCTGCATCGGTAGAAATGCTATAGCGAACAGTGATGAAGGAGGGGGATATCGAGAGGGTCACGCTCCTTGGCGAAGTGGGAGAGAGAGAGCGAGAGAGACTTGTGTCGTTGGATAGATCCGCATCAGATTAGACAGAGGAGCTAAGGTGTGCAAAGTGTCTGTGCGTTTGGGTAGCAAGGCGAACCGAAGCTCGGCTCGCACTGCCCTGACACTTTTCAACCACTAAGCTTCAACCATTCGGGTCGACCAGCGACCTCAACTCCACCCTTGCGGAGCACCATCCATACCTTGGCCAACCGTGAGGCGCCGTATTCTATGCACAGAGGTAAGCTGTAGATGCGAGGTAGGTTTTGTTCCCTTCCCTTCGTATGTCTGTCTACCTTTCTTTCTCCTTTCGCACCACACTCCAACTACCTTGGATATTGACCCCAAGACTCTGCACTCGGTTTCAATCCACAAAACACATCTGCCACATCATGGGTGCTCAAAAGACTCCCTCCCAAGAAGGCTACGCCCAAACTCCACTCAACACCATCAAGGTGTACAAACACAGAGGTATGTGGCTATGCCTCACTCACATCCTCCGCTCTAGCTAATCTTTTCTTACCAGCCGCTTACGACTACCAAACCGTCCATTCCATCTTTGCCTCAACCCTCGTCTCCCACGTCTCTTTCATTGGCACAGACGAAGACGGTGACCCAACCCCTATCAATCTGCCTTTGACAGCAGTCCTCGGCCGCTACGATTCGTCTCACCCCCTGCCCGAAGACGACAACCCAGCCGAATCTTCATATCACCAAGATCTGAATCGACCGCTCGACCTGTACCTCCACGGCAATGTAGCCATGATGCTCCGACGTGCTGTAGTAAAGAATGGAAGCTTCAAGGTCTGCGTAGCTTCCACAAGAGTCGATGGCGTAGTCTTGAATTTCACACCCAACGGACACTCGTTGAATTATCGCAGTGCTGTCATCCATGGAACAGCAGAGATGGTGACATCGCCCGAGGAAAAAAGATATGCCATGCACATGCTCACCAACCACATGATACCTCATCGCTGGTCAAACGTCAACCCTGTCACACCTTCCGCAATGAAGAGCGTACAAATCATGAAGGTACATGTGAATTCTGCTTCTGCGAAGGTGCGGGCTAAAAATATGGGTTTGGCGGATAGTGTCGACATTGCCGCTGAGAGAGATGATGTATACACTGGTGTGATACCTCTTTATGAGGTCTTGGGCACGCCAGTAGAAAGTGGATACTCGCCTGAACGACCCGTGCAAAGACATTTAGACGAGTGGATTGAGACGAGGAATGTGGAGGAGAAAGACTATGCGGTCAAGGCAGCGGAAAACGAGCCACAAGAGTCAGAGACGATCGCCGAACATGTCGATCGCATCAAAGAGCTGAAAAAGCAAAGGGGTGCTGATGTGTCTACATCGAACAGCAGTCTTTGCGTATAATCAGCGAAATGACTTGGGAATTCCTGCACGTCTTGTCATTGGTCGGTGTGGCGCGATGGACCTCAATCCTACAATCGCCTCGTCATAAACATGGAAGTCACGAGTTAAACTCTCACCTGCCAATATGTATTGACTGGAAACCCAACCAATTTGCAACAATGTCTGTGTTTCGGTTTATTATCAATCACAGAACATTCCATCGAATATCAACGATGCCGTACGTCTTTGATCGTGATCCGAATACAAGAGACGCGCCTTTCCATAGAAGTCGGCCAAGAAGTCTTTGTCCGGATGTTCTTTGCCTGAATACTAACACAGGTCCTCTCTGGAAGGTTCTTACCTCTTCTACTTCGCGACACTTCGCTCGCGCTGGCGCCAGAACTTGTAGACATGGAGCTCTCGCTAGATCATGAGGCTTTATCCGACAATGGCGAAGCGCACGTGTCTGCTGCCATCTCATGGCAACATCAGCAAGAAGCTTGGAGAAGGACATGCAGCAAACACAATGAACTCTCCAGCGCTCTTAAGACTACTGTCTGCTCCCTCGTCTCTTCCAAATCTTTCAACCTGTCATTCCGGTCTTGAGCTTCTGACATCATGTCAGTGGGAAACGAATACCTCGATTACAAGAAAGACACAAGATGTTTCCTTTTCTGGTTATGTAATACTTACAACAGAACCTTCGGAACTAAAGCTACTGGTCCCGACGAAGCCTCAAATTCTCCCAAGGATTCAAGCCATGTCGGAGTCAACGAAATTGTTCAAATGGCGAGCTATATCGCTCGCACGCCCGATCACAAGACCCCATTCTATATCTTTCGTTTGCTTCAATGGACAATCAAGGGACGCAAGACTGTTCATATGAGGTACAAGGGGATGGTAACAGAAGTCTCAGACTTGGACATCGAGAAGAGCAATGTTTCACACAAGATGTTTATCGATGCTCTTGAACAAGCGTTTGTTTTGTTGGGTGGACCGCAGTGGCAAGCAGTCCATCAGACCCAGCCCCAGACGGAAAGACCGGACGCAGACGATGAGTTTCAGCTATTCTTAAATTCTTTCGAGGCATTGGCCACCACTTCGTCCAGCAGCAGTCATGAGGGAGAAGCTTCCGAGCCACATTCTCCATCTTTCAATCTCTTGGAAATGGTTGACATGGATAGTTACAAGTTGATTGAAGACAACGATGACCTGGAGCTCGATTACTCCCTGGCTGTAGCTTGCATCGCCTCAGAGCTACAATACCTGAGAATCTATGTACAAGGCTTATGGAGAGACGTTGCTTATCGAGGTTCCGATAGTGCTGTTGCTGGCATAATAACTCGAGCCGCGATTGAGATGATTCAGAAGACAGCTCGTCAGATGTTTGTTGATTTCGACGGCTTGAAAGACTCTTGCGATGCTTTCGAGAATGTCATGCACCACTATCTCGAAGAACGCAAGACTGGAACTTCCTCTCACTCTTCAACTCAAGAGCACTCCACTGTGCTTCCTTCTGTGCCATTGGATGCATTTTCTGCAGAAAAGAGAGCCAAAGAGTCGATCTGTGGGTATGCGTACGATCACCTTCTGGAATTTCTGAAGGATTTCCAAAAGAATCAAACTGGCCAACCGACAAAGAAGAAGAAAAAGACATTGCTTAGCAAATGGGATCCCGACCTTAATCTACAAGAAGCAACTGATCAGGAAAGGATCGATTGGCGACGTGCTTACACAATCAAATGGCTTTACGAGATGGTCAATGTTTATGTTTTTACGGTCCTTGGTGCCAACATTCAAAAAGCAGATCGAGCAGCTTATTGGAGAAGAGACTGGTCTGTTAAGGTTCCTCGCAGCAATTCGAGTAGACTTTTTGGCATCGAAGACTTTGCTCGTTTCATCACCTCCATGGCAATGCGGGAGCCATCTGACAACGACGAGGTCAACTGTTCCAGATTTAAAGCACAACTACTTCCCGATCATGTCTTTCAGCTTCAATGCCTGATTGATTCATTCTTGGTGTCGAGGGGCTGGTCAACTACTCTCGATTATTATTTGGTTGGGAGCCCTGCTGTAGAGTTTCGGCCAGCAGCTCAACTCATCTCTTATCTTCATGACGCTTCAAAGTTGATCACTGGAACTCAGACACTTTCCAAGCTGATTAACTGTCACGGAGTTCCTTCACGCAGCTGGACATCGCTGAATCAGATCCTCGATGTCATGGGGCAATGGCTGGGAAAATCCAAGCAAGTGTTCAGCTCAACTTTGGGCAACATTGCGGTCTCCCAATTTTCTTTGGTATCTGATGACCTATGGAATTTGTCGCCATTTCTTTGTGGTTCAGGTTATGCAGAAGCATTGGAGCTGGCTTATCGCATGAGTATGCTGATCTGGGATGAGCATCCAGAATTCACATATGTCATGCACTTGTACAACATGGCACTAAAGCGAGGCTATCTTGACGAACCACTGGATTTGCTTGAAATGCTACAAGCCGAATTCAGAGACGCAATCTACAACAATGGCGAGATTCCCACAGAGAACTTCTTTGGCAACTTGAGTCAATCATTGGCAAGAGGCACCATGACGGCATTATCAGACCGAAGCCCGGACGTGGATCATGACTTCCTCTCATTCCTCAATTTGGAGGCCAATGCTCGCTTCCAGCACAAATCGACACTGATATTATACCGCGAGCGTGGTTGGTCGCCTAATACTGACAAAATCAAGAATCAATATGACAAGATCAGCTCGTTCACCAACAGAGTTGTCCTGGACATCATGAAATTTACAATCGAGAGCGAAGTTTGCGGCCCCAATCATTTATCCAACTTGACTTTTCCACAAATAACTTCAGGATGTTTTCAGGTGCTCGTATCGGCGTTGGAGAAGCTGCCAGGGATGAACAACCCAGTTCTGAGGAAAATCGGCGAGCAGGATTCTAACCACGGCACAATTCGCGTTTTGGTAAAAGAGATTCTGCAAGAGCAAGATGGTCACGAGGAGTGCTTGAAGATTGTTGCAAATCTTTTTGAACAGTCAGTCTTGAAACTCAAGTTCATGATTCGTCGTCCTGTAGGTTCAAAGACAGGCCATGACACCTCTTGAAATCATTGACCTGGTTGCTCTCACGGTTGATGGTACAAGAGATTGGCGAAGATATCAATCATCAGAAACACACTATGAAAATCAACAGTTGCTTTTGACATATTAAGCATGTCCAGTGAGAGAGTGTGAAAAGTGGCCACTCTCAGTGACCATGATGTCAGCTTCTGAAGTATCACGCTTTGCAATAGTTCTTCATCGCCGTCAAGTGGTCCCGCGAGATAACACATAACAGAAATTTCTGGTGCCGCAAACACATGCTCGCCCAGGCTTGGAAGCCGTAGCCTCGAAAACGGTATTGCAGAGCAATCAAATGAGCCAATAATTGAAAACCGCAAAGTTATAGTATTTTTTTCCATCCATGAGTGCTGTGAGTGAAAGTCTTTCATAGTGACCACTTGTATGCCAGGCGTTCATTGACCCAGGTTGCGGAGGTGGTGTTTTGCATCATTGTCGAAGAGCAGGGTCTATTGTCTGTCACCCACTCCAAACATTGCCTGGATGGTGGCAATGCGCAACAGTCCTAGAATAGCGCAAAAGTCATTTTCCACCGAATCATATGCAATTGCGATATCAAGCAACCCTAATGAGGGAACCCAGCTGCCAGCAAACAGAATCAAGCACGCCATAGAAATCGATCCACTGCAGGAGACGCTGCCTTGGACGTTTAAAATTTGCAAAGTGACTTTTTGAGTCTTGTACTAAGATCACAACGTCAAAGTCTTTATTTGCCATCTCCAAGAGGTGTGAGTCAATTCGCGAACAGTGAAAGCCCTCTGTATATCTTTCGGATCAAGGAGGTTGCACTCACTTATCAATTACTAGATACCAAACCTCGATTTGCAAATCCACATGCCATATCTCAATGAATAGTCAATCAGCAGCTTGATGTAATCTTCAATTGATATCCCTTGCCAAAGTCAACTTCAATCCACACAAACAACCTCCCAGCATGGCATCATTCTTGTTGCTGCCAACAGAGATTCGCACCATAGTCTACAACTTACTGGCTGAAGAAGGCCTAGTAAATACTGACCGCCTTTTCGCCAAGTTCTTCATGTTCCACATAGCTTACATTGGTGCGAACTGTCGTTGTATGGTGGAGCGAACAGGGGTCAGCACAGAATCAACGAGAGAACCTTTCACAGCATTCTGCGATCAGATCTATCTGAAAAAAAACAAAAAACAAAAAAAAGGGTTGACCTAGCCAGAGTCAACGGGACTGATCTACAAAGAAGCAAGTCCCTTCATTTGGAAGAATGCCGACTATACTGTTTCGAGCCGACCCTCTCGAGTGAAAAACCGCTGATAGGACTTTTGTAGCAAGTCCGCAACGCTTTACTTGGAACAGGACTCTCACAGTGGGGTGTTTGTAGCCTCCCGTGGTAGCCGTGTCAATGTCGAAATACTTGATGTCGATGCGAGTTGCCACTTGATCCTCGTGACTGACTCCTTCATAGATTAAAGCTGTTTGACGATGACCAAAGATGATTTTACCACGGCGCGAATCGACGAAATGAGGTACGAAAGTGAGCTGGTCGTTGACAAAAACATATACACCGCAGCTCAAGGAGGAGATCTCAAATGTGGAGATCTGCTGTGCGCGCTGGACAGGACGACTGCGCACCAATGCGGTTGATTGGGCTGTGTCCGACCTCAGAGATCGCAGAGTGTATTCGTCCGGCTGATTCCTAGACTCCGAGCAATTGATCGGCTGGCCGTTCATGCTGAGCTGGTGACGCGGTCTGCGCTGGCCATTGGTGAGGCCATACTTGGCGAGGAACTGTTTGCCTTTGTCGATCTCAAGGAAGACCACCTTGCCACAATTCTTGTGACCGAACTTCTCACAGATGAATTGAGTGATTTTGAACTCGTCGGCGAGGGTCTTGCGCATGAACTTCCTGAGGTCGCGTTCTGTGCAGCGGGGCGGTATACGGTTGACGAAGACTTCCATCTTGGGCTTGACAGACGGAAAGGAAAGAGATGTTGTGGGTTGCTGACGAGGAAAAGACACAGCACATCAAAATTGAGTGAAAGGTCAAGGAACCCAGTGAAGGAAAGGGATAGTGAAAGATGTAAATTGAAGTATTTGAGAACGTGTCTCAAGTAGAGATTGGGTGGCTCAGAAGCAGACTTGTCGGGTTGATTGACCGTGAACATGCAGGCAGCCGTCGTATGCATGGCTGTGGCGCTCTGGCTGCAGCTGCTGTGTAACATGGTGTCTTGACCGGCAAGGGAAGCATGTTCTCTTGACAGAATACTATGAGAAGTCACTGTTTGAAGAGTGCAAGACTGTGATGATCGATCGACTACGTGTAGTGCGAAGGTCATAAGTGATCAGAAGCAGGTGCGGTCCAAGCCATACAGGAAAGAACCTGGCGGCAAATGCCGGCCACAAGCGGGAGTCGTTTTCCTGACTTGTTGTTTCCAGCCTCCTGCTTTCCCAGCTGCTTGCGCACAATGGATTGCTCAAACAAAGGAGTATATGCGCTGTGATGGCATACCTGACAAACCTACCCCGAGATGAACATCTAGAATACGGGAAAAGGCCATGATCAGAAGACGAGAGAAGTTTGCTACGGAGATACTGCGGTTTCGAACAACTTTCTAGTAGAACCACACTGAAAACCCGATATGCATGTTTGTGACCATCTCCCGATCCTTTCGAGCCTCTTCGAACCCCAAATTCTATACTGATGCCCCAAAGCCGCACATCATCAACCTTAGGATACTGCTTTCGAGAAAAGATCTGTCTTGTTTGGGTTGCTGAATCTTGTCCAAGATCCTTTGACGCTTCTTGTCGACATGCTCAAGGTCGCTAAGCTCTTCCTCCTCCATGCCTTCTTCGATATCTTCCTCGTACATATCCGGTGTCGAACGGAGTCTCAAGGTCAATCGGAGATAGTCGCCTCGCTCGCAAGCCATGTTGTGGGTCGACTTTGCCTCAAAATGCCATCTAGTCATTTCCGTCAACGCAGGCACGAAGATGATCTTGGCCATGATTTCCAGGAGTGCCAGGATCATGAAGATTTCGGCATCGATATCAGGGCCATCTTCATAGAGTTCGAAATAGAAAGTTGCGCGAGGTATGATGGAGACTGTATGCTTAGCGATAAGGTGAGCCACTGGTCGGGCAGCCGACAGAGTCCGGAGGAAGTTCTTGCAGAAGGCAGGAGCTTCGCCAGTGATCCAAATTTCGACATTTGGGTCTGGAGAGCGTAGCTTAAAGAAGCTCAAGCCAGACAGACGACCATTGACCAGATCGACGATGCTTCTCATGTCTCCAGCCGTTAAAGTGTCAAGGCCATCGATTACGGTCAGATGCTCAAACATTCCACAAGTCGAAGGTGAGAGCTTCTGAAGAAACATGGAGAGAAAAGCTGACGCATCTTTGGAAAGTCCACTGCTTGAGAGCGATTCTCCGACAGTGTATGTAAGATCAGCATGGGCATACATCAGTGGCTTGGCCTCCCGGCAGAGCAGACGATTGCATCTGGCCAAACACAGAAGATCGCCAAAGTCAATATGTTTGACGGATGATGGCATGGGCGATAAAGGTATGTCGGTTGCGGGTGGTTCGTCTGGCAGCGTAAAGCAAGAAATGCGATTCCAGCAAGGTTTCCCATCGTCCGTCAGAGTGAATGAGATTCTGTCTTCGTCTCTGAGACGATCAACGAGCAGGAGGTGGTAGACCATGATCCTGACTTCGGGAGGCAGATCCACGAAGCGAGCCATCTTGAATGTTTGGTGTGGCTTCCAGATGACTTGGAAAGATGCTCTGAAGAGAATGCGACTTCCAGCAGGATTTGTGGTGAGGGATGTTGAAGGTGATCTAGACTAGTTGCTAGATTAATATCAGTTCAGGTGTTGATTGCGGCTGCTGTTTGCGTTCATTCTCACAAGGCCCAAGCATTCGGGTACGTGCATCAAACAGACTGTTTCTGACTTTGCCTACGCCGCTAGAAGGGTCTAAAAGTCATTGAGATACTGCTCAACAGAATTGAACTCTCAGGGCAAAATTCTGTCTTCAGCATCTAAGTTTCTGCAGTATCTCAATCCAAAGACAGTACAATGCCGGTGTCATCAGCAGTCTCTGACAGATGTACCGCAACATAAACGAAGAGAAAAAAGAAAACAAAGTGTCGGGTCAAAAACAAAGCCAAAAAAACCAATTGGCCCTTGAGAGCTCATTCGTGAAACATCTTTCAGCCCCCAAAGTCTGTCGACGCGACCAACCAAGATAGGAGTCGAACTCACCACCCTCTGGATTCTATTTACACTCGGATCTTTGGGAGGAAGAGGTTTACTCAGAAGTGTTTACTGGTCTTGCCCAATTGGGCTACACCACCTGCTTCTTGGGAGAAGGGCAGATCATTCTGGAATATATGTTCTTGAAGTGATGAGTGGTTGTGCTTTACTTCTCCTTCGAATGTGGCTTTTGTATACGCAATTATTGGTGTATCGTGACAGATTGCATTGTCAAGGAGCATTGAGACATTGGGGAAGCTGTCTTGCAAAGTAAAGTCACCTAACTGGCCTACTACTCTCGTATGTAGTGCTTTCTTTAGCTGCGACTGACCCTCTGTCTGACCCTATGCATGATTCTCAGCCAATACCAGAGTTTACTCATCACCTCTCTCTGCATCACCTCACCTTTAAAGTGCTCGTGGAGATCTTATCTCATTTGCTTGGTTTGGTGACCCAACAGAAAAGGGAATCAAGGCTTTTGACGTGTTTCTTCGACGACAAAGAACATACTGAATGCCGTCACCATGAGCTATCCAGTGGTCGGCTGATCTTAGATGGCAAAGATAAACGACAAGACAGTGGCCTCGATGCAGACTGGTGCTAGGTTGAAACCGTCTTTGATGAGTTGCATCAGGATGATGTGCATCTTGAGTCTGCTGTAGAAGGAAACAAGACCAGATTAAAGAGTGCAGAGTGCCTCTTGTGCGAAGGTATCCGAGGGTGACCCGGACAACGACCGGTCCGTTGGATAAAAGACAAACACGCTCAACGGCGGGTGAGATCGTACTTCTTATGTGTTGCATTGCAAACGTGTCGGATGATACCAATCAGACCATTAGGAGTGACAATGTCCTTTGCCTCGACGGTCCGAACAACGGGCATCATTCACGACGTTTCGCCGGCACGACTTCAATCTTTACCAATTTGCACGTACACTATAGTAATAAAGGTTATGATCAAACTCACGAATGTCTATTATAAGCTAGCTCATGTCATTTCATCCTATCCCGAAGGCTGCGTATCATTCGCCGGTTGTCTCTCGTCGCTCTCTCTGTCCTTGTCTGTCAGCCCACCATCCTTCTGATCCTGGCCTTGACCATCTGTGTGCTCTGTGAGGCCATAGAAGCTGCTGTCTGGCGCATTGACGAGCACAATTGAGTCTTGAGGGCCGCTTTTGGGACAGCACCTCTGACCTTTAAGTATCTCGGTGGTGCCCCAATAGATGTTGCCAGTGAGACTTGGACCCACAAACTTCGTCATTGCTTCAGACAGCAGCTCCAGGCACTCCACATAGCCAGGTCGTTGGTGCAGGATCAGTTTAGTGAGCGCAATTCTGTTCTGATTGCCCCCATCCATTCCCTTCACATAGACTTCAGTGTACAATGGATTACCGGCCTTTTGGAGAGCATCTTCCCAGTCTGCAAATGTGATCAGAATTTGGGTTGTAATCCAGGGGTAATCAAGGCCAGTAGGTGGCTGACAGCCAGCAATGTCTCGACAAGCATCTTGAAGAACCGTTGTCAAGAGTTCGAATCCTGTAGGGATGTAGCCATCGCCGTCGTTCTCTTGACCATGCCGATGGAAAGATTGGCCATTGTGCCCGCAATCGCGCTGTTGAGATTCTCGTGGACTACAAGACGCCACTGATCGTGCACAAAAGTTCGGAAGTTTCTCCACTCCTCGACCACCGAGCAGATTGCCATATAATAATCTGTAATCAAGTCCTCGGGGCCGTCGACGATGCGATAGCTTTCGATCGGCAGTTCCTCCTCGAGATCGTCACGATTGTTTGTGGGGACTTCCTTATGATGCTTTCCTCCTTTACGGGCACGTTTGCTCTTCTTTGACTTCTTGTGCTTGACGGATTGAGTCGCGTTTGTTTCGGGTGAATCTTTGTCTTCATCCTCACTGGCGCCGACATCTGAAGTGTCGTTGGCAAGTGATGAATAAAGATTGGAGATGTCGTGCTCGATGCTTTCTTGGTTCTCAGCATCTTCGGATTCAACGCGCTGCTTTGAAATCCACACAGTACCGCCAAGTATCTCGAACACGGCCTCAAGCACATTAATGAAATGCTTGTGCGCAGAGTTACTTTTCTCCAGGTCGAGATCCGCAATGACCATAGCAAGCTCTTCGAACATCTTGTGCGCAGCCAACCTTGCTTTTATGACGGAGCGAAGCAGTCGGAAGATGATTGATGGGACAATGCATTGAGAGCAACTGGCAACACGCTTCGACATTGGAACCAATTCGGAGACGGTGGTCTGTCCACTGACGTTCAGGTCATCGTTCGTGCCTTCTGTCCTGATGATGGTGTTTGAAGTGTGCACCAGCCAGTAAACCAGGTAACGAGTGTCCCTTTTGTACTCCAAGTACGAGTTGCGTGTAGCCATGGTGGGTGGATGGTTGATCGATAGCTGACGAATAGTTGTGGCCTTGTGATACTGGTATCCTTGGTTTCGAGGCAGACACGCAGATCTCATAGAGATAGGAGGACCTTGTTCGAGGGTTTGAGAGTAGAGATCACGCCTGCGTGGACTTGATCAGTCCTGTTCGTCGCAGTGTATGGATGAATAGGCCTCCTTTGAGCAAGAGGAAACACGCAACACTTTTGAGGGAGTGGTTGATTGTGTGCTTTGATTCTTGTTGTATGTCGTTGCAATTCAGGTCATGCTCGAAGGATAAAGAAAAGCGCAAAACAACAGATGTTGTGGTAAACGATTCAAATGGTCGATTCTTTGGTCTCTTCGTTGCCGTGCCGAACGTCGAAGTTTGTCTCGTCCGGAGAAGCTCGCTTTAGCTTCGTTGTTCTATCACTCGAGGAGTTCCTTGCCGATTTCCTTGTAAGACATGCCCACTAAGGTCGAACAGTCTTCGATATGGCTTGCGGGTATCTCGAGATGGTCGACACGCAAATTGGCGACGTAGCCTCGAGTACAACATCGGGCTCCTGAGGCTTAACCTCAGACGTCTGAGCCAGATATGGCCTACCCAAACCTGTTCTCCGTGTGAATGACCTCCATGGCGTAACAAACTTCGCAGCCTAGCAGTCCGATACAATGGTCGTCCACAGGGAGCCATTTTGGAAGACCCGGGAGTGGAATCGCCTGCGAAATGACTCCAATCATCCAGGAACTCCAAATCGCCCTCATCAGGCCTCTTTCCTTCTACTACTTCATCTCGCCCTCAAATTGCCGCAATGACCAAGGAACACCTCTCTCACCGCCGCCGAAAAACAGCTTAGTAAGAAAAAAAACTCACCGAACATCAAGCCTCAGCTATAAAAGCTCAAGCATTCCTTGCTCTCTTTTTTCTCTTCTCCATCTCTCCCGCATACCTAATCCCCTAATCCTCTGTCGCCCCATTGCTGTCTTGGTTTCCTGACCGGGATGTGAAGGGGATCTCTTTTTTTTTCAGTCTTTCTTTCATGAGATTTCCGATCAAGCTCTATTGCAGGTCATTGTAAGACTGGTAGGTCTGATATGCTGGATTTTGGCCTTGGACGAGACAGCATAGCTTTCTGGCTCGACGGGGCATTGGAGCCCGGAGGCTCGGTGACCTTTGTTCTCGTTGAGTGGTATCTTTTCAGAGCTTTTGCTGCACGTCATGGAGGGTATAGCTCGACATTGGACTCGTCAAGGTCATTCTTGCTGTTCGGGTTGGAGGTTTGCTTCAATCACGATGTTGCCTTACAAGCGTTCAGACTAGCGTTGAGCCCACTGGTTGAGAGAAGACGCGAAGGGATCGATGTCAGGCCTGCCATTTTACAGCGATATGAGACCCTTCGCGATATTGGTACAGAGCAGCTGCAAGGATCATGTTGAACTATGAGCTTTGCATAGAGTGAACAGACCCATGCACGTCGATGATGGAAACAGGATGGAAGTTGAGGTGAACCATGGGTCCGTGCACAGGCAGGCATCCCTTGCTTCTGGAAGGTGTAATATTATCGGTCAAATGCCGAACGTATTCAGCTGTACTTTCACGAGAAGATTGAGAACCATCTACAAGAGAATGCTGTCTTCCATGAATGTGTTTCTGTATACGCTTAACATCTTCCAATGGTATCCTCTTCGGCTTCTTTGATTCACAATAAAAGCCATGACTGAACAACGCAATCCGCAAAAAGAACGACAAGGTCCCAATACGAAAAAGTGATTTTGTTTGAATCTAGACCGACGAGCCGACTTGCGAAACTATTGCGGAGCAGGGACACCGTGAGTGTGGCCCTGAGGGGCAGTGCCAGCGGTCAGGCCGGCGTCGGCGTCACCAGGAAGACCGTGAGTGACAGAGGCGCCGGTGTTCTCGATGACGTTGTCACCCTTCTTCTCCCAGGCAGCGGGCTTGACCCATTGGGAGTCTTGCCAGGGGCCGGCGTCAGAGAACTCGCAGCCACCTTGGCACTGGCAGGAACCGCCAAACTGCTTGGGCAGGTTCTCCTTGGGAATCTGAGCGAGCAGCTCCTTCTCATAGCCGCTGCCGAGGACGTGGATCTTTGCGACGGTGACGGGGTCGAGGAATTTCTTGACCATGCTGAAGACTGATGAGAAGCCCCAGGGTGCGTTGATCAGGTAGAGCTTGCCCATGCGCTCGGGGTAGTAGTTTTGAGAGATGGCCGAGGCCTTTTGCACGTAGCCGTAGACGCTGCTGACGTTGGTAAGACCGACACCCTTGAGGTCCATGATGGTGCAAGAGGTTTCGAGGAGATGGCCGGACTTGCGCGAGCAAGCGGGCAGGCGAGGGTCGGCGACCTTCTCGTACTCGACGACCAAGTTCTGCAGCATGCGCTCTTCTGAGGTGATCTTGTACATGGCGGTGAGGTTGATCTTGCCGAGCTGCTCAATGTAGAGGGGGCGGCCGTCCTGCGGCGTTGTCAGTGTTTTGTGCCATGTGAATTGCAGTGTCGAATCGTCGTCACCTTGTCGGTCTTGTGATAGTATTGCGGGTAGTACTTGAAGACCTCCTCCTTCTCCTTGTACTCGAACGACTGCAGCAGGTGGTCGACACCGCCGCCAAAGTCCTTTCTCCACTTCTCGCAGTCGATGAACCTGCGGCATCTGTGTCAGTCCCAATTGATGCTCGACTTTCCATCAAAACATACATCTGCTTGGCGTGCTCGACAACAAACTTTCTGGCGCGCAGGAAACGGAGCATGGTCAAGGTGTCGAGGCGCTCGTGGAAGCCGGCCTGCTCAAGAGCAGCGCGGAGCTGGTGAACTTGGGCATCCTGCTCCGGTGTGGTGTGGCCGGGGTGTCCGCTCTGGTTGGTGTTGCTAACAGTAGGGAAGTCGTAGTGGTCGTACTTGGGGTCCTGGTTGATCTGAGCCATTGCGAAGTAGTGACGCAGCTGTTCGCCGTCGTTGGGTATAATTCAAAAAGGGGTGAGTTGGCGTCGGGCTCGAAAATCAACAAAGGAGTGTCTGGAATTAAGCGTGGATGCTTCGAGTCAAGATGTGGATGACAGGAGGGCGGGGTGTGAGGGAAGAAGGTTGGGTAGATGGAGCCCGGTGGATTATTTTGTTTGTAGGGGTTTCGCTGTCCGCTCGCTGTCCTCAGAGAGCAGCCACTGCAGCCACTGCCTGCCAGCCAGCGCCCCTCAATCCAAGCCGCCGAAATGACGCTAAGCGTCATGATCAAAGCTTCTTCGCCCTTTAATAACACAACACGAAAGCCACTTCTATATTTCACACTCTGTCTAGACACACACGTAATCAACACATTCAAACAGGCGTGAGCTTTCTTCCAAGATTCACTATGACCAAATGTTACTTGCTACCAATCGGACTGCTAATCAATCTGCCCTTGCCCTTGTCACCTTCCAACAACAGTGCCTCGTTCTGTGCTTTCTCCGCTCCTGCCATGGTGTCGAGGTCATCGTCTGTGAAGCCACTGTAGCCCGAAAGCATCGAGCTACTGCGTCCTCTGACTTGATTCCCACCGCCATTGCTCAGCCCTCCAAATCCTTGGCCAAACCCTCCGCCAAACATGCTGAAATCGAATGCGTTGGCTTGGCGGTTGGGGGGTCCGTTGGTGCCGGGGAGGTTGCCTTCAGGAGTGGGAGGTCCAGAGAGAGTTTGTTGCTGCTGTACGACAAGGTTGCTGAGATATTCCATGTGTGCGAACGCCTCATTTGCTCGGAGTGTGTTTTCTTCGGCGTCCTTGTTACTTTGCTGTGTCCAATACAAGAGATTCGCTTCCTGGCGCTGATATTCAGAGATGCGGTTTGCCCGCTCCTGATCGTGTTTCTGTCTAGCGCTCATGTCGGCGTTCTTCTGATTCGTCAGACGGTCCAGTTGCTCAGTCAGCTTGCCCTTGCGAGTCCCAAGTCGTTCGCGCTTCTGGGCAGCTGAACTCAACTCTGAAGTGACTTGCGAAATCTCGCGTTGAGCTTGACTTCGCGCAGCTTCGAGATCAGCCAGGGCAGCAGTTTTCTTGTCACAGGCAGCCTGCCAAGCACGCTTCTTCTCGTTGTACTCGCGAAGCTCGGCTTGAGGAATCTCGCCCAGCGCATCTGTCTCATCCTTGAGGGCCGCCGTTGCTTCATTTGCTTGTCGCAAGTGCTGAGTCAACTGCAAGATTCTCTGACGCTGGCGTTCATCCTGGCCTCCACTCGAGGCAACCTTGGCATGGAGCTGGTCAATCTCTTTGCGAACAGCCGACGCCGCATTCTTGTGATCACGACGAGCACGCTTGAGCTTGTTGCGAGCATCCTCGCGCTTCATTTCGGCAGCTGCGATGGATTGCTTCAAGGTTGAAATGGGCGAAAGCGGACGAAGAGATTGTGGTTGAGGAGGTGCGGTGACAGTCGAGGCCTGCTCTGTGTTGGGAGCAGGCAGCGTAACAAGGCTGCTAGAACACAGGATGCTGTGATCAGACATGTTGACCAGCTCGCAACTGTAGTTAGTCAAAGGCGTCAGGCCAGAAATCTCACCGTGCCACACCGTGTCCGTTCCTTCTCCTTCCTCGGTGATCTTGGTCGATCCCCAATCTGCGCCATTCATGCGAACGAAGAAAGGCTTGGACTTGTCAATACCCACACCGGTGTGGGTATTCGAATCATCCTTTGATCTAGAAGTTCCGGAAAAGGTTGGGAGGTATGCACGGAAAAGAATGTCGGCGGGACGAATGTCGAGTATAGAGATGCGATCGTCTATAGCAATGCGAGGGAGGAGTTGGTTGTCGTTGTTGGTATCTTGAGCAGAAGCCTCTGCTTGGTCGTCGGAAGCCTGTTTCTGTTCCATCTCTTTCAAAAAGGTTACTTTTGTACTGGCGATAGCCGCCCATAGCGGTTGCCGGCTGCGCACTTGGGTCGCATGTTTTTTCTTTTTTCTGCTTGCCGAAACACGTTGGTTGTTGTCTCGTATCGCGGGAGAAGGTCCTGATGGTCGTCCGTCAGTGCTCAAGCCGCCAGCAGGTTCCTGGCCCGAATCGCCAGAACTCGTCGACAACTTGAGCCCGTCCCCGTACGATCCTGCTTCGGGATCCTGCTTCTTGTTCGCGCCGCCACGTGATTGATTGGTATAGCTTGACAAAACGCGACGAACAAGAGTCAGCATGCCCTGAGCAAGAATATGACAGCCGAGCAGAGCTCGGTACCAACCATAGACAGGATTTGGCGAAGAAGAGATGTCGGCAGAGAGAATCGGACTCCAGTGTAGGCCGATGCCAAGATTTTGCAGCAGCGAGCGTAGATAGTCCAAAGCAGTGAGGTGTAGTTTGTTGTGTCGAAAAATATGAGATAATATGACAAGGATGCCGCATGTGACGATGCTGTTGAACGAGGTGTCATTTCCTGCAGACGCACCACTGAGAGAAATGGCTATGACCGCTTGACTGAGGTCCAGGTAAATGCTCTGCAGGAATAGGTTGCTGCACAGGTAAAACAAGGTCATCACAGCATCGAAAACGAGAATGACAAAAAGCGATGGTCCACCAGTAGTCGTGGCATGAAACCAGTCTCCGAGAGGAGGCATTCCATTCCATGAGCTCCACGAGATACCGGCGGCGGGAGGGACGAACGTAAGAGAAGCGAAGAGACTGTGGATGAGCATGATGAGAGCGGGAGGGAGCGACATCAGCAGGATCAGAATGGCAATGGCATCTGACAGCGGGCAAGCGCTGAGGATGGTCATGGCCATGGAGAGACTGCTGCTGGCCGAGCGGCCCACGAGCTTGGAGGTATTGACAGAGGAGCTGTAGGCGGGGGCATCGGACACGCGACGTGAGGACTCGGAGGGAGCGGCCGTGGCAGAGGGAGTGCTGCTCGCGGTAGCCATGTCGTCGTCGGGCAGCGAAACGGGCGAGTCGTCGGCGATGTCGTGGTCATTTGGACAGTCTAGAGCGGCAGCAGGGAGCGAGTGCGAGGGCTGCCCATTGGTGGTCGGAAGGTGGTTGTTGGACCGCTGCTTGGTGATGCGCTTGCCAGGGGCAGGTTTGGCCAAACCGCTCTCATGACGGTGCTGATTTGCGGTATTCTTTTGCTTGGCCTTTGGCGGCATCAGCGCGCCGCCAGCGGGTGGTTTTTCTCGTGCAACAGAGCCCGGCGATGCGGTCGCGGGGCTGCAGGGACGAGAACGGATAGGGAAGAGTCGAAAGAATGGAGGCGGTGGTGGCGGAGAGAAAATGCTATGCAAATGTCAAAAGACGACCAGCCGGCGGCTTCTTAGGGGAACAAACGGGCTCTCGCTCACGATGCGTAAGAGCCAGCACCAGTTATGAAAAGCCCGCTATGCTCCCGAAACACAACCATGCAATCATGTCATGTGACGTCTTCGTTTTCCGCAAGACCAAAGCAGCCTCTTGGTCACCGCCAGTTTTTCTTGACAATTAGGTTGCCTTTAGGCCCAAAGCTAGGTGAGCTTGCGAGAAGCAAGAGCTTGTTCCTGTCTGCCCTCGAAGCTGGCAAGAACTCGACTTTTTGTCCTTGTACTTTCTGCTGCTTCCCCCTCACACTTGAATCTTGACCGTATCGTCAAGATATTCTCTGCATATCTTGACACATGATTCTTCCAGCTCGTGTGACGGACCAAAAGCACGAGCAGCATGTGCGCAGAACCGCTGCTGCATGCGCATCCCAGCGCGTCTGCAAGACTTGACTTTTGAATCAAGTCATGGACTGGCGCTGTCGATCTTTTCATGCCGCTCACGTTTTCCTGACTCCCCGACGCCAATCGGCTTGCTCTTTCCTTTTCGGCCAAACCTACCACACTTGGGACTTAGCATCTACTTCGTCGTTTTCACAGGTGTTTTGTACGTGCCTGACGCCTTGTAACTCGCCTGTAACGGCCATCTCAGAATACGCGAGAGTCAGTATCAAAACTGCGGGGCAATAATATATAGTATCCAGCTCCTGGTCTTCCCTCCGCAATATGTGGCTTGTTGATCTCGTCTATCTATCCCGGCTATCAACACTGTTGCCGGCATCTAGACGACTCTATCTCTATTCATCAATTCATGTGGTTATATCGGACTTGTGTTATTGCCTAGCAACCCCCATATCCTCCACAGCGTCGGGTCTATCCCAAGTTTCCTGCTCTAATGCTCTGACCTCGTCGAGCAAACTCCTCACCTTGTCACTGTTCGTCTTCTTCGCCTCCTCTTGCAGTGCCCATGTCGTGCGGAACGCGTCCACCATAAAAGGCAATAAAGGCGCCTTCTTTCCTGCTCGATAGTCATAGACGACAATATCTTCGAAGCATCGAGCGGCCGGCCGTTGTTGCAATTCAGACAAAATGACAACATCCAGGACGAATGAATCTGTTTCGGCCGTAGGTTCAGACGCGAGTTTATGGTAGACGGAAATGTGATCGGGCCATTTCATTGGCTGCAGCCCTGTCGCATCAGTGAGCTGTACCCAAGCCCAGCTAGGGGACTACGCAAGAGGACCTCTGGTGTTAACATACAAACTTGTAATCAGTGCGAATGCTTCGCAGGATCAAACCCAGACTCTTCGGCGTCATGAGTTCAATCCACTCTCTCCGGTGCCTGTGATCAATGCTCGCAAAATTCCTAGTCCAGTTGACACGCGCAGACTCGGCGTAGCGATTATACATGACATTGTTAACATGCCTATCACCACCTCAGCAATCATCTCAAACACTCTTCTTCTTCGACAACTCACCCCTACACCCATCAGCAATCCTTCCTCGTCACAGCAGTATCTCAACTCACCATACTGTCCATCTCGCCCCAAACGACCGCATGCCGATAAAACCCCCTCCGGTCTTCAGAAGTCAAAAAGCCCTCACTGCCAGCGACCAATTCGCGCCAATCTCTTGCTACGGTGTCGAGGACTGCGCCTGCTCTGGCGACTTGAGCGGGTTGCATGCCAAAGGTCATGCATTTGCCTAATCGCTGCTTGACGTCTGCCAGCCATCGCGGGCTGAGTGATTTGGTCGCTGGTGCGGTGGTGGTGGAGCGCAGACGGATGGACGAGTGGACGTATTGTCTGCTGGAGAGGCAATCGGCGATGGGGCGGAGGGGTGTACGCATGCTGGGAAGAGAGGTGAATCTATACTGATACAATCGCAATGGCATCGGGGCAGTAAACAGTGTTACGAAGCTCGGTAAGGGTTGCCGAGGTGCATGTGATGAGAGAACCCCCGCACAAAAAAAGGACCACAATCAGCATCATCCACACGCAGAAAGGCGTCATGGTTCTGCATGCATTCCCGTTGCCATCATTCTTCGATTGAGCTTCTTCTGACCTCTTGTGCCATTTTCTGCTTAATCACCATATAACCTTGCGTCGAAAACATACAAACAGACAAACATGAGTTCATCGACATCGTTGCGCCACCAAGTTATCCGCATCTACAAGGAATTGCTCTATCTGGGACGCGAGTATCCGCTTGGTTACGACTACTTCCGCCCTCGTCTGCACAAGGCCTTTTCCAGCAAGGCAGATCTGACCAGCGAGACCGACATCAAAAAGGGAATTGAAAGCGCCGAATATGTGAAGAAGGAGATAGAAGCATTGTAAGTCGAGCCCTGCCGCTATCCTTGATTCCAAACCAGTCGGAATGAAAAATACTTTGCTATGCGAAAGAGAAACACGTGCTGTCGTTTTCCGTGTTTTGCTTGTCCCTCCGCCATCTGACCTATTTACAAGATAATCCCAATCGTCTCTGTACAAATTGTGGAAAGAAAGCTGACTGTCTGTGTCAAGATATTATCTCAAGCGCTACCGAGCACTCAAGCAAAGATACGAGAAATCATGAAGCAAGGTGAAAACCAGTTTCTTAATTGCTTGCTTCAGACTTGGTGGCCCACCAAGCACCAATCTCAAGAACCTCGCTGCCGCCACCACTATTCTCTTGGTCGAAAAGAGAAGCCATCATGTTCGACCACCAGCGCGTCCATTCTTCAGAGTTCTTGCCGCTTGCTTCTTTGAGCAGTGGTTCGAGACTCTCGATCTTTTGGATCACTGTCAGGAGGGCTGTTGATCGGACTGCTGCTTGGTCGTCTGTGAGCATTGGTTCTCCGGACTTGGATTTCCCTTTCGGTGATGTGCCGAAGAGGTTGCCGCTGCTTCCTGAGCGAATGAGCTTGCCTTCTGGATCTTTCTCCCAGCGCATTTGGCCAAGCGGCACGGCGATGCGGCGGGATGTGACGTCCACGAGCTCGGTTTCTTGATACAAGATCTCGGCCATTCGCGTACATGGAGAAGACGGCAGGTTCAATTTGTCCAGAGCAGCGTGAATCCACGTATTGGAGTCGGCGATGTATTTGTTCTGAGCAGGCGCGAATGGTGTAGCGGGAGAAATGAGATAGGTCTTCGTATCTCTTGACGTCTGTTCTTCCTCTGCAGTCATTCCTCTTGGTGGTGGCGGCTGTGGTAACAGGCAGCGCAACACATGATCGGATTCCCAGATCTCGAGTGTGCCTTTGGGAGCCAGGATTCGTAATGTCTCGTCGACGAAGCGCTGGCTCTCTACACCCATGGGAACCGTCAAAGACAGATCCTTCAGCATGATGTAGTCAAAAGAATTGTCTTCGAACGGCCATGGGAAGTGCCTGAAGTCGTGCTGCACGAATGTCCAATTCACACCCTGCCGTCTCAAATCCGGCGCCAATGGTGCGAAGTCCAGTCCCGTGAACTCGACATTGGGATATCCCAAGCTGGTAAACCATTCATGGCAGCTTCCTGTCCAAAACGCACTTCCGCATCCCATTTCCAAGACTCTTTTTGGCACATCTTTGGCGACATTCGGGACGCAAGACGGTTTTCCGAGGATCGTCATTCCAAGCAGTGTTCTCAATGATTGCCTTTGGATTTCGGTGAGGTCGCAAGGAAGAGGATAGGGCACGTCTCGCAGATATCGGCGACCATAGCGGAGTTCGAAAGGATTGGCGACCAAGTTGTGGGAGGAAGAGCTGGCAGCAGAGGAAATGCTGCCGCTCGTGCCTTGGCGGTGCTGGCGAATTGTAGCTGTGTCCATGTCTCCGGGTTTGGTCGTCAGGTCGGAAGAGGCAGAGTCCTTTCTATAGAGACTAAACAGCGGATCGGATGCTGTCGAAGCTGCTCTGCGACGGGCTTTGCGAAACGGAGAAGTGGAACGGGATAGCGAAAGCGGCGAAGTTGGAGGCGACGAGGGCGAAGATGCGGAGGGAGTCGGAGGTGAGGAAGGATGAGGAGACGAGTTCACATGGCCAGAGGAAGTACGCTGCCGGCGATAGGCAGTAGTATTGTGTCTGGGCGCATTGTAATGAAAATACGCGAAACCATCCATGGCGGCACTCGGGTTTGGGCAGGCTGAGACCCACACCGACTCAAGAAGCTCGAGGCTCGAGCGCTGCTGTACCGGCCGTGCACGGCACTGGGTGTGGAGAGTCTGCGTGTGGCCTTGGAGAAGTGAGAGGACGACACCGTTTCGATAAGATAGAGGACCGTTGGATGCTGAGGCAATAATGTGTCCAAGGACCTGGGGAGTACGATGGCTCTTGTACACTGACGGCTGAATATTTGCTGTCAGAATCGGGCAGAATCAGCAAGGCGAAAAGAACCAAGGACTCTGTGAGACGCTGCGAGCACGAAAGGGCGCGTTAGGTCGAGGCGACAGAGACACGACAACGAGTGCCATCCGAGACAAAGAGACGGCGGCGCTGCACAACTATATACATGGTTGGAAGGATGAAGGTTTGTTGTCGCTTAGGGTATAACACCTCATGACCCCTCCCGACCGGGACGCTTGTTCAGCCCCACGTCTGGAACAGATGGATGGATATCATGTTAAATCACAGGGGCAGATGGGCTTTTGCTTCCTTCAGCCTCAGCTCACGCACGCTGTCGCATCCAAATTGTAACTTGTGGCTGTCTGTCGAAATTGACATCTGGCGAACATGGTCTGTTCAGGAGCTCAGGTCGTGTCTCTAGTAAAGGCTGCGGGCCGAGGTGAGCAGCTACAGGATTCGATATGCCAGGAACTCTGCAAGAGCTTCTGATCAGCCGAGATGAAACAAGTATGCGACAGTCAACATCGACTTGGGTGCAGGTGGCGGGCTGTTGGACGTGTGTGACCTGAGGTGCTCCCTTGTGTCTTCTCCTGGATAAGAGGACAGGAAGCAAGTGGACAAGCTAGTCGGGAGAGGATGATTGGCCAGTGAGCATTTTTCTTTCACCACTTGACTAGACAGATAAGCACCATGCTCCAGCACTGGTGTAGCCTCAATGATAGTCAATGTCTTGATAGCAAGATTTGATGTGATTGATTTCCTCCAGACAAAGTACTCTAGAATGGCTAGCAGCTCCTCGTAGGTGAAGGTCTTGGCGGACGACATCTCGAATCGCAGCTGGCCTGAAGACTGCACTCCGCCGTCCTCACAACCTCCATCGAGCGACGACGTCTAGTATTCTTTCTGACGAGCATTGAGTGATAGCGGTACGTCGTCGGCCCTCCTCTTGACCTTGACAGGCCTTCGTCCACGCAAGCAGACGGCCGTATGAGGCCACGGTCTGTGACTAAGAGCCCCGACACTGACATCGTCGTCCGCCAGCGCAGCACATACTTGGCCGCGATTAACCAACCACCGCCATCGCTCGCTATCCGTCCACTACACCGTCGCTCGCACCGAGATCCACCACCGCTTTGGCAACTACGCACAATCCCCACGACCGCCCCGTCTCGATCCTGTTTCCACCCCGTCCTCCCGCCTCGGACACGTCGCAAGGTTCAACCGACATCGCGCCTGTCGCAGCCCTCGACCTCGCCGCCGCTTTCGCACCGCCAATCCAGCAGCGGCTGGCCATTTGACCCGTGGGATTGGTTCAATGTTGAAGAAAAGAAGAAGCCGTCGCCCGTCTCTCGTCACCGCCTCCCTCCATTCCTAGATGGCCGATGGTGCCTTTCGGTTCCAAGGAGCCGGCCAATATTTCTACCAACCACAGTCGCAGCGCCAGCTCCAAGCTCGTCACGGCTCGCCCATCACCACCACCTCACAGCGCATCCCCTTCCACAACCAAGACACTCCCTCGCCGAATCGCTCGCCTGGTGCCAACTCGCCCGCTTTTACCATGTTCAACCAGCATGGCCTCCTCAACGGCAACAGTCATCAGCGCTTCCAGATGCACATGAACATGCCCAAGCAGTTTGGCCAGCAACAGCAGTCCCAGCAGAACCTGCAGTCTCACCACCAAAACCAAGCCCACTCTCAACAGCAGCAGCAGTCCCACCATGCGCAGCACGGGCACCACCACGACGCCTTCGCCTCTCACTCGCACAACCTCTCCAGCTCGACGCCTCACTTCACTCCTAGCCACATGCAGAGTCAGACCCCGCTTAGCACGCACAGCCAACTGAGCAAGCCCACCACTAGCGAACACTGGCAGGAGCAAATTCGATTGGCCCAAGCCTCGCGTGACGCTACTCAACCCCACTACTACGCCAGAAATGCCCATGTCGCTAGTCGGCAGGCCATTGCCCAGCTGGGGCCCGGTGCTCGGAAGACCGAAGAGAACAAGGAAGAGCGTGGGAGGAGAATGCCATACCACGATGAGAAGCATCCGTTCACTGCCCTCGACTTTGGTGGCCAAGGTCTGCGTGCTCTCGCAGGCAATCTGTTCAGATACTACTTCCTCGAGAAGCTCTACGTCAATCAGAACAAGCTTAATTGGCTGGTGCCTGAGATTGGACAACTGCGCCGACTGACTTTCCTCGACCTCTCACAAAATGATCTCTCATCCGTCCCGCCGGAAATCGGCATGCTTACCAACCTTCGTACCCTCCTCCTCATTGACAACAACCTCGTGGATCTGCCCAGCGAGCTTGGTTACCTCTATCAGCTGGAAACACTCGGCCTCGAGGGCAACCCTCTGAACGAGAACATCAAGGACATAATTGCTGAATCGGGCACTGGAGAATTGATTCGAACCTTGCGTGAACACGCTCAGGGTCCAGAACCCCCCATGGAGCGGGATTGGATCGTTCTCGATGAAGCCCCCTCCGGCGAGCAAGAGCGTTTCGTGGTGTTCAGTCACAATATTCTTTGCGATAAGTACACAACTGAAGCTCAGTATGGCTACGCCCCTTCACACGCTCTGTTATGGGAAAACCGCCGGGAGGCTCTTTTGAGCGAAATAAGACAACGCCGAGCCGACATCATCTGTTTACAGGAGATTGACGCCGAGAGTTTCAACGAATACTTCCGCCCTCAGCTTGCTCACGACGACTACAGAGGCATCTTCTGGCAAAAGTCGCGTGCCAATACCATGTCTGAAAAGAATGCCAAGTTGGTCGATGGCTGCGCCACTTTCTACAACAACACCAAGTACATTTTGCTTGACAAGCAGCTTGTCGAATTCGGTCGAACGGCTATTAACCGTCCCGACATGAAGGGCGAGCACGACATTTTCAACCGTGTCATGACTCGTGATGACATTGCCACTATAGCATTCTTGGAGAGTCGTCAAACTGGTGCCCGGCAAATGGTCGTCAACCTGCATTTGTTCTGGGACCCGCAATTCAAGGATGTCAAGGTCGTTCAAGTTGCTATTCTGTTAGAGCAGCTTAATCGCCTGAGCAGAGAATATGCAAAGTGGCCAGCGCTCAAGGACAAGGAGTTGTTCCGATATGCCAATGGTGACGAAGTGGACGAGGAGCCAGTCGTCAAGGCACCTCCGGCCCCTTCGCAAGAATATGCCTCGCCTACAGACATTCCGCTCATCATTTGCGGTGATTTCAACAGTACCTCTGATAGTGGTGTGTACGACTTGCTGGCTCATGGATCACTTTCATCTTCGCATGACGATCTAGCTGGCCGCAAATACGGCAACTTTACGAAGGAGGGTATGACCCATCCTTTCAGCCTAAAGTCCTCGTACTCTCACATTGGCGAGCTTGAATTCACCAACTACACCCCTACTTTCGTGGGCTGTATCGACTACATTTGGTACTCGACCAACGCTCTGACCGTGACGGGTCTCCTTGGAGAGATTGACAAGCAATACCTCAGCCGAGTGCCTGGCTTCCCTCACATTTACCACCCCTCGGACCATATCAACCTTGTGGCTGAGTTCGCGGTCAAGGTTAGGAAGGAATCTAAGAGATCAGAAGCAGACTTCGGGCACGATCATAGGCACCGATAGAAGAGGGGTGCCAATGAGACGCTGCAGAAGCTTATACTAGCCTGTCTTGATTGACGACACGACCCACAAAAAACAATCCAAATATTTCACGCATGAGAAACGGAATGGGGGAAAGGAGCCTGTCAGGAGTCTTGAGTGTTGTTTTTCTCTCATTGGAAATCGAGGCGCTTTCGATCGGACCGGGAATCTTTTTTGAGGAAACATTTGCAAGGAACGGAGGAAGTGGTATTTTCTTCTTTGCAGGCTGGCTGGCTGAGAAGATGACTGCTGGGGGGAAGAAGGGCAGAGATAGGGATGGGATCATGGGGTGCAATCTCAGATGTGTTTTGTAGTGTGTGTCTTTTCTTCTTTCTTTCTCGGGTGTTTTCTTCTTTTTCGAGTTTACAATTTCCGCTTCTTGGACCTTCTTTGATTCTGCTTCCTTTTCTGCTCAATGATGTGCGTGATAGACCGGCGTCCCGCGCGTGCTTTGAGTGGATGATCATGACTTCTTGTCAATGATATGCTGTGTGTCGACCAGCGTGTATAGTCATGCTGTTTCTCGAGTGGCTGGTAGACAGTGTAGCTCAGCGGAAATGGAGGAGCATGTCAAAGAAAAAGACCGCTCCAGTTTACGTGGCCTGTTTGTCTAGCTATCTCTATCTCGTATGCCTTTTGCTCGCTCATGCATGTTTTGCCAGAGAACCTCACATGACTTGACTTAGTGAGACTTAGTGGCCTCACGCGCAGGGTGGGTTCCGCTTTGAATCTTTGGACACCAGCGTCATTTGACTATTCCGAATGCATGAAACATGGAACACGGAGGGATACACCTGTAAGGTTTTCAAATTCAGTTTCCATGGTCTTGCCACCTTCATACCGTCTTTTAAACAGCCGTGTAGTCAGCCCTTGCAGATGTTGTTGCTGCCGATTGATGCAGTCAGGGTGGTACCGACAGCGATATGGAGCGCCAAGACATTATGCCGTGATGACAAGTTATGTAGAAATGTGCACATCCACCGCCGCAAACGAGTTTCTCCATCAAGCGCTTGGACTTTGGACCCCCGCTTGCATCAGCGGCGACGTGCGTGACCTGCGTGGATAAGGATCCTGATCGGACAGTTCAGCAGGCATGACTTTGCTCGACTCATCGTTGTGCAAGCAAAGCGCTCTCTTTTGTGCACTTTTCGCAGTCCATTTGCTGCAGCAGCAGCAGCATCACCAGTCGCTTTCGGGCAGTGAACCATCATAGCAACCACGACATCAAAGACAAGCACGCTCTGTCGGCCTCGCTCCCAGATCAATCGTTCCTCCTCTGCTCCACTCCTCCTTCATCCTGACGTTGGATGTCCGCTTAGCTTCTGTGACTTTTTGTTCTTTTGCCTGCATCTCTTGCCCTTCACTTACCCGCACACTATCGCTCATCCTTGCCACAGTTCGTCTCCTCTCACTCTCTTATCCTCGTCAGCTTCGTCTCCCCAGCAAATTTCCTAGTCATGGCTACCCAAGTTCACTGTGCCTACTGCTTCGAATCGCTTGTTGCCAGCTTTGAAGGAAGACAACCACTGTCATTATCTCAGGTCGACGAACTCTGGGCCGAACACCATGGCAGCAAAGAGGAGGATGATCTGAACGAGTCCGATGGCGAAGACGGTGAGGCAGCGCCAGCAGCATCACGCGTACCCGCCATCTCCCGCCTTCTCAACACCACTCCTCCCACTTCCAACTCGTCCTCGTCCAGCTTGACGTCGCGATCCACCCAAGCCTCGACCTCCACTCAAGTCTCAACATCCTCGAGCCGAACATCTCTCTCCTCTCGATCCAACGTCTCTCCCGATGACTCGTATCCGCTGTTTGTGACTTGGAACACCATCTCTCGTAATGGCAGCAAGTCTTTGCGTGGCTGTATCGGCACTTTCGCTGCTCAACCTCTCGAAATCGGCCTGCGCGACTATGCTCTGACTTCTGCTTTTGAAGACAGCCGCTTCCCGCCCATTCCCAAATCTCAACTGTCACAACTCCAGTGCTGTGTGACACTACTCACCAACTTCAGTGCCCCGACACGCGACATTATGGCTTGGGAGATTGGCAAGCACGGTATCCGCATCAGTTTCAACTATCACGGTCGCAAGCTTGGTGCCACATATCTGCCTGATGTTGCTAGAGAGCAGGGCTGGACCAAGGAAGAGGCCCTTGTGAGTTTGATGCGCAAGGCTGGATGGTCAGGCAGAAAAGATGAGTGGAGAAAGGTTGCCGCGGGCATGGAGTTGATCACGTACGAAGGCAAGAAGGTTGATTTGGGATATGCCGAGTTTAAGGAATGGAGGGACTTGATCAAGAGCAAGGGTGTCAAGACTGCACCACTGCTCAATTAATGATTTGCTTTTCTTCTTCAACTTGGGCGTTATGCGATGGAGCAATGGTCAGCGAGGTGTTGCTTGCGATTGAGTTTTGTCTTTTATTTTGGGATGTTACTTGAGTGAAGGTCCGGTGTACACAGTTTCTACACAGTAAATCCGCATCTACCAAACCATCAACCAGATAATACATGCTTGATTTTGTATGTTACTCTCGGCCGAGACAGGTGCAGGTGATTGTCCAAAGCCACCCGTCCCTCCGTCCGCAATGTCATGCAAAGCAAACACGATCGTCATCCAAGCAGAACGTTCAAAGAACCGCCACAACAGGAATAGTGGTTTCGGACACCTTGACTCGTGAACGTGGCTGGATGATGAACAAGCGTTGGAAGCCTTGTACTCCGCAGCAAAACAGCACACGCGTGTCGCCAAGTCGGATTCTTTTCGTTGTTTCTTGCTCGATTGCACGTTCCTGTTCCAATCTGTGACAACCATGCCTTGCTTGTCTGTAAATCAAGCATTCTGGTTAATCTCAAATAGGGATTCTGATGAAGGAGATGAAGATGCGAAGAGGAATGACACCCTTGGCGGGTGAAATGTGAAACGACGAGGCAGGTACCACGAGTGTCGATCATGGCTTCAGCGGCTCGAAGAGGTTGCGATGGGCAGGGGTGACTCTCTGCTTGCTGTGTTGATCATTCTTGACGTTTGCACAAGGGAAGGAACTACACACACCGTCCTGCCATGATGATGATGATTATGATGATGATGCTGCTGCTGCTGCCATGTGACGTTTGCGACTTCCTGCTCTGCACGACCCCGTCCTGCTTTTCAACATAACCAGGCCGATGTCCTCTCTTCTTGTTTCTCTTTCAACATACACACCTTGAACTCATCCAGGCATCGATTCTGCACTTTCTAATACTCAAGCATCAATCCACCTGCCTCTCCAAAGACCAAAGCATATCCTCTTGAAGCACTTTACCAATCCTAATCTTCCATCATGCATTTCACCACATCTCTCTTCTCGCTCATGGCGGCTACCACTGCTGCCTTCCCCACCAAGCCATCTTACCTCACCAACCCTGCTCATCTCTCTCGCGATACTCCCGGAGCTGTAAGTATCGTCTTAGCTTGCACCATCGTCTCATACTAACATTCCCATCTCAGGTCTATGCTTGCACAGGAGCCAACTTCACAGGCACATGCCAGGAGTTCACTCAGCCCATCAACACTTGCGTTGATTTGCCTGAGAGCTTGAAAAAGCAAGTCTCTGCCTTTGGTCCTGACAAGGGTGCTGAGTGCCTCCTCATGCAAGGTCACTGCAACGACGCCATGCCCTACATTGGCGAGATTCAATCACCAGGCATCTCCGACCTGAGCACCAAGAACTTTGACAACATGGCAACAAGCTTCATTTGCTTGCAGATTTTCCACGCTGATACCGCCAATTCCACTGCTGCATAGGATGCTGCACATGTCGATTACCTCCCTTTCACCGCTCGCCAGAGCAAGCCCAATCCTCCTCACAGCACACATGTCTCCAGCTACGCCAGCTCCTCGACTCCTACCACTGCTTCCTCACACATCCGTCTGATTCGGGTCACTGTTGCTACCTATTATCCTGAACCCATCGCATCCGGCTCTCGCTTTAAATCCTCCAAGACCCGCAGGACTTACACCGGCCCAACCCACCCGGGTGTTCCTGAGATCTCCACTCGACCTGGCCACCAAGAGTCGGTTTCTGCTTCTACTTCGACCTCCGTTGCTCCTGTTCATACACATGTCCAACATGTCGCTGTCGGCATCCCAGCACCGACACCTACTCTCCCTCTTGTGATTATTGAACCTGTGCACGGTGTTCATCATCATCATGAAGCCAGTCATGGCGCTGCTCAAGACGACTCGTCTGACTCTGACTCACCTTGCTCCGACTCTGACACAGACTCTGATCATGGTGACAATGATGATGATGATGATGATGACGATGACGAACAGCATCCAATGGTGGTGAAGGCTGACATGGATGTGTCGGTTTCTGTGAACACTGACAAGAACAGTGACAGTGGCAAGGAGGCTAAGGACGGCAAAGATGATAAGAATGGCAAGAGCGATGACGAGTAAGCTGCTGGCCAAGCTTGACACGATCAATCCTTCTCTTTTGTGGTGACTATTCTTTTTGTGTAGATGGGATGAAGGCTTTTGGGAGCATAAAGTTGTAGTGATACGAGAGGGTTTTACACTAGCTGAGCCTTGGTTGCTCGCAAGAATAGACAAATTCATTCTTCGTCTCATCCACATGTCTCGCAAGCATCATGTTGTCTCGGTGCGTAGCCGTACATGTGTCGTCGTTTAGAAATCTTCCATCTTGTATACTTCGTAGACGGGCACTTCATACGGGTGGGCTCTGCAGTGTCATTGTTAGCCACATATTCTCAAAGGTTGCAATCCTCACTCACTTTTTCAAAGCCTCGACAACAGTCCTAACATTTTCTCTTCCTCTGACCTGTACCTCGACTCTGACCTCGTCCAACTTTTCCAGTCTTCCTCTCTCTCCGATATCAGGCGTACTATCCGGACCCGGGATGAACTGCCCCGTTCCCGTAGTTTCCCAGCACACATTCGTGTAACCCTTTGACTCTTGGGTTTTTCCCGGCAGAGGAAAATTGCCGGCGAGGTTGGTTTCGAAGATTGCGGATTTTGTCGATGCGAGCGAAGTTTGTGGAGTAAAGAAGATTAATTTGTAGGTTGATTCCGAAGAAGCCATTTTTGTTTTTCGTGTCTCAAGAGGATTGGATGGAAGAAGACGAAGACGAAGAAGATGGATGGTGGATGGATGGATGGATGGATGGTGGTTAGGAGGAAGGATATCTATTCAAGAAAGGACAGGGTTGGTCGAGTAGCTTTTGAGAAATGAGAAAAAGAAAAAAAAAAGGGGGAAGAAAATGATGGAGACGAGAATTCAGGAATTTTTTCTGGGAAAGCAGAAGGTTGGGAAATAAGGGCCTTTCTTATATTTCGAGGGTTATCGTTTTTGACGATATCGGAGAAATTCTCTCTTTTTTGGTTTGAAATCGTGAAATTGTCAAAGTGCGTGAATGATTGTGTAACGACAATCGCTATGGGAAGGACAAGACGGTGTTTATACCGCTATGGGAAAGGGTAAGCGGACGAAAAAAAAAAAAGTCTCAACACGATAACGAGGATCATGATAAGAACTTGAGAAGAGACAAATTGCATGACAGGAATGGGTTTATAGTGGAGAAGAGGATAGAAAAACATGGGCTTGCGGATGAAGTGCAAAAGGCACATCGCATCTCTATACATCGTTCGCTGAGTATTGACAATCCTCACAAAACCGTAGTATTAAACCATCACCATCATCATCATCATATTCCGACAGCCTTGAGAATATCTCCAACACCGGTTTGAGGGTTTCCTGGGACAATGTCCTTCCATATCTCATCTTTGACACGGGTTTGAGGGTCCATGACACGCCAATTGGGGCTCTGTTCTGCTTTGAGCCATTTGAAGTCGTCGACTTGGTCGTACAAATTTTGGACTTGATTGTCTTTTTCTGTGGTCTTGATTTTTCTTTAAATTAGCATCAATTGGCCTTTTTCTTGGGGAGAACTGAAGAGCAGATGAGGGGAAAGAAGAGAGCAGAAGGAAGAAGAGAAGAGAAATCAAGAAAAAAAAGAAGGATAAAAAACTCACGTAACAACCAGGCAACTCTCCAAACTCAATACCCTCGCAATCCTCAATAATAGGCCTGCTCTTGCACAAGATGTACACCTTGACGTTTTTACTCTCGTGCATACGAAATTGTCTCGCCGCAATAACCAAAACACTGTCTTTGACGCCTGTAATGTGAACCGCGCCATCTACATGTCCACACACCATCAATGAAGATTTGATGTTTTTGAGTGTGAGGGTTGCAAAAGCTGAGGAGGAGGAAATGCTCATGTCGATTACAGAGTCGCGGATGTTTGTTACAAGCCCAGAGGTTCCGGATGTTGCGCTTGTGGCCGAGGATGGAAGCATGACGTGTATGTTGTTGTGGTTTGAGATGTGGATGTTTGTTGCTTGGGAAAAGGAGAGTTTGCGGGTTCCTTCTGTCGTTGCCGAGACAGTGTCTTCTGAAGGGGTGGTAGAGTTGTCGATGACAGGTCCGTTGAGCGGCGTTTGGGGCTGTGTCAATGGTGTTGTCGCAATTGATGATGCGGTAGAGGAGAAATTGCTGTTGGGTTGCAAGAGTCGTCTTTTTGCTGCCAATTCTGCTGCGTCGTTTATGGAAATTGCAGATGCGTTTTTCTTTTTGAAGGAGAATTTCGGTTTTGGCGCTGCGAGGGCGCGTGTCTTTTGCAGTTTGTCTGATAGTGCTTTGATGGCCTGTATTCTTTTCAGTAGGAGGATTGGGGAGTCAGTAGGGGAAACCGACCTCGCTGTAGGTTCGTTGATCGTGTGCTGGAAGCGAGCCGGATACGTCTTTGACGTCGTTGGAGAGCTTTGATATGCCGGCTAGACAGTGGTCGATGGCGTCTGCACGTTCACCACCAGAGGTGCCATGCTCCTCAATGATTTGCATCTGCTCTTGCAGTGCTGTTATCAAGCATCTCCTGGTCAGCGCTGTATCCTCAAGATAATTGTTGTCTTGTCATAATAGGCACGCACCAGTCACCTCGGTCTGGAAATACCGAAAGAATCGCTCTTGTTCACTCATCTCGGGTCCGGATCTTTGTGTCACAGCAATAGCAGTCATATTGCAGGAAGGGTATTGGGCAAATCTGTATAGAAAAAAGAAGTCCTGTCAGAAGAATTGAGACGATAAGAAAGAAAGCAAGCCGAGGTGAGATATATAGGCGATTGTTTGCTCAGTCGGCACAAGGGATACAACAGCTGAGATCCTGATGTCACCAACTCAAGGTGTGTAGAGCGGTACTCGAAACGTCTTGGTCAAGCAAACAAAGTTCAGCTAGGTAATATGGCCCGCATAGTCTTGGTGGGCATTGGGAGTAGTGTGGCATGCGGCTATATGCGTATGAGGGGGTAATATATGGGCCTTACCTTCGTGTTATATGGAGCTCTGTCACACCTATTTGGAACTCATCGTTGATGAATCGGCGTTGTGGTTGTGCCTGTGACTGATGTTGATCTTTCTGTTCTCGCCCCACTGCGGGGTCAAGGAAGAGATGACTTCGCTTCTGGGGAAATGCCGTGACACATTTCCAAGCATAAAGAGACATGTCACAAGAGCACCAGATCAGGAGGCACGACTAGTGTCAGAAAAAGCTTCACAGACCTGGATTGCACGTTACAGTCATATCGACAATGCATCTCATGCCTTGACAGAGGTCAAATTTGCTCACGAGACCGTCGTACCTGCCTTTATCACAACTCGGTTTTACATTGGCATCTTTGCTAGAACTGTGAGTAGGCCAGATGCAAAATCTTAATCTGAACATGCGATTGAGATAAGAAATGTCTGTATGAAACCCGTACTGCGATTGAGTTTATTTCTGCTGCCATTTGAATAAACAATTGACCTCAGGTTTTGAAACATGGTCGGTATGAGCAAGGCTAGCGCTTCTTTGTGTGTGTTTGACGCCGATTATGGAAACATGGTGCCTTTTGGTAAGTATCTCCGACAATAGGTACAATAGCTCTCCACTTCGAGATTGTAATGTGTTGTGACCGGCAAGAGCTCATTGCTCGCTCTGTTGTGTTTGATCCAGTTGTCAGATGATTGTTGATGATTTGGAAAGGCATATTGGCTAACAGAGGAAACAGTGGCGTGAAAGGTATCTACAAAATATCGGAAATCTAAGAAGTCGGAGATGGCACCTGAATGCCGTAGTTTTGCTGGAGTCTCTCGGCTCTTCTCTCCTGGTAACCGGGTCCGAAGATTCCTGGATATGTTAGCATTTGATTGGCTGTTGCAAGGTTCGATTATTCTTACCACGACCCTCGCCAACCTGCTCCAGTGTCTCATCCAACGATCTCCTTCTGTTTTTGCGCAAATACTCTTTTCGTGCGACCTCGTCAACCGTATCATCGACTTGGTAGCCGGTGATCCTGCCACCAGTGTATTGGAAGGCGCCGAGAAGGACTGCAAGGGCGGTTCCGTAGCCAGCGACGGCGGGGGCAGAGCGGACTGCATGAGGCTTAGCGATTGTGTGAAATGGTCAATTGAGGTCGCAATGCATACATCTGAGACCAAGCATGGAACCACCAGCCAGACCACCCCAGAAGGAGTTCCAGGCATCGTCTCTCTGTCTTAGGTTGGCGGATGCGCATCTGGTGAACTCGTAGGCGACTCCCATGGCACCTGACGGGGTCGTTAGCTCAGCCAGATGGAACAATGCAGAAACGTGAGATACCGTAGACGGCAGTGGTGCCGCCAAACTTGGTAAAGGTGCCCATAGCGCCGTGGTTCTGCTTGACGAGGGTGTTTTGGATGCTCGAGACGAAAAGACCGGCGCTGGTGGTGATCATGCCGGCCTTGATGGAGGCGCCCAAGGCATCCTTTGCGCGGTAGGGTTGCTCTTCTTGAGCAGACATTGTGTGATGGGTGGTTGACGGGAGAAAGATGGAGCTCAATTCGGATGCTGCTTGTCGCTGCTGGCCGCGCTTCGAATGAGGTCGCGCTTTCCGCTTTCCGCTTTCCGCTGTCCGCTGTCCGCGCTCTTGGCAGCGAAGTTGCTACTTGCTGACCTTTGGCCTTCGGGAGTCGGAGCGGAGTCGGCTGTGGCTCGTGCGTCGTACCTTCCTCCCTCTGACGTATCTCGTGGCATGGCATGTGCTCGTGAATGCGACTGGCCCAGGATCTTGTGATTGCCTGCCTGCCTGCTGCCTGCCTGCCTACCTGCAGTGCCTGCCTATTTTGGAGAGACATCCATACTGCCACCGCAATTCGACATTCCTGCCCGACTGTTGACTACCTTTCCCGGCCAACGTCCTCATCACCTTGCAGAGTCCTCGCGACTCTACCAAGGCCATGTCTATCCGGGATTCGCAGCCTGGTATCCATTAGCCGCTGTCCAGACATACTTCCTATGCATCTGCTAACCATAGTTTTGTTGCAGGTAAGACCACGCCCAAGTTCTTGTTCGACTTGCTACGCTTCGACCCCCAGTCCGTCCACTCGAACCGAAACATCCTCGTCGATCACCCTCCGCAGTACGATGGAGTTTCTCGCACTGCTCCACCGCTGGTCTTGGACAGAGGCAGCTGCAAACACGAATACTACTCCCACCTAGAACGTTGCAACCTGCCCAAACTCGACGAACAGGCCCAACAAGATACTCGCTGGACAGTCGCAGCAACCTGCAAAAAATGTCGCCTATACCTCACCTTGTCCATACATTACCCCGTAACCGGTTGCATCAGACCATGCCCTTCTCGAGACTACCCGCTCCATCACCTCCGTCACATGCATACCGATCCATTAGGAGTTGGTTATCATTTCGGCTGCTCAAACTTCTCTTGCCAAGCTACGGTCCACGTCGTGTATGAGAAGCTCCTTCTGTCAAAAGACGACATCTTGCTTCTCACCGACAACAAGGCATTGACCAGACGCTTTGAAGCCGTCCTGGAAACCACTCCGGATCGCGCTGGTGTACGCCAGGCTTCTCCTCTGGACGTTTTCAACCGTCTCAGAAGATATGTCTCTGACTCGCTGCTCGAGGAAAATTCTAGACGCAGTTTCCCAGCCCGTAACAAAAGATTCATGGAAGCATTTGGAACAGAATGTGACGACCTACTCTATCGATTCGGCTTCACCAAGAATGTGGATGATGGCGGAGAAGTGCAGTGGAAGCTACCTTCGCCCGAGTCCATCGATCAGCAGGACCCTTTGCGCCACACCCTTGAGAGACTAGTGATAGAGTTGCAATACCTGATCGACGATTACTGTTCTAGTCATGCCGCACCGAATCCCAGTCGGCCGTCTTATCAGGATGCGAAGGCGGATCTGGCCCGCACGCTGAGTGCACAAGGCTGTATGTTTGGCTCAAGTCTCGTTCAATGTGCTTCACTAATCCATAGCAGACGACAAAGTTCCTGGACGCAATCTAAGTCCATCAGAAGAAGACCATCCGTGGGTGTTCTTCCTACTAGACCAGTCCAACCTGTATACTGACGTTTTGAGACAGCTGTTATGCCAGTCTTGGTGCCCTTGGTGACTTTTCAGATGGCCTCATAGAATTTTCTTACGAAAGACAATCAGCCTGTGACCCTTTAGAAGCGCCGTACTACTTCGATTGTTTGCACGATCTCGCCACTGGTAGATCTAGCGACTTACTCATCATGAAGTCAACCACACTTGCTTCACAGGGCGTTCTGAGCAAAAAGGTATTATGTCTCAATTTTCTGTTGATCTTATTCCAGGTGTTGACGAATCGTCTAGGACATTCATCAAGCATACAAGACACTCGCCATCGATTCTGCTCTTCAGAAGGACTTTTCTGACGAGCAGATCATCGGTACCTACAGAGCAAGATGGGCAAATTCTGGTCCGTCGGGTCAAGCAGATCTCAAGGTTGCCTTGAAGACGATCGGTCATGCAAGGCATAGTCAATCGATAATAGACGCCGCTTCAGACAGTCAGTTACTGCTTTTGGGTAATATGCTAGTGCACCAGCTGACTAGTAAGCCGTGGAAACATACGAACAGGCACTTGCATGGCTTGGCGCCGAAGAGAGTCAAGCAGATGACATGGTGGTTGCACTTTACGGTGTCAAGGTAAGTCATGGTTCACCTTTTGTTTCCGGATCTTTCTATTTTCCACACATGAGTCGAACCAAAGTTTTTGGTTCAATGCGGGTCGAAAAGTGGAAAGGGTAACACTGGTCTGTTTGCGCGCGCAAACAATATTGCACAACAAGAACCTTCTGCACCAGGACCGAGACCTTTTGCACCTCTCTCGACTGCATCTTATCCATCATTTTCTTGCGTCGCTGATGTATGCTTTCCAGGTCGACGATAGCAACAACGATCCGGCAACGAAAGATCTTGCGCGTACAGCTGTTGATATCATTGCACGACACCGAAAGAGTGATATGTTGCATAGTTGGCTCGCAACCGGAGATCTGTCGTCTGCAGCAATGTCTCTCGAAGAAGCGCGCAGACATCTTGACCTGCCGGAAATCCACGAACTTGATCCAGAGATACTTGAGTTCCAACTGGACTTTGCCAAAGACTCAAAGGCCGGACCAATAACCGATCAAGCGATCGCTGTTGTTCGACAAGCCATGGCTGACAGACAGTCTAGCAAACCTTCGACAGAGGAATGGCCAGTAGGCTTGATCAGTCACGGAAACACCTGCTATCTGAACAGTCTGTTACAGTACTACTTTACTGTAAAGCCTCTTCGTGAGCTTGTACTCAACTTCGACAGATTCAAGTACGACTTGGCAACTCAAGGCGCAAAGACCGAGCGAGTCGGCAATCTCCATCGTCCGGAGTACGAGATTGAGTCCTTCCAAAGTCTCACCGACGATCTTCGCCATCTTTTCGAGCGCATGATAAGAGATCGAGGACCTGCTGTCAGACCCGAACCAGATCTGGTCTGCAGAGCTTTCTTGAAGCCTACAAATCCCGACGCAGACACAACTGGATCTCAGCAAGATGAAGGGGTGGACGTGAACATGACTGCTCCTGAGAACGGAGATCAAGCGGCCGGTGTAACAGTGTCCGATGGCACCGAGGAGTCGACCACGGTGTCTCAAGCCAGCTCAATGACCCTTCAAGGCAATCCTACCCCGCCAGACACTCCGAAGGCTGAGAAGGAGGGTGAGTTATTAAAACCGCCTCTCCCGCCCAGAAGGCCTGCAACCCCATCGCAGAACGAAAAGACCAATTTAGAAAAGGCAGAGGAAGCCGCCAGACAACAGCAGGATGTCGCCGAAGTCATGGAAGAGTTGTTAACAAGACTGAGAGCCTCCATTAAGCCACTGGGAAAAGACTCTCATGGTGAACAACTTGACCAACTTCGAGAGTACGTGCCCCCATTTGCCTCATGACAAGACACCCTGACTGATCATTTCCAGCATTTTCAACATGCGCATCACCGATACAATCATACCGGAAGGTGGAAAGCCTCTAACCAAAGACGACGACTACACAAACCTGATGCTTTTGCCGCCTTATGAACCTACCGACATTTACTCCGCCCTTGACCGAGTGCTTGATATTCACCCCGAGCCTGACGCCAACAAGCCTGTCAACGTGTACAAGACTATGAAATCCTTCCCACCTATACTTCAAATCAGTATCAATCGTATTCTTATGGGTCGTGATGGCAAACCAGCCAAGAGTGATCACCGCATAAGACTCGAAGAGACTCTTTACATGGACCGCTACTCAGAAGATGAGGCCATTCTAGCTCGTCGCATGCAATCTTGGGAATGGCGAGCACGTCTTCGCAGCCTACAGGCCGAGAAGGAAATCATACAAAAGACCAACACCACTGTCGACGGACCGTCAACACTGGACAGTGTCAGTGAATGGCTGTCGAATATCTCGGGCTTGAATACAGATCTTCAAGAAGTTGGGATTGGTCCTATTGATGTGCCAGAGTCGCTAGCTTCGGACCTTCAGCAAGAAAGCATTCTTCAACGTGCTCGTCTGACCGTCATTGAAAGAGAGGCTCGTGCATTAGAGGAAAACATCAGACAGCAATTCTCTGGATCCGAGTTTGAAAGAATAAAATATCGCCTGCATGCCGTCTTTTTCCACCGTGGTTCCACCGGACATGGTCATTACTGGACATACATCTACGATCTGCAGCGCAGCATCTGGCGCGTGTACAACGACGAAAAGGTTGAACAACATAACAAGCTCGATGACATTCTCAACGCGGATTCCTGGATGCAAGGAACGCCTACATATGCTGTGTACGTGAGGGATGATATCAAGGAACAATACGTCGAGCCACTCCGACGTGAGGTCGAACGGATCGAAGAGGTAGCAGATGAGCCCATGCCGGACGCAGCTGTTTCCTTCGCACCACAACCCGAGAATGAAATCATCAATGCCAAGCAGGTCGATGTAGATTGGGACAAGACAGACGCACAATCCATGGTAGATATCAAGTGGTAGGCGCGCAAAGAGTGTTGAGAGCAGTCTACTCACTGCTTTCCTCATAGTGCACCAGTCCCTACTTCCGCAGCAGCCGCTTGAATCACAAGGGAGCAGTCACTAAGCCTCAACCACCAAAGAAGGGCAAGTTATTACGCACCTACGGAAGATGCGTGCGGCCAAAGTAGTACAAACGGCCGAGGGAGTGAAGAGCATTCGGGAGAAATGAGTTTCGGGTATGAAGCATGATTTTTAGCGTTTCACCACTTGCAGTCATAAGTTTTCAGTCGCATAAATGAGCGGAGGAGGAATGACTTTTGCTTGAAAGCATCACAATAGACTTGATGTCCTGATACAAGGGTCACAATTGCTGGTATCGAGAAAATAATAGCATAAAATCAGAGCCACAATTCACTGTTGAGCTCAGCATCTGCAGTATACACGTCTGGTCTCGGTAACTTGCCACTTTTATAACGCTTCTCTGACTTTATGTCGACTGACAATCGCAGCTTGACATGAATGCCAGCGTTACAATGTATTACCCTACGCGTGTCACAGCCCAAGAAAGACAAAATTCGGCAAATAAGGCCATGAATCGACTGCATGGGACCAGAGCAAAACGATTTGGAGTTTTCCGGCAATGATACTTGAAGACGTCGACCATCGCGCCTGGGACACAAAGCTGCCATCTCACGCGGAATCTGATGCACCAGCAAACACACCAAGCCCAGCATGTACCTTGCCTGCGAGATGATAGGCCGATACCATTCTTGCAGAGGCACAGATCTCCAAGATATCACTCTGGATGATACCCGTGCCCTGGTCTCCGAGGACGTTATGAGGTCCTTCGAATCACGATTTGCCTCTCAGTCTTGATGGAACATCCAATCTGTCGCGATGATTATTACCCGGACGCAAGGTAGTATCTGCCTTGCAGTGATCGTGAAGAAGCCCTGTTGAACAAGCTATGCCCGCTGAGGAAGGCCATTGGGTTACCTAAGCAAGCCAAGACTGGCCAAGCTGAACGTACATCTTCCATGCCGCTTGATCTACCAAGCCACAGCTCTCCGCCCAATTGTCTTTGATGCATTTGACACGAGTTTGGCATGCCTGAACATCATGGGAAAGCATGTTTCGAACATCTGCTCTGCCATTGGATCTTTCACTGCTGTCTCACAGAGTTTGTATGAGCTGCAATGTTGTCGTCCTGCATCACCCGTGAAGTGAGGTTGCTCGAAGCAATGTCACAATGCTGTGTGAGAGCTGTGGGACGGGCGTCAAGATATAAAAGCTGCGATTTCCAGCATGACAATGAACCTTGAATCTGGTATAGCTTCCTGCTACTCAAAAAACTGTCGACATGTTTTCATCGATTTTGACTGTAGCCTCATTGGCACTTGCGGCCTCTGCTTCATGGGATGGCAACATCAATTTCAACAGCCCATCTCTACAGCACCGAGACCTAGGTCTCGACGTAGCAAAAATCCAGAAGCGTACTGGGCTTGCTGCAAGACAAGCTGCCAACTTCACGGATAGCCAGCTCAACTTCACTCATGGCGTAGCTTCTGGCGATCCATACCCCGACTCAGTCATCCTCTGGACCAGACTCGCCCCAAGCCTCGCTAGTGATAGATCCAATGTCACTGTGTCTGGTAATGTTCCCTTCTACAATCACGATACTGAGGAGTATATCCGGGCTTCAAAGCACCGGGTTTGCGCACAATGGCGCATTACCAGCGATGCAAACCTCACTCGTGTTGTAGATCATGGCACAGCTTATACTACGTCTGATATTGATTTCACCATCAAGGTAATATGGCTCCTGAAATTTTCAACTTCAGTACTAAAACTGGTACAGGTTGAGGCGAACAAGCTGCGCCCATTCACTACCTACTACTACCAGTTCACTCAATGTGGCACGACTAACCGCTCTCCTGTCGGCCGCACCAAGACATCCCCCAAGCCAAACCAGAAGATCGACAACATCGGTCTCGCTGTCTACTCATGCTCTAATTATCCCAACGGCTACTTCAATGCCTACGGCAATGCTGCACGCAAAGACCGTATTGACTACGTCATCCATCTAGGTGACTACATCTACGAGTCCAGCGTTGGTGTACAAGGCCGTGATGCTCGTGCTACTAATCCCAGCCGTGCCCTGCTCACATTGTACGACTACAGAACCAGAATCGCCCAGTACAGAACCGACGCCGATTTGCTGCTCTCGCATCAGCAATTTGCTTGGATCGCAACATGGGACGACCACGAGGTCGCTAATAATGGCTACCGTGATGGGTTCAGTGCCATGAACAACACCGAAGACTCGTTTTTGCGCTTCGGTGGCGTTAGCGTTGATCAGCGCAAGATGAATGCCGTGCGCGCTTACTTTGAGTGGATGCCTATTCGCCAGGTCAACATGGATGATAACCTCCGTATTTGGAGAAACTTCCAGATGGGGACACTTCTCGATCTGACCATGCTCGACACCCGCAACTATGATCGTTCAATCACCGACCTCAGTAAGTCTATTCGCCACAAGTAACTGTTCGTACCATGGAAAGACTGATGTCTCTCCAGACTACAACACAGACTACATCTACGAAATCCACAACGACGCAGGCCGCTCGCTAATGGGCTCCCAGCAAGAAAACTGGTTCTACAAGACCCTGATCTCCAGTAAGCAACGCGGCGCAGCCTGGCGCATCATCGGCAACCAAATCGTCTTCAGCCGCATCAACATCACCTCCTGGTTCGGCACGTTCGAAAACCCCTACAATGAAGATCAATGGGATGGCTACCAATCCAACCGCAACCGTACTTTCCAAACTCTCTACGATCACGGTATTGGCAATAACATCATGCTCGCCGGTGATTCGCACGCCAACTGGGTGTCGGATCTGGTGTGGTTGGACGAGCACGAGTACGATTCTGCTACCGGAGAGGGCGCGGTGGGTGTGGAGTTTGCGGGTACGGCCGTCACGTCCTCCGGGTTCGGCGGTACCATCCGCTCGGCCAACAATCAGTCTTTTTCGCTCGTCCGCGACAATTCAGAGTTGCAGTGGAACGAGGGTTACTATCGTGGCTACTTTGAGCTGCAGATTGGCTATGATGCCGTGCACGCCGCCTACTATGGCATGCCGACCGTCGCCTCTCGCAACCCTCTGGAAATCAGTTTGGCCAACTTTACCGTGCTCAATGGTGCAAACAGGTTGCAACGTCCGGTGGCTGGAGGAAAGGTAGAGAGTGGTTTCATCAAGACTGGCCAGGTGCAGATGACCAACTTGACTTACAACACGCAGAGCCAGTCGTGGGCGGTCAGGAATGACTTTAACCAGATGTTCATCTCCTACCCGCGTGCAACCTAGTCCTGTGTCGCGACGAGAGCCCTCTCTCGTTAGACAATTTCCTTCATACAAGAGTCTCTCCCAGCACGACACGGACCAAGTAAATGAATCGAAAAGCATCTTGCTTTGCTTCAGGGTTCTGGAATGCAAGCAGGAGATGTGGGGATTGAAATGCTTCTTGTTAACGTGATAAGAAACCATCTAATGATCTGCTAAATTGTCAGGTGTTTGCTTCAAGAACAACACAAAGAGCCAAGCAGCCGACAGCAAAAGGAGAGCCCTGACCCATGGACAAAGCTCGCCGTTGCGGAACCGAGGATATGAGCAGACGTCAACGTGCTTCTGGAAGCAAAACCATTTGGTGTGATTCGGACCGACGCATGGATCGCAGCGATTCCAGTCTGCAGGGTCGAGCACGTTATGGCAGATCTGTCCATCCACTTGCTCCTGACGCTTCTGTAGGTCCTCGTTCTAAGAGGCTTGCCATTCGATAGTCAGTTCTGTGCCATGGTCTGCATCATCGACGTAGACGGGCACCTGTCTGAAGCCCCGAGGCTCATTGTCTGCGTAGAACTTGGTGCTGCCTTCATAGCTGAGCGAGCTGTCATCGTTTTCAAATATTGTGGCCTTGTTTATGAGTGGTGAACAGCTCAGGACTCCATCATTGACAGCACACTTGCCTCTCGAGCTCTCGAGGACGAATCCATCGTCTTGCTTGGTTGTGCGGAAGGTTGCGCATGTACCGCTCGTGTACCAAGTTCCTCCTGAAATGATACAGCCTTTGTTTTTACCACCAGATCTGACATTGAGGTGGCCGCGACCGCTGAAAGCAGGCCCAGTTGGCTCTGGCACATGCGTACGCGTATGCGTGCGCGTAGTGGTGGGCGAGTGATGACTGTTGGCTTTTGGCGGGTATCTGATACCACTGTATGGGCAAGTGCTCTTTCCGCCGTCGGGGTCTGCAGCTACGAATTCGCCAGTCTGAACACTGCCACGGACCTCGAAGTGGTACCAAACCTCATCGAGCTTTCCACTTTTGCAGCCCAGCGTGACTGGGCGACCGTGTCTTGAGCTCAGAGCGCTCTGGATTTGTTCTCGGGTGTATGACTTTGTCGTGCTGGGCTCAATACCAGCATCCAATAACCATTCGTAGGTCGGGCGCTGCTGATATAGTGACACGGCGGCTGCGAAGTAATCGACAACCTCTTCTTTACTTCTGTAGGACGGGCTGTAGCACGATGGGTTGAGTGTAGAAACGCAGGTGCCGTGTTTCGACCACTCGTGCATCCAGAGACTTTCGTCATTGCCTTTGTAATCTTTCCAATACATAGTCATGTTTGAGAGTAGGTCGGTTGCGCCGAAAGACTCGAGAATGTCCCTGATGTTTCTGTAGGCTCGGCTGTCGTCGCAGTTGGCCTCATAACTGCCATCGCAGCGGTCGGGCCTGTAAAGAATTGTCAGTACCTTGACCTTGTTCTTGTTGTAGGAGGTGGACATACCAGAGGCCATGTATCGTCCAGGCGTCGTCAGGTCCGGTGGGAGGGTTGGTGTCCCAGAATTGAGTCTGGAGCATTTGGCCGCCGGGGTAGTTGAAGCAACATAGATCTTCGACGACAGAAGTGTTGTGGCAGCTGAGCTGCGGGTGAGAGCAGGAAGGAGCGTTTCCGACATCGAGACCGCGGAACATGGATTGGGCGCCCAGGACAAGTTGAGATCCGCCGACAAGCATCGACTTCACAGACGGAATGTCTGACGGCAGCTTGTCTGCAAGGTTCGACCAGAAGTCGGGCATGTCTGGTGGTGGCATCTTGTGTGGCTTGGTCTGAGCAGTGCAGACACCTTGATGGATGGGTGGTAAACAAGCTGTGTCGAGATAAGGTTAAAGAAACTGATTCAAGAGATGTCAATGTAGCAGCGAGGAAAAAAGAGGAAGGAGAGACCAGGCGTGTGATGTATCGAGGTCAAGAAGCAGAAGGAGCAGGAGCAGGAGCAGGAACAGGAGCACAGGTGCGCATGCCGTAACGGTAGCACATGACTGGCCTGTGAGACCGATAAGCCTCCTTATCGCTCGTCATACCCCACATGATACCAATGTGGAAGCTTGCGCCACACCCGTGTTCCTGCAGCAGCTGATCGCCTTGCCGTTTTACATCGAGGTCAATATCAGGACGTTCGAGCATATGCGTCCAAAAAGAGATATGATATTGACTTGGGCAAGGATCGCTTCCGTAAAGCCATGCGCTTTGTTAGCGAAGGGGTGTGTCCTACCTGGCGAAGGAAAAGATGCAAGGTAAGAGATGGCAGTCTGCCGAAGTTGACCCGATTGACCGCTCGCTGTCTGGACATCCTCTCAAATAGACCTACCTGGACGGAATGATAGGACATTTGTACTACACTGCTGGCTCAGTCGTAGTCTGAGAAAAAGAACAGGAAGCTCTAGATGTGAATGACAGCATCCGGCGTACGTGCCTGTCTCTTCAAGTCTTATGGGTAGCTTCATCTTTTGGTTCGACGCACGCAGATGACCTAGTTAGCTGTGTGGCAAAGAGCAAAGGAAGAAACGCGTCTGAGGATTGCCTATATGCAAATAGTTATTGACGAACTTCCAGATTCTTAATCTCTCCTTGCTGGTTCTGACTCTCACCCAGGCGGTGTTTGCACAGCCACACGACGCATACGAAACACAATTTGAAGGCCTTATAAGCCAACAACAACAACAACCTCTTTTCGAATTTCGCAACTTGACAATGGTGCATCAACACGGCTATCGTGCTGTCTCTTACTTTGTCAATTGGGTATGATAGACTCCAAAGCTCAGTCCCAGTGAATCAATGGCTAACTAGATCAAGGCAATTTATGGCAGGAACCATCAACCACAAGACTTACCGGCCGACAAACTCACCCATGTCCTTTACGCATTTGCGAACATCAAACCCGATACTGGAGAGGTACATCTCACTGATGCTTGGTCTGACACCGACAAGCATTACGATGGAGACTCCTGGAACGACGTCGGCACCAATGTCTACGGCTGCTTGAAACAACTCTTTTTGCTAAAGAAGCGCAATCGTAATCTCAAGGTCCTACTCAGTATAGGTGGCTGGACCTACTCACCAAACTTTGCTGGCCCGGCGTCGACGGAAGCAGGCCGTCAATGTTTCGCAAACAGCGCAGTGATTTTACTAAAAGACCATGGTCTTGATGGCCTAGACGTGGATTGGGAATACCCAGCAGATGATGCTCAGGCTCACAATTACGTGCTTCTCTTGAGAGCTACCAGACTTGCCCTGGACGACTACTCACGCTCTTTACCAGGCAACCCGCACTTTGCTCTCACAGTAGCTGCACCATGCGGCCCTGAAAACCTTCATCGCATGCATTTACGCGAGATGGACCAATACCTTGACTTTTGGAATCTAATGGCCTACGACTTCACTGGCACATGGAGCACCCATGCCGGCCATCAGACCAATATCGCCGCTTGTCACCAGAATCCTCAATCAACTCCTGTGAGCACCGAGCATGCTGTTCGATGGTATATCGAGCATTGTGGTGTGCATCCAAGTAAACTTGTCATTGGCATGCCATTGTACGGCCGCAGCTTCGCAAACACCGATGGCCCGGGCGCTCCTTACTCGGGTGTCGACTCTGGCGCAAGCTGGGAAGCTGGATCTGGCATCTGGGATTACAAGGTTAGTCGTCTCCTCGTCTTCATCTCAACCTCAAACCACACTATTTCTATGATGCATAGAAGACGACGCGAGACCGTTTCCATCGTTCTTACAAAACACCGGTCAAATGGCAAGACAAGTGTATTAAAGTGTCCGAAGCCCGATCTTCGGATGTGAGGTTTCTGCTCTACTGCTTTTCTTGTCTGGGTCCATGAGCGCCAAAATAACTTGATCTAATCTGACCTTTTCCCTTGTCTCCCTCTTTCTATCACCAAAAAGCCACTCGCAGGTGCTGACACATTGCAAAAACAGGCACTTCCACGACCAGGAGCGACCGAATATCACGACCCCCAAGCCGGCGCTTCTTGGAGCTACGACCCTTCCAACCGTGTCATGATCACTTACGACAACCCGGCCTCCTCAGCCGCAAAAGTAAACTACATCCAGCAAAGGGGATTAGGTGGCGCAATGTGGTGGGAAAGCAGTGGCGACAGAACCGGTGATGGCAGCATCATCACTCTAGTCGTCAATGGCATGGGCGGGTACCAAGGCAAGCATATGCAAAAAGTCGACAACTGCTTGGAATACCCGCATAGCAAGTTTGACAACCTGAAAAAGGGTATGCCTGGTGAATAGAGTTTTTTTTTTTATTTTGCGAGATGGCGTGTAATGTCAGACGCATCTTCCTCATGATCTCGAACTTGCCTGCAAACCTCGTGCGTATTTTCCATGGCCATCTTCATCCTTGCCCTACAACCACAGAAAAAGGTTGAGCGGGGGTTGGGTGTCAACGACGCTGTTCACCCCAATACCTTCGCTGTCCTTAGTTGCAAACGTGTGCTACAATTCAAACGCATCTCCTTTGTATCAGCAAAAAAAGCAACACCGATCGTGCATCCACGCAAACAACTCTGCAAAACCGATGTACGTACGCTGGAGTGGCAGAGACAATGTTCAGTGGCAGTGACGACGGTGTCTCTGTTGTCATCGGTGTCGGCTGGTCTAGTGAGGTGGTCGCCCAAGACCCTGACGACAACAGTGATCTCGCAGGTGATGAAGAAAAACACGCAATTTTGGCAGGCTGGGTATACTAAGATGATCGTTGGAATTGGCGGTTTTGTGTGAGCATCTCTTTTCTCACCCGGACATTGCTTTAGCTCCATCGGTACGTTTGTCTTGATCAACAGATGTCCTACATTTTCAACAGGATATATGTTGATAGGCCAATGAGATCGAAGCTATGCGTATCAAGCTCAGATGTCCTTGGGAAACAATGACTCCGCAGGCGGGGAATTTGGTTGGTCTCGAAAGGTGTCCGACTTCTTGCCCAGAGGCAAACATGAATTGTCAATATGTCGCGCAGGTTTGCTCATTCGTTGACCAATTTGGACTGGTAGACCGTGTGCATTTCATAAATCATTCGATGGCTAATACTGTTACGGCTGGGGATCAACCACATCAGCATAATCTTTTGCCTCGGACATTCACAACGCGTCTCTTGACCCCTACGCACTTTGCCCGATCCACGATTCCTTCGCCGTCCCAGCTAAAGTCAACGATACCTCCACCTCTGACCCTCAAGCCTTTCACACTACCACCACCCCACTCCTTGGGGATGGCGGGACCCAAAACCAAAGCCCCTTCAACATCCAAATCCACCACAAGCATACTCAACACTGCACCCACGTACCCAAAGTTCGCATCAATTTGGAACGGTTCATTTTTACCACTGTACATCGACAATCCATTAGCCGCTATGTTCTGGCTGATGGTCAACTTGAGTTCGTCATACGCGGTTGAGGAGTCATTGAGGCGTGCCCAGCAAGCGGCACGCCACAGTTTTTCCCAGCCAGCATTGGAGTCGATGATGCCGGAACCGCGTGACGTGAGCGTGTTGCGGACGGCGGATTGGATTGTGGCATTAGTGTAACCGGACAGGAGATTGGAGATTGATGAGCCTGGGTACCAGCCAACTAGATGAGAGAGATGGCGGTGGGTGCTGTTATCATTATACAAGGTGTCAAGGGAGGCGATTTTCCATTCTTGCAGCGTGTGGAGAGCCGGGTTTATATGAAGGCCTTTGTCAAGGACGCGGAGCGCTTGAGTGAGCTGGGGAACTATTGGTGAAGTGTGATGGATTCTTTTGGCAAAGGGGAGCGTGTTTGTGAAAAGATCATGGAGAAGTTGTTGGTAATGTGTACAACCAAAAGTCGTAGGCCCATGCTCAGGAGAAGAACAGGGATTGACGACTAATGTGCCGTCTTTGAAGTAGGCGTCCTTTTGCAGCTGACTCAGCCAAAAGCTGGCAACGCCTTCCAGAAGCGGGTATCCGGTTTTGCGTAGCCAGGGTTCATCTTGTGAGAAGTCAAAGTGATCTGCGACATGTAACATCATCCATGCTGCTGAAGCAGGATAATTGGCCCAGTACTCATCTCCAGTCTTCATACCAGTGTGTCCAAAGATGTTCATCTCATCATGTGTTACCCAGCCGGGTGCGTCGTAGAGCAGCTTTGCTGTTTCTGTTCCTCTGGGCACCCATGTCTCCGCCATATATCGCCAGAGTGCTTCTTGTAGGCTTCCAAGTCCTGTTTGATCTACTCCCCAGTGATTCATCTGTAAGTTGATGTTGGCGTGGTAATCAGCGCCCCAGGCATTTTGTAGCCCATAAGCCCATTTTCCTTGAAGGTTTGGTGGAAGCGAATTTTGGCGCGAAGAGGAGATGAAAAGGTGACGACCATAATCGAATTGCAGCGACTCATAGTAGGGATTGCTGGAAATGTTGTCTGCACCGTGATAAGCAGCAATAAGTTCAGCTGTGGGCTTGCCAGAAGAGTTGTTTGTGTCTGGAAGATTGAAAGTGAAGAGTGAAGCCAGAGCCGAGTAGTCCTCAACGTGAGTCTTTAGCAATGATTCAGCGCCTTTGGCGGCCGCGGATGCTGCAACGGTGGATATGTAATCTCCAGGATCTGAGCCTCTGAAGGAGTAATTGGTTGCTGACGTCCCTTTGGTCTCTGCATAATTCGTACCTGCTGCAATGACCAGGGCTAGAGAATGCTGATTTGGAGAAGGTTTGATGGTCAAAACACCAGACGAACAGGAGAATGAAGAGCCTCGGCCCAAGACTCTTGCCTCTGCACGGTACAGCATACCAATATTAGCTTGTGTCACTCCAACAAATGAAGCAGTGCGCGAAGAGGTCGAGCACGAAGTATGAACTAGCGAGGCATTGGATTGCAGATTCTCAAATGAGACGCGGATGGTTGGTATACTGCTAGTTGCCGAGAGCTCGTACAAACAAACACTGTCCGGATAAGAACAATAGATTTTGCTATGATCTGTCAATATCTCCGATGACTTGAGGCCAGAGAGAACCACGTACCTCGTGTATTTATTGCCGTTTGCTTGGAAATTCGTTGTGTGTACGCCAGTGGTGAGATCCAGCGATCGGTTGTACTTTGTGAATTGAGCAACATTGTCCATGACAACAGAAAGATTCCCGAGAACAGCATAGCTTCCATAGTTGCTATCGTCTCCCATGAGGGCGGTCACATTTCCTGTGCCATTCGTGAAGATCCAATCGCGAATGCCTGGTAGGGCTGAAGCGACACTTGACCGAGGATTGCCTCCACTGTAGCTAGAATTTTCGAAAGGACCACCGCTCCAGAGCGAGTCAACATTGAGACTCAGTTTCTCACGACCGGGCTCACCAAATGGTAGAGCTACTTGCATGTTAGCAGATGATTACAACCTCGCCAAGCCAAGACGTGCCAGCTAATTGTCCATTGCCAACAGGATATGCTGTCCTGATTATCTCAGTAAAATCGTCAGCTGGCTGATCAGCCCACAGAGCCTTTGCTTGAGCATGCTGTGCAGGAAGCAAGACAGATAATGTAAGCACACAGAAAGAAGAGAAAGACATGCTGGGTAGTGGCGGATTGAGCAATGGGACGTGTCCAGAAGCGTCCTGTTGAGACACAAGCAAGTTATAGCTTCTCTTACAGATAGTTCCGTGAGGGGTGCATGAGGTCGATCTGGTCAATTTTTCCGGATCGCCATTGACCATCTAACACCCCACAAGCCTACATTGAAGCAGCATGGATGCGCTGGCGATGATATCTCGGGACATGATGGAGCGGGCTTCACAATCGTCATATGGCCCCAACCGAGAGCACCAAACTGAAGCTCATTGGAGAAACATGGATGCACTGTTGGCTCATGAGTAGATGCATCCAAGACTGGCGTGAGGGATGATTGACGCTTGAAGGAGAAGGAGCGGCGCGAAAGGCAGTCGCAAGGCAAGAGCAGGCGAAGATCGGTCGCGTCAAAGACCGACGATGCCAAGCTTTGCGGAGAGCAACAGAAGGTCGATGGACGTCTGTGCGGCCAACTTTTGAAGATTGCAAAGGGCCGTCTTTTCAAGAGTCTTTGCATCATCATCACACGGTCTTCGCCCCCGTACCAACGATGCAGGCGCTGGGCGACTTTACCACTCTACAACAGCAGATTCAAGCATCTCTCGTCGCCGTCACTCGCTCGTCGCAGGCCATCTCGTCCGAGGATCTGGGCTTCTACCGCTCTCTGGATCCATCACTAGGCGGCGCTCTCGACACACAGAATGCGCGGCTTTTGGGGCTTGCGGAACGCCTTCTGGGCAATGCGGCTTCGAGTACGGAGCTTGTACGTCCCAAGTTGCCCGACACAGACGCCCTAGACGCACAGTGGAGCAGCGTCGTTGATGTTATCGACAGCTTGCTTGAGAAGGCAGACATCAGCCTGGATGAATACACCGGTGCCGTCAAGCGCTTGAGTCCGGGAAGAGAGCAGGTGGAATCCTCCATCACCACCTCGCCACAGACATGTAGCTGACACAACACAGGCGCAAACTCCGACCAAGTCGCAAAAGTACTCCCGCATCTCGCAAGCCTTACGCACACAGGACATGCCCAAGCCTCAGCAAAACTTCAAAGACATCCCCACAAACTTCGAGTCAGGGCCCTTCAAGCCGCTCCTCGAATCCAAACCTCATGCCATCGTACCCATGGCCAAAGCCTTGGAGCAATTCAAGGATCAGAACGACCTCCCACACCACCCACACCCGTATCAGACCGAGATCGAGCAGTACGAGTATCCCTCGTTTGTCTACACCCAAGCAGAGCCTATTCCATATCTACCATATGAGACCACTACCGCCATCTTTGTCGATACCGAGGACAAGGTGGACGACATGCTTCGCGAGCTCAAGAGAGCAAAGGAGATTGCCATTGATTTGGAACACCACGATTCACGGTCATACATCGGCATTGTCTCGTTGATGCAAATCAGCACTCGTGAGAAGGACTGGATTGTCGACACTCTGCAGCCATGGAGAAGGAAGTTGAACAAATTGAACGAGGTATTCGCCGATCCCAACATTCTCAAAGTCCTACACGGCGCCTTCATGGATATCACCTGGCTGCAAAGAGATTTGGGACTGTACGTTGTGGGCTTGTTCGATACGCATTACGCTTCGAGAGCTCTTGGATATACCGGTGGAAGTCTGGCTTTTTTGCTGAAGAAGTTTGTCAACTTTGACGCCCAGAAACAATACCAAACAGCCGACTGGCGCATCAGACCTTTGCCCCAAGAGATGTTCGAGTATGCCCGCTCCGATACGCATTTCCTGCTATACATCTACGACAACATGCGCAATGAGCTGATCCAGAAATCCGACTTTTCTGTGCCCGACCACGAGAAGGACAAGATTCACGATGTTTTGACCCGTTCCAAGGATACTGCTCTGCAACGTTACGAGCATCCCGTGTACGACGCTGCAAAAGGACTTGGAGCTGGAGGATGGTATAAAATGCTCAGCCGCACCCCAGCTCTTTTGAACAAGGAGCAGTTCGCCGTATTCCGCGCCATTCATGAATGGCGTGATCAGGTCGCTCGCCAGCAAGATGACAGCACCCACTATGTCATGGCCAATCACAACATCTTCAGTCTGGCTAAAGAGATGCCCACCGAGAAAGCACAGTTGTTCGCTGTCATTCAGCCCGCTACTCAGACTGTACGTCTCAGAGCCGACGAAATGCTCTCTGTTATTACAAAAGCAAAGGAGCAAGCGGAGAACGGCCCTGACATGGTTTCGACTCTCAAGGAGATCGAGGCACAATTACTGGGAGTTCCACTTCACGAGACGCCTACTCACTTTGCTGCTCTGAAAAAGACACAGCCCAGCCAATCCACCACACCTGTGCCCTCGGCGACAAAAGATCCAGTGCCACTTCGCACAGATACCAGCGGGCCATCAGACGTTCGTTCCAAAGTCTCACAATTCTGGGGAAGCCTTTTCAACCCAAAGACCACAAACCACCAAGTTAAACCATTCACCTCCAACATCTCATTATCCGTACCTCTTCCTGCTTTGACAGCAGAAATCTTCGCTTCATCTGCACCTTTGACGGCACCGCCTACACCTCAACCTAGCGCCACACCAACATCAAGCGCCTTACCTACGCCCAAAGACCAGATCTTCACCATCAAGGAGCGCGGACGCAAGCGAAATTCCGACGCAATTTCAACAGCCAACGATAACCTCGCCACCAATGCTGACGAAATCGACATTACAGCCGACGAGACCCTCTCGGCCAAACGTGAAGCCAAGCGTCTTCGCAAAGAAGAAAAGAAAGCAGCCAAGGAAGCCGCAGCCCAACATGCCGCAGAAGTTGACTTGGAAGAGGAGGACTTTGACTACGGAGCTGCGCCTAGTGTGCTAGACGCCAACAAAGTGGACCCTCGCGACAGGAAGAAGAACAAGAAGGAGCCCAAGACCAAGGCATTTAATCCTTTTGTCAAAGCTTTGGACACGATGAAGGGGATGCCCAGGCAGCAAAAGGAGAGGGCTGGCAAGAGTATGACGTTCAAGAAGTAAAAGCATGGAGTTTTCAGGTGTTTTTTCTGGGCACAGGCGTGTGTATTAGATAGAGTAGGGGCCACAAGAGATCAGCGTTGGTTTGATATTATCATGAATAGAAAACATCGGGCTCGCAGCGAGACTGAGCAGTTCTTCACCGCGGGACTCGGTCCAGTCCCTCCATTCCTACTACGACTCATCCCCACCAGTCCAGATGCTACGGAAAGAGCTAAACAGCAACGGAAGCTGCCAAATCAAGGACGAGAAGCTGCAAAACTCAGCCCCTGACTTCCCATCACAACCGAAGCTTGCGTTCTTTCCTTCTCGAAGCGACGCAAGCGATAACCCCGCGGCAAACACCAGAGTATCACGTCTTGCCGCTGGTCCAAGTAATGTGACCGTTATTGACTCCATTCTGCATGCCTTGGTTGTTAGTTCCAAAGGAAATGTTTGTCACACGACTTTGTCTTGCCTCGGCCGCTCTTTGAACCTCTCCTTCCTCGAGCTTGGCCAGAAGCTCGTCGACCAAGGCCTGTGTGCGTCTGTGAGCGGCGACTTCCTCTTCTAGCTGCTCTTCCACATTTCCAAGGTCGTCTCGTGCATCTTCATCCTTGATGTCATCGGTGAGTTCTGCCAGGGGTCACTCCGGCAAGGCTCGTGTCAGAGAGGACCTCCGTCTGATCGAAAATAAGCTTTCCAACTCTCGGAAGCCCAGACTACTGCACCGTCAGAAGATGTCGATCAGTACACGAATGATGATCAGTCTCGGTGGGAGGAGCGTCGTCTGAGATGGGAGCAAAATCATAGAAGGCGAGAGGAACATGGTCCAAGGCGGACCGGGGTCAGAATGGGTCGCTTGATAGAGCGCTTGAATGTGCTAAAGATGTGGTGATGGTGCAGCAACGCAGTTCATTCGCACCGTCATGCTTGGAGCGTTCCTAAGGCGTGTTCATTTAGTCATTGATTTCGTGCATCACACTTTGATTGCATCTGGATAGGGAGCTTCCAGATGATGGTTCGACTTGCTTCACCTTGCACTTGTCAGTATCAGTAAAACCAAATCTTCTGGTGACGCTGCCGACTTTAGACCGGCCGCTTTATATACGCAACCCGTTAATGCCAAGTTCTACGCTTCTACACCTCGCTATTAACAATTATAACAAGGCTTTACGCTTCGCACCTTTACAAATCGCTAAGCAATCGCTACTAAATGTCATAAATTTAGAAAGTCTTTTTCCTATCTATCCTTCTAATCATCCCTTATAGATACCTTACCGTTACTATTACCTTTTAACTTACCTTATCGTTACTACTACCTTCTAACCTTCTAAAGCCCTTTTATTTTATACCTTTACAAATTGCTAAGTAATCGCTATACGCTCTAGCAAATTAGAAAAACCTTAGATCTTTTTTTTACTATTTTTCTTTTTCTTTTTCTTATCCTTACCGTCTTTCTCTTTTTCCTTTTTATCTTTATTATCTTTTTCTTTCTCTTTACTTCCTTTATACTACTAGCTATTAACCTTAGCCCCTAGAGAAACTATGTTACCTACTAGATTTCTAAGCTTAGCTATAACCTATAGACTACTTTAGATTTATTAAAAGAGTAAAGCATTAATATAAAGCTTAGAACCCTTAAGTATAGAATTTAGTCTTAGAGGGTAATAAAACGACTAGATAAGAATAGTCTTTATAACTATATTACTACTCTATTTAGACGCTTCTAGCTTATTAACTAGAAGGTCGCTAATATATTTATCTATAATAGCTTTAAGCGTATCTCTACTTATTAAGTTAAAGATATCTAAAAAAAGCTTAGTCTTTATAAGCGGCTTAATATAATAGAGATAAAGAAATTAGAGGTCGTCCTTTATAATATTTTATGTTCTAAGTATAATACTAGTTATATTAAAGACCTTAGATAAGGCTATCTATATAACTACCTCTAAGCTAAGTATTTAGACTATAATATTATTAGCCGTAATTAAATATATAGAATTGCTACTAGCATTAATCTTAGTGCTTATAGACAAAGATAAAAGAAAGTAAAGACCTATTATATTCTAGCTAGGTATCTAGGCCCTAATTATATATAGTATATAGATGCTTATTATAAGTTTAAAAAGTATAGCATCTAGATCTATATAGCTATTAATACTTAGTTTTACTAGATTATATAGATATACGTTAGTATTATAGCTTATACTACTATTTCTATCTACTATTAGTATCTTAACTATATTATAAAAGGAGGTATAATGCCTTATATAATTTAAACTAATTAAGGTAGTAAGACTATTATAGCTACTAATACTTACTATACTCTAAGTAAAGAACTTAGTAAAGAGAAGCTTTAATTTATAGACACCTTTTACTATAGCACTAGTAAGGAAAATTAAAGAATTAAAAGCTAGTAGGCATAGCTTATAAAGTCTTATTTTAAGAAGTTTAGGGTTATCTTTAATAAGCTATTAGACCTTAGTTTATTTATAATAGAGGTTATTACTAACTATATTACTTTACTTATAATATACATCTCTATAATTTAAAAGGTAGTTCTAGTCTTTATTAATATCTAGGCTATCTATTATATTTATAATTAGAAGAAGGCGCCTTATATTATTTCTAGTTAGCTAGAGAACCTTTATAACTATCTAGAGCTCTATAGTAGTATATAGTAAAGAGTTAAGGTCTCTAAGAAACTTTTTATTTTACTTTAAAAACACTTTAAGAACTTTAATATAGATAAATATATTTCTTTTTCTATTTTTAATTAGTATATAAATAAGCTTAGAAGGTAGTTTCTAATGCTATATAATAATAATAGCAATATTTAGCTAATTAAGCTTAAGAATACTAACATTAATAGTTATCGCCTATATACTAAGGTATATATCTATCTTTAAAAGTAAATTGCTAAGTATATACTAATAACTAACAACCTACTAATAGTAGAGTTAATAATTCTATATAGAAGTTATAATTAGAATATAGATCTAGTAATTAAATATATATTTAGGCTAGGTTAGAATAAGGTACTTTATTATATTAAAGATAATAATGTTAATTTATAACTATGTAAATAGCTTATTTAGAAACTTAATATATAGAGCTTATTTTTATATAATTTAACGCCTAGACTTTTAGCAATTTTCTACTACGATTTATAATGATTTTAGGTTATATCTTAGTACTATATAACTAAATTTTTCTAATAACCTAAATTTGTCTTATCTTTTATTAGACCTTATATTTTTTTCTTTCTTTACTACTATAATGTTAAAGCTATAGAACTCTAGATTTTATTCTTATAAGGGCTTTAAGTACTAAGCTATCTATGCTAAATATAACTACTATTTCTATTATAATAAGCGTAATCTAAATATTAACTTAAAAGCTATACCTTTTAAAAGAAAGTCTACTACTACTATTATATACTACGTAGCTATTAAATAGGGCTAGGTCTAGTCTTAGGCTACTTATAACCGTCTAGTTTCCTTTTAATTACTAGCACCTTAAGCTAGTCTCTCTAGATAAAATAGCTTTACTAATAATTACTTTACTAGTAGTAGTGTTACTAATATCTATAAGACTTATAGCATTAAATAAAACTATATTAAAAACCTCTAAGGTAGATTAAATATCTCTTTTTCTTTTCTTTTAACTAGAGACTTTATTACTATAGAGATAAGTAAGTCTCTAAAGAAGCCTTTTTCTATTATAAAGAAAATAATTAATTATACTATCTAGGCCTATTTTATCTACTCTTAAATAGATTCTAATTAGAAGAAATAATATATTAGTTTCTAGAAACTTACTAGAAAATAGCCCTAGTATAATACATTAATAGATAAATAGAAGCTAAGATTTAAAACCTATAATAATAAGATTAAGTATAAGAGGTTTATTATAGACTCTATTTTTAAAGGTTATCTTTATCTAGAGGTTAAGCTATATATAGGCCTTTATTATTTTATTAGTAAGTTCTATAATATAGCTTCTATTATAAAAAGAACTTTATAGTAGAATATAAGAACTTTTAATAACCTTATAGCATACTTTTATATAAGTAAAAAGACTTAGTTTATTATATGCTTTAAACGCTATAACCTTATAAATAAGTTTTCTCTAGAGAAAGATCCTAATATAAAGGTTATGCCTTTTTTACTAGCTTCTATCTAGTCTAAACTAAAAGCTAAAGCTAAAGCTAAATACTATATATCTATTTCTAGATTATTACCTATACTAGTATAAAGATAAGTATTTTAGACTTCTATTACTTCTATAAGAAAATAAGCATTTAAGACTTTTAGAAAAACTTCTATTATTAAGTAAAAGCCTATTAAGATAAAAGATAAATAGGTTAAGGTACCTTTATATATAAAGTAAATAATTAACTTATTAAGACCTTTTATCTTTATTAATCTAGTCTTACCTTATAAGGTAATACTATATTTACCTTTTCTATTACTATTATTACTACCTTTATTACTATTATACTTTCTATTATTATTACTACTATTACTACTATATCTTTTCTTTTTTATCTAGGAATCTATTAAGAAAGATTATAAGTAGTAGTAGTAAGGTAAGACTATATAAGAGAAAAAGAAAATAGAAATAAATAAATAGAAAAAAAAGAAAATTATATAAGAAAATGCAAAAATAATACTATTACTTCTAAAAAAAAGAAAGATCTAAGTACTACTTATCTCTAATAGGGTTATAAAAAGTAAAAGATACTAGAAAGATATAAAATAGAGTAAATTGCTATAAAATTACTATAGAGATAGTCTTATATATATATTTTCTATATATATAAAATACTATTTTCTAATAGTCTATTATAAATTAGAATTAATTAAGAAAAAAGTACTAGAAAAATATAAAATAAAGTAAATTACTATAAAATTATTATAGAAATAGTCTTACCTATATATTTTTAGTATATATCTAAATAATGCTTAATCTAAAAATAACTAAGTTAAAAATGTAAAATTTTAGGAATTTTAAAATAGGGTTATAGGTAACTTTATTTTCTAGCCTAAAAACAACTGAGTTAAAAATGTAAAATTTTAGAGATTTTAGAATAAAGTTATAAATAATCCTATCTATTATAGGTAACCCTATTCTAAAATTCCTAAAATTTTACGTTTTTAACTTAGTTGTTTTTAGGCCTTTTTTTTTTAATGGGTCTAAAAATATAATGCATTTTAAAAAATAAAATAGTTTATAAATATATTTAGACTAAAAAAAGAATAGAAAGCAAATTACTATAGAATTACTACTAAAATTGTTTTTTTTAACTTTTCTAATCTATAAATTTTAGACTAACTTACCTACGCTAAAAAATTAGAGGTATCTTTTTTACCTAGACTCTAAAAAAATGCAATTATAATTATTTTATTAACTAATTAGTTAAGTAAGGCAAAAGCTAATAATAGGGGCGTTATTAAAGTAAATAAGTAAAAGATTAATTTATTTGCTCTAAGTAGTAACTATTTTCTTTAAAGAGTTTACTTTCTTTTTTAGAGCATTAACCTTATTCTTTAGTGTTTTGTTTTTTTTTTAAAAAGGTTAATTTTATTAGTAGTAAAATAAATGTTAGCCTTATTTATTTTAATAAACTTATTAATATTAATAATAGTATTCTTAATTTTATTCTTTTTAAGCTAAAAGGCCTTATAGATCTTTTTACTTTTAATAGTAAAGCTAATAGTAGTAGTAAAGTTAATAGAGAACTTATTTAGTATAGACTAAGTAATAGTAAAGAAGGTAGTCTTATTAATAGCATTAGAATAAGTCTTACTAGTAAGGTAATTAGGCTTACCCTAGCGCTTATAAAAGGTATAGATATTACTCTTAGTAAGATTAGTATAGATAAAGCACTACTAGTTAAGGTCCTTAGAGCACTACTTATACTTTTTAATAATAATAATACTAAGAGATTTACCTTAGTTATTAATATTCTCTATAATTTTACTAGTAGTATAGATGCGCTTAAGCTTTTATGCCTTACTAGTAGAGGTCTTATTAGAGGTCTTTAGAGCTTTATAAGTAAGCTTATTTTACTTCTTTTTAGAGTAATACTAGAAGTCCTTTTTATTAGTAGTAGTAGGGTAATAGAGCTTATTAAACTACTTAGGACGGCTTAGAAAGACATTAGCTAAAGTAACTATTATTATAGAGCCTTAGACTTATTTTTATTTCTTAGAAAGAATATATATTAAATACTAAGTAAAAAGGTTTTTATTTTTCTTTTTTTCCTTATTATCTATTATTTCTTTATTAACTATTTCTTTAGTAGTAAAGATAATAGAGGCTAAACTAACCTTCTCTTTAGTAATAGAGGCTAGACTATTATTATTATTATTGTTATTATTATTATTATTGTTATTATTATTATTATTATTATTATTATTATTATTATTATTATTATTATTATTATTATTATTATTATTATTATTATTATTATTATTA